>JAQPZY010001533.1:2450000-2742500 GCA_029931535.1 Margaritifera margaritifera
AAGAGTTTTGTGAATATGTGCCCTGACTGTTGTGTACATAAACCATATGTATCTGGAAGCATTTATGGTGAACAATGACTGCATGTGTTAAGTAGGTGACTACTATAACACAGTTTTGACTTCACCTGAATTCATACACTGAATGAGATTTCTTCACAATACAGACTTTGTAACATTTCATACAAGACCCGACAGACAAAAGAATGGGAGAAGTAAAATGTATCACATTCCTCAACTTCATTTGGACTGGTAAAAGAGTTGTACATTAAACCTGACAGCTTGGAAAATGGACACAAAATTTCTAAACCTTCCTTTAAAAAGCACTACTAATATAGATGAATCAAAACATCTGATTGTAACTAACAAAAAGTGAAAATAAATTTATCATATACATGTACATAGAGTTATTTTCCTGCATAAGGTAATTTGCATCCAATGGATACATCCTCTGTTTGCTGGCCAGTTTGCTTCGACATTAATATGGGTCTGACATATACATTTCTTAAAACATTAATACGGGTTCACAAATAATGACAGGTAATACAAATAATAATTATTTTCAGATAATTATTAAGTACAAATATTCACAAAATCGAAAAAGAAACTAAGTTCGTGTGAAAAATTAGAGGAGAAAAAATAACCATAATTTTTATAGATTGATGCTTTAAGAAAAGTCAGAGGTATGAAAACTTAGGGACTACAAAGAATTACAGACAATGCAGTATAAATCATACAATACATGCCTTCACACTTAGGGACTACAAAGAATTACAAACAATGCAGTATAAATCATACAATACATGCCTTCTCACCTAGGGACTACTAATAAATTACAGACAATGCAGTATAAATCATACAATACATGCCTTCTCACCTAGGGACTACTTATAAATTACAGACAATGCAGTATAAATCATATAATACATGCCTTCTCACCTAGGGACTACTAATAAATTACAGACAATGCAGTATAAATCATACAATACATGCCTTCTCACCTAGGGACTACTAATAAATTACAGACAGTGCAGTATAAATCATACAATACATGCCTTCTCACCTAGGGACTACTAATAAATTACAGACAGTGCAGTAGAAATCATACAATACATGCCTTCTCACCTAGGGACTACAAATAATCACAGACAATGTAGTATAAATCATACAATACATGCCGTCGCACATGGGGACTACAAAGAATTACAGACAGTGCAGTATAAATCATACAATACATGCCGTCACACTTAGGGACTACAAAGAATCACAGACAGTGCAGTACAAATCATACAATACATGCCGTCACACTTAGGGACTACAAAGAATTACAGACAATGCAGTATAAATCATACAATACATGCCTTCTCACCTAACTTCATAAAATAATACCATTTATAATGAAGCTGATGTTATTTGCACCAGGATCATAAGCAAGGCTAAATGAAAATTGAAATCGCAAAATACTTCATTAACTATAACAAGGGAACACCAGAAGCAATTAGACATTGCATAATGGTAATAAAACTAGAGTTAACTGAATATAACAAGGGAACACCAGAAGCAATTAGACATTGCATAATGGTAATAAAACTAGAGTTAACTGAATATAACAAGGGAGCACCAGAAGCATTAAAACATTGCATAATGGCAAGAAAATCGAGACTAGGTTGAACTGAATGTAACAAGGGAAGAAGCATTGAAACATGGAATAATGACACAAAAATCAAGACTAGGTTGACTTGAATGTAACAAGGGAACACTAGAAGCATTGAAACATTGCATAATAACACAAAAATCAAGACTATGTTGAACTGAATGTAACAAGGGAACACTAAAAGCACTGAAACATTGCATAATGGCCAGAAAATCAAGACTATGTTGAACTGAATGTAACAAGGGAACACGATTAGCATTGAAACATTGCATAATGGCCAGAAAATCAAGACTAGGTTGAACAGAATGTAACAAGGGAACACTAGAAGCATTGAAACATTGCATAATGGCCAGAAAATCAAGACTAGGTTAAACTGAATATAACAAGGGAACACTAGAAGCCTTGAAACATTGCATAATGGCCAGAAAATCAAGACTAGAGTTCACTTATGATAATGTGCACCATACACACAGAAAACAACTACAATGAAATGGGAAAATAACTTTCAAGTAGTTCCATATAGAATCAAAACATGATTTGAACACTGATTTTGAAACAACCTCTGTGCAAGCACCACTTCTTATACAAATAATTGAAAATATTCCTATTCATATAATGTTCAATGTAGCTGATGTTAAAAGCATATGCTAAACACATTACAACTTGTTTTGTTCTGATATCAGCCTAGACCGATTAATCCGTTTCGATAATGAGATTTTGATAATGACTGTTAAAATTACAATCTCGTTATAAAGACAGATTTGTTGGTCTAATCTCAGCCACATCCATCAGTCCCAGCATTAATATGGCCTACTTGGCCCAATATCTGGAGGAGTGTTATCCCCAGGCCAAAATAAATGTAGCGGGATCCCTACATCTTCCTGCCAGCTCCACTGTTCCCATTATATCTCATTTGTCCTACTACTTCTTAATAGACTTAGCTGCTTAACCTTCATTGATCAATTACCATATATAGTCATGTATAAGACTAGTCAAAATGCAAACAACATAGACCCTGATCTGCCGTCGCATAATGCGCCGGCAGATCAGGGTCTATGTTGTTTGTTCTACTGATTAGTCCTTACAAACTGCATAGACCCAGATCTGCCGGCATATTATGTGACAGCAGATCTGGGTCTATGCAGTTTGTAGTTGGTATAGGATTATAGATGAGTATATATGGTAGATCCTGTGAAAATTCTGTCCCGACAATGCTTGCATTTTAAGACTAATGTGACCTTTTTAATTAAAAATTAGTATCATATAAATCTGTTCCACCATTTTAAAAAGCTCATAAAATACCTGTGATACTTATATACTCTAGAATAAAAATGAAGGGTAACAATTGGCAACACTAAAAATGTTATAGTTTATATCTGCTTGTCAAAATTATTTTTCATTTTCTCACTGGTTTACATGTTGACTTTCCAACTGTATTGTGTAAACTAACTAAGTGTATAGAGAGAACATGACTTTCCAACTGTATTGTTGAAACTGGCCAAGTGTATAGTGCGTAAATGACTTTCCAACCGTACTGTGTAAACTGACCAAGTGTATAGTGCGTAATTATCTTTCCAACTGTATTGTTGAAACTGGCCAAGTGTATAGTGTGTAAATGACTTTCCAAGCGTATTGCGTAAACTGGCCAAGTTTTTAGTGTGAACATGACTTTCGAACTGTATTGTTGAAACTGGCCAAGTGTATAGTGCGTAAATGACAATTATTTAATACAAGTGTATCAGGCAAAGCACAGGCATTGTAACTAGATGAGACCTAAGATAACTTGAGATTTCACTACAACAATTTATGCGACAAGAAAACCAGATTTAAATGTAACACAGTGCTTTTCTTTTCACACATTATGATACTAAAGTTCTTAGGTTTCATCTATGTTAATATGTCTTCTGCATGTTTATGCTCGTATGACATAATGGACATTTTTAAAAATCTAAAATGTGTGAGTGCATGTGCGAGTATACCAGAATGAGTGTTAATTGATTTTATTATAAATATGTTAAGGACCACATGGATGATAAGTCTTTTATGACTAAATGTGTTCTCTGCGTGAAATAAAGATTTTTATTATTATTATTATTATTGTTTATGCACATTACACTTGACTGATTTCAACAATGTCTTGACCAATGACAAAATCAACAAACAAAAGTAATTTTGGAGGGCAAATGTAAAATATTACATTTTCATTGTGAAGTTATTTTTTTTTTTTTTTTTTTACTATTATGAAGCATAGTGTTTGGTGTGACTATTTTGCAGTAAAAAATTGCATTGCTTGTCTACGAATAAACCTGCAGGAGGGGAGAACATTGTGGACTTGGATCAAAACAAACATGCAATAATCTATATTCAAGGTTTCACAAGCATACAAGGCAGGATGCAAAATTTAAATTGTATATTTCAAGATCATTGAAATATTATGCACCCATCCTCTGAGAGAGAAAAGAGTCACTTGATTCATGAAGTATCACATAACAGATGGTATTTTAGTGCCCTACACCGTAGAAAATAATAAAAAGTATAACAAATAAATGTATGAAAAATGGGAAATATACAGCATTAAATCTACCCTGCAGAAGTGATATATCAAAATAGCCATAATTTATCCCATATTTGGAACAGTAAAGTATGTTTGCAATATGAGACAGAAAAATGAGTCATGGATTCTCGATCTTTCAATATATAAGGGTTAAAAAGCACACTAAATATCATAATAATGTCTACCCCAATTTTAAAAATAGCAACATGAAACATAAGCAGAAGCCCTACTGCATACACTGTATGATAGATTTAATGCCTCTCCTTTGCATACTTTAACTCTTTGGAAGATATCGTTTTTCAGCTTCTACAAGCTCATCATCACGTTGCAGTCGAAAAACTT
This sequence comes from Margaritifera margaritifera, assembly GCA_029931535.1. Lineage (NCBI taxonomy): Eukaryota > Metazoa > Mollusca > Bivalvia > Unionida > Margaritiferidae > Margaritifera > Margaritifera margaritifera. The sequence continues at coordinate 2,454,548 of JAQPZY010001533.1, forward strand.
CCTTCACAGTGGCAATCTGCAGAAAGAAATAAAAAATGTAGCCATTCCAAAACTGAGAGGAATGAGATACAAATTGTGAAGCACTTGTACAATAAAAACACAAAGAGTATCACTTACACTTCAGAAAAAGGTCTACAATCTGTGTTCCCCAAATATATTGATTACACTGAAGCCATCTTAAAAAGACATCTAAAATGGTGAAGAAAATCTTTCTCTCAACACTGCCAGTTGTGTTTAATGCAGTGACTGTATCAAACGTTGGTGATCTTAACTGGTGAGATCCTTAATTTGCTCATATGACCATATGGAAGAGCAAAAGTCCCAATGATTTCATTACCTGCAGATTTAAGGAAAACCCTATTCTTCAATAGAAAATTACAGCAGATATTTCCTTTCTTTGCATGCAGCATAAATATCAGTAAAACTACACCAGGTGAATCCACTAGGAATTTGTGCCTGTCTGGGATGTGGCAGTCTTGAATGTGGATTTGCTGACAAGGACACCACTTGAGAAAATCAAAAGGGAAGACAAAGGTCTAGGGACATGGTTCTCCCATACCTTCTGAAGTAATTGATGATAGTCAAGATGATGGGAGGAGTAAGAGTGCCCTTTCAAATAGCATCTGCAAACATGATCCAAAGGCATTTACTATGACTTTCATCTACTGGAACCTGATATGCATGGAGTGCTCTGAGCAGGCCAAATTCCTGCTCACTTGAAAGATGTGGCCAGTCATGCTGGCCTCAGTGCAGATTGTGATTCCCAGATGCTCATCCTTCAGCGAGATACCCACCATAAGCCTAGGATAGGTCCTCCCATTTGCTGAGATGGGACCTTACATAACCCAAAACTTTGATGACTGGGTCTGGTAGGCAAAGTTTTGGCTTCCACTAGGATAGAAGGAGGATCTGCTGGGCTCTTGTGAACTGGTAGTACCTGGCAAGAGGGTTTATGGCCACACTAACAAGACACAAGCAGCAAAAAGATTCCTAGGCTAGGCTAGATTTGACTGTCAAAACTGAAGAGGGAGACCACAGAGGTGATCCTCAAAGGATTTGCTAAGAAAAGACAAACTAAAAACATTTTGCGCTGAGCCCCATGCCAAGATGAATGAAAAGCTGTGTCAGAATGAGATAGGATTTGTCCTTACTGACAAGGACTTTGAGATGAATAAAAAGCAAAACTAGGGATTTTATGACTTGCAACAAGTGATGTTCACCCTGTATTTTTGGCCTGTAAGGTCTCCCACCTGAACAGCTTTAGGGTCTGATCTCTGGGTATCTATGCTGAACTTGGGTGCCCAAAGGTGCCAGTTGAGAGAGCTTCATCTGGAAAAGCCTAGAGTAAGATCCCAGTGGGGTTGTCCTGGAAATGAATTGGACCACTCTATTCATAAGGAGAAAGTTGATTTCTAATGAGATCCATTGGTCATCTGGGCAGGGTCTCTCTGACACTGTTTTGAAGTGTTGAAGACTTCTCCTGTACCAGGATATCAGCATGGGAATTACATCATTTTCCATGGGAAGGTTGTTTGGAAAAAAAGCTGTGTCAAAACTGGACTTTCTTTCCATGTACTATGTCCTGGGTTGCAAGGCTGGCACAAGGTTTGCCTCTTTCACAGCATGTTTTCTGACTGCCACGATCTGGCTGTGGAATACGAAGTTGTAAGACACAAGTTACAATCTGAGGATGGCCTCGTGTTGGTTTTTCAGCAGCACTCATGTGGATAGAAATGCATCGCTTTCCATGAGCTAGAGATTAACAGACAGCAGGGTTCTCGATGGAGGAGTCTAGGCTATATTTGGATTGGCAAAATATAGCAACTGAGACCATGTCAAGATAGAGCTAATCACTACAACATTGTGAACCATGTTGCATGTCAAAAAAGAGTTTCCAGTCCATATGCAAAAAAGAATGTTTTTACATTCCCAGGCCCGTGATATTTGTTCTCAGAAGGAACTTCATTGTCAAGGACTGATGTGTGTTTCTTGTAAAAAGCTAGGTCAAGGTTTGATGGGAGCCTTCAGTGCAAAAAGAAAGACCTGTTCATGCTTGAGTTTTGAAGAAGTCTTTCAAAGCATTGCAAGATATCAGCAACTTGACCAGACTGTAGAAGCTGTTGGAAGAAGGCTGGTCTTTTTTTTTTCTTGTTATATCAAGAGATCACAGGATGTAGGAGTTTTGTAAAAGCAGAAGGAGGTAGAGGCCAGAAGACTACATCAATCAATTCACAGAAGACTGGGTCCTCCATGGACAACATCAGATTGAGCAAGAAAGATGGTGCTTGTGAGCGAGTGTCTTCAAACTCGTAAAAGTGGGATGGCAAGGAATCCTCTTAAGAATGTAGTGATGACTAAGCTGGCAAAGTGGGATGTCAGAGACAATCAACAAAGTTGGATGTCCATCTATTCTGGGTCTCAGTGATATCTCGGGGTTCACCTGAGTGTCGCCAAATGTCGAAGGCTGGTACTGGGTGTCTTTGAATGGGTTGTTGCCATAGCCAGTATTGAGCCATGAGAGAGCAGTGTTGCATCCAAGCTACGCAATCACAAAAATCCCCCCATTCTGCAAGCAACTCCCACAAGAATACCTGTTTAAGGGGGGAGATGTTGTGCAAAAGAAATAAAATTCCTGCATGTTTTATATAATGGTGCATGATATCATATATACTCACTTATAAGTCAACTTGACTATAAGTCAAGCCCCCATTTTTAGGGCTAAAAAAGCTCTTTTCTCTTTGACCCTCCTATAAGTCAGGGTGTATTTTGCAGCTCAGGTCATAGGGTCACTTTTCACTGCACTGAAGCAGCAGTGGAACTCTGCAGCACCTTTTTACGATCACACTGCTCACCTCTGTAGCATGAGGAAGGGGCCAGAAAAGGTGCCCTGAACATTGCCTGCTTCACCTTAAACCTGGTCAACACACCGCGACTGACAGGGATCGCACCTTAGCCGTCAAAAACTTAACAAGAAGACAAAGGTGACGCAACTCACCATTGGTGCCTGAACGTACACACACTAATGGACAGTACATTAGCAGATAGACCAGAGAGAAGAACAGCTTTAGTTGGTAGAGAACTGGCCAGATTCAATATCCAGATAGCAGCCCTGAGTGAAACTCACATAGCTGAGGAAGGACAACTCACCAAAGTAGGAGCAAGCTGCACCTTTTTCTGGAGTGGACGAAATAAAGAAGAGTGACATGAAGCTGGTGTTGGGTTTGCCATAAAAAATCACAGCTAGTTAGCAAGCTCATAAATCTCCCAAAGGACGTGAATGACAGACTAATGCAAATGAGACTCCCACTGTCTGGAAAAAGACATATAACTATCATCAGTGCCTATGCACCCACCATGACCAACCCAGATGAGATCAAGGACAAATTTTATGAAGCTCTGGAGTCTCTATTGCAGAAGTACCAAAGATAGACAAGCTCATCATCCTTGGTGACTTAAATGCTAGAGTTGGCTTAGATAACAAGACATGGCCAGGTGTCATTAGCAAAAATGGATTTGGCAAATGCAATGGACTCCTACTGAGAAAATGCGATGAACATGACCTCCTAATCACCAACACAGTATTCCGTTTGGCAAACCACAACAAGATGTCTTGGATCTACCCACACCCCAAGTTCTGGCATCTTACTGCCTACATCATCGTCAGGAGAAGACACAAGCACGATGTCCAAGTGACGAAGGCCATGAGAAGTGCAGAATACTGGACTGTCCACAGGCTCATGGTCTCCAAGCTCAATATCCGGATTCAGCCAAGCAGATGACCACAAGGCAAAAAAGTGCCCAAAAAGCTTAATGTCGCCAAATTGAAACAGGAGAATATGAAACAGGCATTTGTCTAAGAACTGTGCAGCCAACTGGATACGATTGATACAAACTCCAAGAATCTCGAAGAAAACCAGCCATCCTTCAGAGACTCTGTGTACTCAACTGCATCCAAAACCCTTAGTCCCACCAAACATAAACATCAAGATTGGTTTGATAAGAACGATGCTGCCATACAGAGACTTCTGAACAAGAAACATCGGCTACAGAAGGCCTATTTAGAAGACATCACTTCATGATCTAAGAAGGCAGCCTTCAACAACATCAAGAGGACTGTCCAATGTGAATTCAGAGATTTGCAAGAGTCGTGTCTGAGTATTATGGCAGATGAGATTCAGTTCTACACAGACAGGAATGACGTGAAGAACTTCTATGATGCTTTAAAGGCAATCTACATGCCACAGTCGTAAGGAACATCTCCAAAACTGAGTGCTCACAGCGCCATGCTGCTCACTGACAAAGAAGAGATACTTCAAAGATGGGCAGAACACTTCAACAACATCCTCAATCTACAGTCATCTATCAGTGAGGAGGCAATTGGTCGACTGCGCAAGGTGGAAATCAACATATCACTTGCTGATCCTCCAATGCTGACTGAAACTGTGACAGCAATCAACCTGCTGTCAAATGGCAAAGCACCTGGAGCAGATGCTATAACAGCATAAGTCTACAAAGCCATAAGTCTACAAAGCCAGAGGCTCACACATGGCACAGAAACTGACTGAACTCTTCCAGTCAATGTGGACTCAGGGAACTATACCCCAGAAGTACAAGGATGCATCCATTATCCACTTGTACAAGCAGATAGGCAACAGACAATCCTGTGACAACCATCTGGGCATCTCTCTGCTGTCAATAGCTGACAAAATCGTAGACAGAATTCTTCTGAATCATCTTGTGCATTGTGCATCACATCAATCAAAGGCTCCTGCCAGAGTCAGTGTGGCTTCAGGAAAGGACAAGGGACCACAGACATTGTGTTTGCAGCTCATCAACTCCAGAAGAAATACCAGGAACAGAACTCAAACCTGCACATGACATTCATTGACCTGACGAAACCCTTTGACACAGTCAGCCATGGAGGCTTTTGGAAGATTATGGCAAAATTTGGTTGCCCAGAGAAATTCATTGTGATGGTTCTGCAATTCCATGATGGTATGCTCGCTCATGATGTGGATGATGGTAAGTCATCTGAACCATTTCCAGTCACCAATGGAGTCAAGCAAGGCTGTGTTGGCCCCAACCCTCATCAGTATGATGTTGTCTGCCATGCTTACTGATGCCTTCCATGACTATGATACTGGGATCGACATCAGATACCAGACTGATGGCAAGCTGTTCAATCTGAGATGACTACAGGTGAAGACGAAGTTACATGAAGTGACTGTTTGTGATTTTCTTTTTGCTGACGACTGTTCCCTGAATGCCAAATCTGAGTCTGACATGCAGCACTGTGTGGACCATTTCTCTTCAGCTTGTGACAATTTCGGTCTCACAATCAGTATTAAGAAGACAGAGGTGATGCACCAACCTGCACCAGGAAAGCCTTACATACAGCCCACGATCACAGTAAATGGCCAAACTCTCCTGGCAGTGGACAAACTCACCTATCTCGTGCAGTCCACATCGATGATGAAACCAATGCCAGAATTTCTAAAGCACGTGTGGCCCTTTGGCAGACTTCGTGCAAATGTGTGGGAGTGCAGAGGCATCAGTTTACAAACAAAACTTAAGTCTACAATGCCACTGTGTTGCCGACCCTGTTGTATGTTTGCAAAACCTGGACGGTGTACAGATGCCATGCCAAGAAGCTGAACCATTTTCACAAGGGTTTATGACAATAAGATGGCAGGACAGGATCCAGACGCTGAGGTTCTCACACAGGCAGGCATTCCAAGCATCCACACTCTTGCTGATGAAATCACAGTTGAGATGGGCAGGCCACATCACCAGGATGTCCAAAGAGTGACTTCCATAGAAGATCTTCTACGGCAAGATGAAGGAGGGAAAGCAATCTCAGGGTGGTCAGAAGAAATACTTCAAAGATTCCCTCAAGTCATCCTTGAAACACTTCAACACTGACCCTGAGTCTTGGGAAGATCTCACACAGGATCGCTCCACCTGGTGAAGTCTCATCCATACTGGAGCTATAGACTTTGAATGGAGGAGAACTGCAGAGGCAGTGCAGAAGCATGAGTGGCATACATCTCAGAACTGCAGCACATCCTCAATTGATCAAGCAAACCCAAGCAGCATCTCCTGTCAAGTCTCTCAGAGACAGTTCAGAGCACAAATTGGCCTGATCAGTCACTCATGTACTCACAGAAACCAAACCAGTTAGTGACATCATGGTCATCTTCGAACTCGAAAGACGAACAACAACAACAAGACCATAGACCATTTGGCAGGCAATTATGATGGTGCCAATGAGCTTATCGCACGATGAAGTTAGAAAACTGAAGCACAAAATATTTGTCTACAATGAAAACAGAGTGAGATTTAGATAAAACAAGAGGCACAAGTGGGCCTGATATCACTCACCTAGGTAGTTGACATGTCAGCTTGCTAATTAGCACTGGGTCATATATATTCTTTCCTGGACCATATATAAATATATATATATATATATATATATATATATATATATGATCACTTTCTTCGCATAAGAAGGACAGGTCATTTATACAACCAGCAGTCTCCTCTGGATCTCTCCAAGTCCCTAGGGACTAGGCCCTGGCTCATAACCCAGAAAATGTTCACAGCCCCACCCTTACATAAAGTACATACACTTACTTGGCATTATATGGGAAGTTAATCTGTGCAGTCAACATTGATTAAGTGTCTGTCCTTTTTCTCCCCTTGGGGCCCACCCATGGAAATCATAAATTGGAAACCAATGAGATGCCCTCCCAAAGGAACTACGGTGGCTCAGTGGTTAAGGCGTTGGACACCTGAACAAAAGGATATGGGTTTGATTCCCATCATCTGATCAACATGGATCCTTATTAATATGTGTGGATATCACTCATAACTGAACACATCTGAGACCTTGATGATACAAGCTTGCATAATAAATCTGAGCAAAATTTATTAAGAAAATATGGCCTCTAGAGAGTTCAAAAGTTCATCCAATCAGATATAAGATCACCTCATTAATATGTGTAGATGTCACTCATAACTGACCTCATCAGAGATCTTGAGGATAGAAGCTTAAATACAAAATCTGATGAAAATCTGATCAGAAATATGGCCTCTACAGTGTTCAAAAGTTCAGCCAATCAGATGAAAGATCACCTCATTAATATGTGTGGCTCTCATTCAGCATCAACTTGATCCATGGTCTTGATGATATAAGCTTACATAACAAATCTGATCAAAATCTTATCAGAAAAATGACCTGTAGAATGTTCACAAGCTTGGCTCAACAGATGCAAAATCACCTCATTAATATGCATGGATGTTGCTCATAATCAAGCTCACTCAAGATTTTGATATCAGCTTACTGTACATATCAAATCTGATAAAAAGTTAATCAGAAATATGACCTCTACAGTGTTCACAAGCTCAAGCAATCAGATGCAAGATCACCTCAATAAAATGCATGGCTGTCATTCATAACTGAACTCATCTGAGATCTTGATGGTATAAGCTTACACACCAAATCTGATCAAAGTGGGATCAGAAACATGGCCTCTAGAATGTTCACAAGCTCAGCCAATCAGATGCAGGATCCCCTCATTAATATGTGCAGATGTTACTCATAATCAAACTCATATAAGATCTTGATCATATAATCTTACATGCCAAGTCTGACCAAAATCTGATAAAAAATGAAGCCTCAAGTGTTCACATGCAGGTGTTGCTCGACAAACGACTGATGAGAGACAACAGGCAAGACACAACAGACAAAAGACCATACCATTAAGCTCACTTGGCTTTTGGCCAGGGGAACTAAAAATAGATGGAGTATGCTTCCCTTGGGTAAAAAAAACTCATAGGAATCACTACAAAGATGAAAAAGAACAAAGTGGATTGGTATTTGTGAGACCTTGGTAAGAGGATGCTAACCAGGTAAAAGCAGAAGTAGTGATTGACAGGATTTGGTGCCAATTCCTCCATCCAAGGGGACACTATTGTCATCTGACTTCTGTCTCTGCAAGAAGATGACTTCTTTGCATTTTTGCATAAAGTCTGAACATAAGATTTTTTTTCTTCACAAGAGTCAAACCAATTCAATTTCTAATTTAGAATAACTTGTAGATGATGAATTTCAAGATAATGCAGTCTTTCAAAATATGGTCAGACTGTATGGGTGGTAAAGGATTTGAGAAAGGAGATATGAGTTGGAAAATTGTAACTACATTTACTAAATAGCTACATGAGACAATAATATTCATATGGGACCAGTATATTCAGGTTTTGTACCACACATACACTGGTTATTGGCTTTGATAAACAATTTGGTTTGCATTAGAGTTATTTGTTATGATGAGGTATTCATTGAAGAAAAGAGTTTTATGTATACATACACTTGTCTCTCACTATAAAGCCCCTCAGTGTACTGCAGCCCCTTAGTGTACTGCAGCCCCTTAGTGTACTGCAGTCCCTCAGTGTACTACAGCGCCTCAGTGTACTAAAACCCCTCAGTGTACTGCAGTCCCTCAGTATCTGCAGTCCCTCAGTGTACTACAGCCCCTCAGTGTACTAAAGTCCCCCAGTGTACTACAGCCCCTCAGTGTACTGCACACCCTCATATAATGCTATTACTGTCATGGATCCCACTGTATTTTTATTTAGTTCTATGCTCATGGTGAAAAAACAATTATAACATGGTGTTACATCATTGAATACCTTATTATTTTACAGTTTGTGTGTAACATAGCCAATGAAGTACAACATATCCCATTATGTACAACATATCCAATTAAGTACAACATATCCCACTGTGCAGAACATATCCAATTATGTACAACATATCCAATTAAGTACAACATATCTCACTGCGCAAAACATATCCAATTATGCACAACATACCCCATTATTTACAAAATATCCAATTAAGTACAACATATTCCATTATGTACAAAATATCTCATTATAGCACAGCTTTGCTTTTAACATAACCACAGCATAAGGTGGCCTAATTTAAATGCAGTAAACTTTAATGGCTCTCATGAACCAAATTATAATGAGGGATCACTGTTAACCTTTTGGAGTATAAAGAGGATATCTGAGACTGTGCAACAGTAATATTCAATACAGTTCACTGATGATTTTTGGAGTACAAAGAGGATAGATGTGACTACAATATTAATATTCAATACAGCAAGGGATCACTGTTAAACATTTGGAGTACAAAGAGGATATCTGTGACTGCAATATTAATATTCAATACAGCAAGGGATCACTGTTAAACTTTTGGAATACAAAGAGGATATCTGTGACTGCAATAGTAATATTCAATACAGCAAGGGATCACTGTTAAACTTTTGCAGTACAAAGAGGATAGATGTGACTGCACTATTAATATTCACCACAGTAAAGGATCACTGTTAACCTTTTGGAGTACAAAGAGGATATCTGTGACTGCAATATTAATATTCAACACAGCAAGGGATCACTGTTAAACTTTTGGAGTACCAAGAGGATATCTGTGAATGTGCAACAGTAATATTCAATACAGCAAGGGATCAGTGTTAACCTTTTATAGTACAAAGAGGATATCTGTGACTGTGCAATAGTAACATTTAATACAGCAAGGGATCACTGTTAACCTTTTGGAGTACAAAGAGGATATCTGTGAATGTGCAATAGTAACATTCAATACATCAAACGATCACTGTTAACCTTTTGGAGTACAAAGAGGATATCTGTGAATGTGCAATAGTAACATTCAATACAGCAAACGATCACTGTTAACCTTTTGGAGTACAAAGAGGATATCTGTGAATGCGCAACAGTAGCATTCAATACAGCACGGGATCACTGTGCATAGTTTGAGTGACATACAGTACTCCTTCACTAAAAGGTGCCACATTATAAGGCAGTCTCTATTACAAGGCAGATATAGTCATGGATTCCACTACATTATTTAATAATAATATGTATACAATACCTCAATATACAGGGTCTGTTCTAAAATTGAACATTTAAGAGGGAAATTTCCCCCTCCCTCCATCTGTAAAAAAGGCAGGAATTTTCTGAATATAGGTGGGATTTGATGAAGAAATAAAGGTGGAACTTGAAAATATTACGATTTTCATGCATTTGGTTGATTTTTCGGCACAACTTTTAAATATAAACGTGAATGCTGCAATAGTTCATCATAGAATAGACACTGACTATACAGCAATCTCACCGTTAAGGCAGTCCATTTTTCTGGCTCCCATGAACAGAATTATAGTAAGGGTTGTACTGTATGATGCTGCTTGGTTACATCCTCCATGTAATATGTACTAAATGAAATCCATACACTAGGGACATATTATTGCAGCTAAAACAAATATTACTGTGTTGTACCATCCTGACAAATAACATTTATTGTCTTAATCCATAATGTGTATTTCAGGAGATAATCTGTTTACCTTCTTCTCCACATTAACCAGGGACTTGTCCTTAAAAATCTGTGCAGTTGTCTCTTGCATGGTTTTAATGGAAGCTCTTAGGTTATGATTGGCCCATATCACCATGGAAACTCCCATATCGCTGAAATGTTGTGTTGGGGTTGTATAGTACTTTGTTGGCACAATTACCACTGGACCCTGAAACCAGAACAATGAGAAATTTTAAAGGAAATCCAAGAATGGTAATATTTTAATCTCCATATTTACATATGTCTGATTTAATATACTAATATATTATAATCAAAATAAGGCCTGAAGCAAAATTTGTCATCATGGGGTTGTTTTCATGTACTAATAAGTAGACTGAAATAGTTTGATGAGATAAACAACTACAGCTATTAGCAATGGTTGCATCTCAAAGGGCTCCACTTGCTAGAATTTGTTCAGCCTTAAATAGAGGAACTTTGAGGAAACAAAAGGAATGTATCCAACAATAATGGGCTATAACTCTAAAAAAATGATGTAAAATGCTGGCATTCAAACTTATGCAAGAGTTCAACAATATTAAGCTGCAAATAAAATTTACTTGAAATCTTGGATAATCCTGTAAACAAAGTTGGAAAAAATGTGCAATCATTCAATTACTTAATGATATTGTAACTTTTCAACAAATCTCATAGGAAAAAGATAAGTGAAATGAAACTTGTCTAAAACTGTATCAATATAAAGCTGCATGCAAAAGTTGGTTGAAATCCGACAATCCATGGTATGATTATGTTGCAGAGACCGAAGTTTAGGAGGAGAGGAAATCAGGGTCTATAACACCTGTAAATGATAACATGGATCTCTGGAAATTAAACTCATTCAAAGTATCAATACAAGGAAAATGTGAAATAAAGGGTCATAACTCCTGTATATTATGACTTGGAATACGAGAAATCCAACTCATTCAAGGTGTCATTAATATCAAGCTGCATGCTAAATTTGGTACAACAAGACATAGTAAAGTTATGCTTCAGAAACAAAATTTGCAAGGATGGGCAAAATAACCCAATAAATGATGTTGTGGAATGCTGGAAATCAAAATCGTTTGACATCTCAGTAAGATAAAGCTTCATGTCAAAACATTCCTTGGTAAATTTATGCTGCAGACACCAAAGTAATGAGGATAATGCTGCAGACACCAAAGTAATGAGGATAGGGCTACCGGGGGCCATAACTCTTGTACAAGATGTTATGGAATGTTGGAAATCAAACTCATTTGAGGTCTAATAAAAAGCTACATCTCAAATCTGGTTGAAATCCAACAATCTCAGGTAAAGATATGCTGCATAAACCAAATTTTAGGAGAACAGACTATCAGAGGCCGTAACACATGTAAATGATGTGTTGGAATGATAGAAAATTAACTCATCAATGTAAAGTTGCATACCAAATTTGGTTAAAATCCAACAATCCTCAGTAACGTTGGACTGCTGAAACTAAAGTTAGGAGAATTGGCCATCAGAGCTATACACTTGCAAATGATGTCATGGAATGTTAGAAATCAAACTCATTTTCATTCAAAGTCACAACAACATAAAGCTACATGTCAAATTTGCTTGAAATCTAACTTTTCCCTGTAAAGTTATCTTGCAGAAACCAAGTTAGGAGCTATGGTAATCAGGGGCCATAACTATAACTTATCTAAATAATTACTAAGATGGCTCAAAATTTAACTCATTCAAGTTTTCATCAATATAAAGCTGAAAACCAAATTTGGTTCAAATTCAATAATCCCCAGTAAAGTTATCTTGCAGAAAGCAAACTGTTGATGGATGGACAACGTGATTAATGTAGGGCTATGCCAACTTTGTCAAGGGGGGCCCTAATTATCTTTGAAAGATTTGAAAAAACTGAAATCATCGACCATGTTGATCATTCATAATTTTAAAAAATTATATTGGTATATGCTTAGGTGAAGCATGCAGATGGAGCTCACTTTTTGGAACTGTGAGCTAAAATGTTCTAAAAAAGTGTGGAGTCAGATTATTGTTCTGAGAATGGACTCATAATTAGAGAACTACAGTACCTGATTGTTCCAGGCCTTCATGAAAGCTTCAATGTCTGAGGGGTCACTCTTCTTACTATGCATAAGAATGGCATCAGCTCCTAGACACATTAAAATCATATTATATAACAAATATGGTAAGATGAATTTGTGCACCACATCATGGTGTGGAGTATATTAATTTTGGCATATAAACCTGAAATCCATATAAGAAAGGATGCCTGATTGGCTGAAGTGACACGCTGAAATATTGGAGTGGCACAAAATTACTGTCTCGTGTTGGTGTATGTGGGTTCTGTCCTACAACAGTTTCTGGTGGTTAATGTGTCATTCATAGAGCAGTGCAGAATCAAATTGTTACATGTGCATATTTTATACAAAAATAAGGCTTAAAAAACCCCAAGAAAACTAGGTACTATTTTCTCAGACCCATACCCCGAGTGTTAGCGATGTGTGCAAAAGAACAAAAGAGCATCCTTTTCTATCTACCCATGAACTAGAATCAGGCTGGGAAAATCTTATCATTGGTTGTATCATGCACTGCATGACCTATTTTGATAAATATATTTTTGAATTATCTATTATCAGAACTTTTGGGGGCTTTGCCTCTGGAGCTCCCATAATGTGACTTTGCCTTTGCACGCAACCTCCACTTCCTGAACTCAGCTAGCCCAATAATTCACACTTCTTTTGCAAAATTCTGGGTATGGACTTGTTTCCGTCAGCCATGTTTTGAGGGTCACTAGAGTACAACATTGCATTAGCTGCATGATACCAAAAGCACATGTATGTCACTGGAGTTAGGCTACATGTACTTTGCAAAAGTTTCTTTTTGAGAGGAAATCCAATTCATGCTCCAATATTGCATGACATAGGGATTTCCAGTCCTAGAAATCCAATCCATGCACCAATATTTCAATATTTCATGATACAGGGATTTCCAGAGTCCTAGAAATCCCATGGCACTCAACAATGTCAAGACTTGAGCAAATCACACCTTAAAGTTATCCCATACCTACTCAACATTACATGAATATTCATGCTTCAAATAGATTACCTTACCTACTTCTCATGCCCCTTGCCACTCAATTTTTATAACAGTTTCTTTCCAAAGCAAACAATGTACTGAATATAGCAAAGCCTTAAATTTTTTTGGAAAGCTAGTACTTGTTACCAGGGATGTTGCAAGTTTGTGCTGGACGAAACGGCGCCATAGATGGTCACCCATATTGCCCTCCCCTTACAATGGCCCAGCTTGTTCCAAGTATCCTTATGCTATACTCCTATACCAATGTTCATTCTAATGTCTATTGCAACTTTTAATATTTCTGAATAATTTTTATTTTTACAATTTGTCTTATATCTGGACCCACATCTTTATAATACTGGTATCCCCTCATCGAGCACTGCATCTTTTGACAAGGTAAGAAGATTAGAGAGTGTGAAGAGATGAATAGTGAAGTCAACCAAATGGAGGTCAAAAAGATAATAATTATTACATATAAACTTCACCTCAACCACAACAGGTTCTATCAAACCCATCAGCAATTGTATTTTTTAAATCTTGTATGTAATAAATTGTAAAATAAAAAGTAAATTATGTTTTTCAGAGAATACTGACCTGATCACATTTACATTAGGAAATGAACTGTGCTACCTACCTCTGTGGGATTTTGCACATGGGAGTTGCACCACTGAGAAACATCTCATGGGAGAAAGCTATAAAGATTTAAACTCCATGCCCAGAATGAAGGTTGTGCTGTCATGAACAGTGGGTTGGTGATCATCTTGGCAGCCACCAGAGACCCAACACGATTCAAAATCTTGTCTTTATGAAGTCATATCATGTAATAAGAAGCTGGAGAAAGTAGACTGTGTATGCCAGCCAACTGACTCCATGATGTCTCAATTGAAAACATTACTTCGAATGCAAGACTCAACAAAATCACTCAAATTTCATGAGCTGAGATCTTCATGAGGCATATCTGCACCTGAAAGAGCTCAGAATATGCCAATTGAATAAACCACTTGAACCATGAGGCCTGTGCTTGTGAGGTTATGTCCTGCTTTCCTGCCTCAATAGGTGGGAAGAGCTGTGGTCAGATGCCATGGACACTTTCTGTGCACCTCCCATAGCTCAGATAGTGATTGAGTGCATGAATCGAATCCTGCAGATTTGCCTCTCTTGAAGGATCGACTGAAGAGATATGGCAAATTATTATTTTCTGGCTGCTCATAGAGACCAATTCGCTCACCCTGCACACTGGAGCTAGAAGCTATCAGGAAGCAAGTTTTAAAGATAACAGCTTCAGTGAAGCCAAAGACAGAGGCGCAAACTGTGGCAATGTGAGGTGCATCAAGACCCAAGAGAGGTACTATTTGGGAAACAAGGTGAGTGAGGAAGAAATTGGACAACAGGCTGGAAAGACCCTCGTTGTGACCAGTATCTTCTCTCCCAATATGTCTGAACATGTCAGAAATCATGGAATGATACCCTTTGATAGTGATAGGGCCAAACTTCTTGTCCTCAAAGAGCCATACCCACCCTGCCATCTCCCTTTTCAACTTTGAAGCAGCAATAAATTGACTGAGCCAGTCTCAGTTTCCCATTGGCTTCTGGGACAAAAAAACCCAAAGAGTCTGGATTAAAAACCAGGGGAGTTTGACTTCTTAACTATTTCCACCACCCGCAAACGTTCTGTCTCCTTCTGTAAAACACCCACCTTCATGGAATCATTTGGGACATCCATTATGAAGAAGATAATGAAATTGGTGGGGGCTGAATAAACAAGATTAGCAGACTCTCCAAAATGACTTGCATCACCCAATTGTTCTTTGGGAAGAGGTTGATCCAAGTCGGCCAAAACAGAAGTAGTCAGGTGCCAACAGAGAGGTTACCAGTGAACTGAAGAGACAGGAGTCATTGTCAAGTACCAGAAGGATTTGGGGAGGAGAAACTAGGTTTTCTCCCCTTGCACCTCCCGACTGCCTGTGAAACTGAGGGCCGGCAGCTGTTTCACTCAGAAAAAAATATTTGGCATCACCATGGTCTTGAATCTTATCAGGAAAGGTGCCAGTAATTTCTGCTATCTCCGATGACTGCAGAAGGCTTCGGATGGACAGATACTCATCTTCCTTGTCAGCACTGCCAATAGAGGGAGAGCACTCAGAAAATGACTAGATGATGTCAATTTCTTCAATTCCTGCCTTGAAACAAAACTCTGTCCATTCCATAGTCAGATTGGAGTACAGTGGTAAATCAAGGCTGACCCATCCTCGAAGGAGGGGTTATTCTCATATTGTATGCCTTCCAGGTCAGCGTACAGCATGCCACAAGGAAGTGATGACACTGTGTCATCACCATGAGTGGTGTGGAACCTACCAACTGATAGGCCATCAAAGCTGGGACCCACCATATCGAAAATAAAGGTTCAGAATAGGAGTTTAAGCCAGGCAGCCAGGAGAGACAGCATGTGCGGCAGGTACAGTGCAGAAGGCCAGGACAGCCAGATGGTCAGAAAACTGTAACCAATCATCACAGATGGAACTATTGACCACACAGTGGTCTGACAGTCCGATATCATTAATCTCTGATCAATATATCCATATCCAGGTCAGCCAAATGGGTGGATGGAGTGGTCAACAGCGAAATGGGTGGATGGAGTGGTCAACAGCCAGGATGGTATAGGACAGCTTTTACAGGTCTTGGAAAATGTAACCCCATGCACCTGGTCTTACAGGCCCTAAGGCTATACTCAACCATGTGGGAGAACTTATGCTTAGTAGGCTACCAAAAGGGATATTTTCCAACTCGCTTGCAGAAGTCAGTACTACAACCCTGAAGCAAAGTCACCAGAAGCTAGCATTTCACATGTAGCATGCTGGATAAGGTGACTCTAGTATCACATGGACAGCGTCCATTAAACAGCACCTTCAATATGAGATGTGACCATGGCCATCAGGACTGTATGGAAAATTGTCACTGGAGCTGTGGGTGCAAACTTTCACAGGGTCCCCCCATGATGCTCACCACTGATTCCAAATGAGGGTGAAGGTTCAGAATGTCTTACTTGCTGGTCAAAGAACAAGTCCACAATGACTGGTAAATATAAGAAAAAATTCACCCAAACTCATAATGACATATACACACAATGTAACAACACTAAAACTGTCTAAATCACAAAAGACTATTGATGGATGGCCTGAAAAAATTGTAATCGATTCAGAAGGCACACTGTAACTGTAGCTGACAGTCTTGAGTGAAAGCTTAAAGGGATAAACATCCAATACATGAGCAGTCACCGAGTGCAGGCAAGGGGAGGTAATTTGTAGGAGTTACTTCCCTTTGTCCATATTGTGTGTGTGTGTAATATATATATATATATATATATATATATATATATATATATATATATATATATATATATATATATATATATATATATATATATATATATATATATATATATATATATATATATTAAAGACAGAAAGATTAATTTTTTGGTCTTTTTGGGAGGGATGGATTTGAGAGGAAGTAGAGTTTTTTTCCTAATGTTAATGTGATCAGGTAATGTAAATGATGGAGAAATCAAAGTTTTTAAAAGACCTTGAATTAAAATGTAACCTTTACACACCAGCATTTCTGTAGGCCTCTGCTCTCCTCAAGGCCTCATCCAGGCCCCAGCCGGCTATGAAGGCCTCCACTCGGGCCACAATGCAGAAATCTGGGTCACGCTGCATGTCCTTACAGGCCTGAAATGTAAGCAATATGTGGTCTTAGACATTGTGCTGTAGAAGAGCTCTGACATAAAACTTTGTGCAAAAACCATGACATACCATCGTATTAAAAAGAGCCAAAACTAGATCAAACAAATCACAAGAACAATACCAGTCTAATGCACTAAAGATGAAACAGATATTAAACTGTATATACTGACCTTGTTTTTAATCCGATGACAGAGAGAATGGCTAAAAGTGCATGCAGAAGATAATGACTGGAAGAGCAGACAGACATTGAGGTACAATTAAATATCCCGTTTTTCTATAGCATGCAAGACAAATCAAACAGCTTCACTTCTGGATTGAAATTTTCATTTTTTCAGTATCAAGACTCGTGTAGTTTGTTTTCTTAAATACATCACAAAACCTAGAAAAAGTGAATTTTCTCTTTTCCACAGACTCTATAAAAAACATGGTTTTAAGTAGGTCAATGTGGTACCCAGAACAGTCCCCTCCAAATCTGAATATGATGCCTGCTTATGCCCACATAATCCCCCATCCCATCCCACACCCCCTTTCACACCTTGCAATTTACCCTCTGATACGTAAATAAATGGATGACCAGCATACCTTTATTTTCAGAGCAAACTCCTCTATCTCAGCCAAGGGCTGCTTCCTGTCATCCAACAAGGAGTTGGTCTTTGGAAACAGTTTATCCTCCAAACAGGCACCTGCAATGGCCAAGAAATATATCTCCTTCAACAATCTATCATGGTAAATTTCAGAGTTGCAGATAAACAGTGCATTTGCATAAATAAACACACAAAAAAACTAAAATAGAAAAGGTTGTGTATAAAAAGTGTAAAATATTATCCTAATTTGCCTTTAATGTTCATAAACCTGCATATCAGCCAAATTAAACAAGGAATCATGTCTTATTGCAAAATCATTTGCACTATCTTATAACAAAGCTTGTTCTTTAACTGCCTTAAAAGTGTGGGGAAAGGATGGCTACAAGTCTAAATTTATATTCTTGTTATGCAAACACAAAGATTTAGCAAATAATGCATTGTGAGAGAGTCCCCCCCACATAGTTCATCACATATTTGACACATGGTGAGTGCATCCAAAACACTGATGGATAATTGACACAGGACTCGGACATTGAAAGGTACTTTCAGAATCCAAGTAAATATAATTTCACCCTCTTCAAATACAAAAAAGGGTCCAAAGCAGCTGAAATTATTATTACTTTTTTTATTATATGGCATATTATAAAACTATGATGAATTCTACTGAGTTAGAAAGGACTGTATGAATACTGTCATCATGTCCATGGCGAGTTTCTGTGTAAAATAAACATAGAAAACATTAAAAAATGACAGATCATGCTCCAGCAAAAACTAATAACGACTAGAAAGATAAATATTCTTGATTGATAATTTTTATTGCATGCTGAATCCATTAGAATTGCACATTAGCTACCGCTGAAATATCCTATTGAGGACACAATGTGAATTTGCAGAGGAAGAGTCTATTATGCTTTACAACAAAGTTTGAAATTGCTAATCCAGACAAAAGACGAACATCAAAGAAAATATCCTGACTTGATATATGGCACCTAAAAAATGGCTTCTCTATTAAATATAAAATAAAATAAAATGAATAAGATAAAATAAAAGCATCATGTCTGGTGTTATTAATTAAGTAAAAGTCATAAGAATTAACAAGATACCATATGTACTCACTTATATGTCAAGTCCAACTTAAAAAAACATAGACTTTGATCTGACATTGCATAATGTGATAACAGATCTGGGTCTGTGTAGTTTGCAATTGGACTCAACTTATAAGCGAGTACGGTATATAAGGTTTAATGCCAAATACATGTACTATACAGAATGATTTGGTGCATACAGTGAGTTTAGCTAGCAAACGTTAGTCTTCACGATTTTGTCAAAGATTTCAAAATATAATTTGTTCATATTTCTATCTCCACAGTAAAGAATTACTCTGCAGTAAATAATCTGAAAACTGGAAAAAAAATTCAACTAGTATTGACAGATTCGTGGTGTTATAATATGGGCATGCCTCGGAAGCTGCTCACGTAGTGCTTGCATAAAATATTTTTAACGGTACCATGTGAAATGGATGGTGACTCATAAGATGACTGACAATATTTTCAAGGGAAGTAATTATGAAGGTTTATGACTGCCAGTGAAAACTACCAAACATAAATTTTTATTCATCTGCTATGAACTATACCTTGAATATGAATGAACTAAAGAAAATATTGGAATTTATTTATCTATTTCCTATGTTACTACTCTATGGTCTAAGAAAAATGTAACAGAAAGAAAGTGAAACCAACAAATCAAGTAAAAATCAACAAGCAATTTATTACTAGATAATTAAAATGAAAAATCAAAAAGTCACTTACAATAATGTGTTTTGAAATCCTAATAATCCAATAAGAATGATTGTTCTAATCACAAGTCCTAAATATAGAATGTTCCAAATTCACGGCTGTGTCCTTGAATGTTATGATGTGCTAATGGTCTCCAAAGTCCTGATGTACTAGTAATCTTGATGTGCTGATGTCAAAATGAAGTATTCCAAAATCTCTGAATAAGTTCAGTTAAATTCCAAAATCATTAATTAAAAATCCAAAATCCAAAAGTTTATGAGCACTGTTATAATCCAATGAATATTTAATATAATTCCTCTCTTAGAATTTGGAATGAATTTTCACAACTGTAATAGCTCTTTACAAGACTGATGGTAATGTCAAAACTGAAAAAATGTCCACCAAACATGGTATATATAAAGATTGGTCACATGACAGAATGTTCTAGAATATGAGTCATCTTAATGGAATTTTTACTTGTAAACAAAAATCAACCTTGACCTTCAAATTGAGAAAACATATTGATCAAAACAACCTAATTCAAGGACACTAGTTAAACATGTTTTTCCCGATAAACATTAAGACTTAAGCAAATATCAAAGTGAAGAAACATTTATAATTTCCTAAAAGATTTATAATATTATATAAACATCATACATAACACCTCCCCTCATAAAGAAAAAGAAAGATTTATATAATAAAGCTTTCTTTTGAATATATATCTAATACTATAATAACCAAAATTACATAAGAACATGTTTTATGATCCTAGACTTAATTACATCAAGCAATATTACATTTCTAGGCACGTTAGAGTGCATCTGCAATGACATTGTCTTTTCCTCTGATGTGTTTGATGTCAATGTTATATTCCTGCAATATCAAACTCCATCTCAACAATCTCCGATTTTTATCTTTCATTTTGTTGATGAAAGTAAGGGGATTGTGATCACTGTACACAATAATTGGAGAAAGAGCTGAGGTAACATACACTTCAAAATGCTGTAAAGCCAATATCAAAGCCAAACATTCCTTCTCAATTGTGGAATAATTTTTCTGGTGCTTGTTTAGTTTTTTAGAAAAATAACACACAGGGTGATCCACACCACTTTTGTCTTCCTGAATCAATACTCCACCAACCCCTACATCACTTGCATCAACAGATAATTTAAATGATTGGCTAAAATTTGGTGCAGAAAGAACTGGTGCATTCTTAAGCATGGCCTTTAACTTGTCAAAAGATTCCTGACACTTGTCAGACCAATGAAATTTGGTTTTCTTACTCAATAAACTTGTCAAAGGCTCAGCAATTTTGGAAAAATTGGAACAAAATTTCCGATAATATCCAGCCATACCTAGAAATCGCATCAGTTGCTTTTTACAAATTGGAACTTGAAATTCAGAGATAGCTTTGACCTTAGCTTCTATAGGTTTAACTTGACCTTGTCCCACAATATGTCCTAAAAATGTGACACAAGCATGGCAAAACTCACTTTTGCTCAAATTAATTGTCAGATTCACATCGCTGAGTCGATCAAAGAATTTTCGAATGGTTTCCAAATGATCTTCCCAGGTGTTGTTGTAGATAATGACGTCATCGATATAAGCGTCACAATTATCAAGACCAAATGTTACCATGTTTATCAGACGTTGAAACGTTGCAGGCAAATTTTTCATTCCAAACGGCATAACTTTATATTGATAAAGTCCATCTGGAGTTACAAATGCTGAAATTTCTTTTGCCCTTTCCGTCAGTGGAATTTGCCAGAATCCTTTTAAAAGGTCAAACTTGGTGACATATTCCGCATTTCCAATTTTATCAATGCAATCGTCCATTCTTGGGATTGGAAATGAATCAGTTTTGGTGACACTGTTGACTTTTCTATAGTCAGTACACATACGGAATGTATTATCTGGCTTGGGAACAAGAATACATGGTGAACTCCAGTTACTTTTACTTGGTTCTATGAAATCATTCTCCAGTAAATACTGAATTTCTTTCTTCAGATAGTTCTGTTTGAGAGGATTCATCCTATAAGGATGCTGTTTCACAGGCGCAGAATCTACAATGTCAACGTCATGATAAATTTTACTTGTTCGTGTTGGAACATCAGGAAACAAGTGCTCATAGTCATGTAATAGCTGTTTTAGTTCATTTCTTTCCTGTTGTTGTAGATGTGAAAGTTTCTGGTCTAGGTTGTTCAATATTTCTGAATTCCGAAGATTGGTTATACCAGAGTCACTATAGTCTGATCGTATTCCATCGTTGATATCTTCACTGTGTGGGACAGGTACAACTAAATTAACTGAATAATTAGCTGGGCTATCTCTGTCAAAATATTCCTTTAACATATTTATATGACAAAGTTGTTTCTGTTTCCGTCTCCCAGGAGTGTTAATGATATAATTTAAGTCATTTACTTTCTTTTCAACGGTATAAGGACCAAAAAATTTAGCCTGAAGAGGATTCTGAGGTATGGGAAAGAGAGCCAGAACTTTGTCACCAGGTTTAAAACTCCTTTCCTGTGAATTTCTGTCATACCTTAATTTCATTTTTGACTGGGTATTGTGAAGATTAGTTCTTGCTACTTCACAGGCCTTTGACAACTTGTATTTGAAATCAGAGACATAATCAAGAAGATTAATCTTTGAATCTTCATTTGAAAGAAGTTTCTCTTTCAATAATTTCAATGGTCCACGGACAGTATGACCAAAAACTAGTTCAAAGGGACTAAAACCCAACGACTCTTGAACTGATTCCCTATCAGCAAACAACAACAAATGAACACCCTCATCCCAATCCTTTTCTGTATCAAAGCAATATGATCGAATCATATTCTTCAAAGTTTGATGAAATCTTTCCAAAGCACCTTGACTTTCAGGGTGATAGGCAGAAGATTTAAACTGTTGGATGCCTAATTCATGCATAACTTGTTGGAAAATTCCAGACATAAAATTTGACCCTTGATCCGACTGAACAGATTTGGGAAGGCCAACAAGTGTAAAAAACTTCACCAAAGCTTTCACAATAGTTTTAGTTTTTATATTTCTCAGAGGAATTGCCTCTGGAAATCTTGTAGATGCACACATGATGGTCAACAAGTATTGGTTGCCTGACTTGGTTTTAGGTAAAGGACCAACACAGTCTACTATTATTCTACTAAATGGTTCATCAAATGCAGGAATAGGTTGCAGATGAGCCTTAGGTATCTTCTGATTGGGTTTTCCTACCATTTGACAAGTCTGACAAGATCTGCAGTATTTAGAAACATCACTTTTGAGTTTTGGCCAATAAAAATGATTCAACATCTTGTGATAAGTCTTACGGACTCCTAAATGACCAGTCAAAGGAGTTTCATGGGCTAAATTAAGAATTTCCTGTCTATATGACTTAGGAACAACAATTTGATAGCTCACTGACCACTCGTCACCAGCGGGTACATCAGGTGGTCTCCATTTCCTCATAAGGACCCCATTTTTCACAAAGTAACACACTGGAACTTGTGTGGCTTCAGTTTCACTAATAGCCCTCTGAAATATACAAGATATCTCGGGATCTTGCTCCTGTTCAACGACAAGGGATTGTCGTTTGTCATCCTGATTAGAACAAAGAGAATGAGTTGACAAAAGAGGATCACTGTGATCAATACCATTTGATTGATCAATACCTGAGGAAAAAGTGACCTCATCAAAAGACTGACCAATACATGTGTCAGCTAAAGGAATAATATCCTGATCAACATCACTCTCAAGAGCTCTCTTTGCCATAGCTCTAGTAACTGCACAAGCAGGGTACAAATCAGGGATTTCAGTTTTGACAGGATCAACTTTCTGATCCAAACAAGGCTTGTCAGTTACAAGTGGATTAACCACAACCTTATCTCCAGCTAGGTCATTGCCTAGTAATTAATGAACACCCTCTATGGGTAAAGAAGTCACTGCCCCAACAGTCACAGGTCCAGAAACTAAGTCTGATGCCAAATTTACACAATGAAGAGGAACATTTACAAAGCCGCACTCTACTCCCTGAACAAGAACACTTTCACTTGAAGAAGACTCCTCAGACAAAGGCAAAGTACCTGATAATAAAAGACTCTGAGAAGCTCCAGTGCCCCTTAATATTTTAATTGGGATAGGTTTGGCAAAATCACCAATAAGTGATATAGAACCTTCTGACATGAATGGTTCATAAGCCTCCAAAATAGAATCAGACTGGGGTTTGTTTGACCCAACAAATGTATTGCTTTCAATACAAGACCGTGACCTTGACCTCGTAGAAATAAGAGCATTTGGAAAAGCTCTGTCTTTTCTCTGTTGCTTATTTTTCAACTTGAAGCAATCAGAAATAACGTGCCCTTTCTTTTTACAATAAGTGCACGTAGGAAGAGATAAGGATTTCTGATCAGTCTTATCAGATGTTTGATTCCTAACAGTTGTGCTGTTGTGAAATTTGGAAGTACTCAAATGAGATTGAAATGGTTTTTTACCAGAAAACTGCTGAGAGGACGACTTATTGCCAAATGAAATTTTGTGAGTTAAGGAATAATCATCAGCCATACGAGCAGCATTTTCCAAAGTTTCCACATTCCGCTCGTCAAGATAGGTTTTAACATCACTATGGATACACCTTTTGAACTCTTCAATTAATACGAGTTGTCGGAGGTTATCATAAGCTTGATCAACTTTCTTGGCTGAGCACCACCTATCAAATAGTTGTTCTTTATCCCTTGCAAATTCGACATGAGTTTGCCCAGTTTCTTTTCTACAATTCCTAAACCTTTGTCGATATGCCTCTGGTACCAACCAATAAGCTTTCAAGATGTACTCCTTAACCACATCATAATCAGTGCTTTGTTGTACTGACAGTGAAATGTAGACTTCACGAGCTTTGCCAATAAGTACACTTTGCAATAACAAAGTCCAATGCTCTCTGGGCCATTTCAAGTTTTCAGCTATTTTCTCGAAATGAAGAAAGTATTTATCTACTTCTTTTTCCTGAAAAGGGGGTACTAACCTAATATATCTAGTAACATCAAAACCTGAACTTGTATTTAAAGGAGTGGAGTGTGCTCTGTTTGCCAGTTCTAATTCTCTTAACTTAAATTGCATTTCCCTTTCTTCTCTTTGCATCTGCATCTGCATTTGTATTTGTCTATCTTCTTTCTCTCTCTCTCTCTGAATCTGAAGCTTTGCCAATTCTAAATCCATCTGGTTCTTTAACTCTAATTCCCTTAATTTCCTGTCAGAACCAGATACAGGCTTTCTCTTCAAACTTAAAGCACTATTTTCAAAAATTCCCTTTCCTACTAAATATTGAATTAAAATAATCTTTATTTCCTGTTTTGTCAATGATACTTTTGGCTCAGATAGACTGTATTTTCTGGCAAGCTCGAGCAACTCATCCTTTCTCATGCACTCTAACCCCTCCGGGGTAGGTTTTGAAATGAAATTCTGAACATTAGATGCCATAGTAAATGCTTGTTGGTTTCACACAAAAAAAATTCTCTATTTAAAAATCTTTGCCAAAGACAAAAAAAATTCAGAGACAAAATCAATATGAATTTCAAAGATAAATTTAATATCTGTAATATGCTTTAAAGAAATTCAATCCCGGAACGACGAGCCCCCAATTTCTGTTATGACTCTATGGTCTAAGAAAAATGTAACAGAAAGAAAGTGAAACCAACAAATCAAGTAAAAATCAACAAGCAATTTATTACTAGATAATTAAAATGAAAAATCAAAAAGTCACTTACAATAATGTGTTTTGAAATCCTAATAATCCAATAAGAATGATTGTTCTAATCACAAGTCCTAAATATAGAATGTTCCGAATTCACGGCTGTGTCCTTGAATGTTATGATGTGCTAATGGTCTCCAAAGTCCTGATGTACTAGTAATCTTGATGTGCTGATGTCAAAATGAAGTATTCCAAAATCTCTGAATAAGTTCAGTTAAATTCCAAAATCATTAATTAAAAATCCAAAATCCAAAAGTTTATGAGCACTGTTATAATCCAATGAATATTTAATATAATTCCTCTCTTAGAATTTGGAATGAATTTTCACAACTGTAATAGCTCTTTACAAGACTGATGGTAATGTCAAAACTGAAAAAATGTCCACCAAACATGGTATATATAAAGATTGGTCACATGACAGAATGTTCTAGAATATGAGTCATCTTAATGGAATTTTTACTTGTAAACAAAAATCAACCTTGACCTTCAAATTGAGAAAACATATTGATCAAAACAACCTAATTCAAGGACACTAGTTAAACATGTTTTTCCCGATAAACATTAAGACTTAAGCAAATATCAAAGTGAAGAAACATTTATAATTTCCTAAAATATTTATAATATTATATAAACATCATACATAACACCTATGTATAATTAAGAGCTCATTGAAAATAACTACTATATATACTCACGTATAATCCGATACAAACTGCAAACTGCATAAACCCAGATGTGCTGGCAGATCTGGGTCATGCAGTTTGTAAGGACTAATCAGTAGAACAAACAACATAGACCCTGATATGCTGGCACATTATGCGATGGCAGATCTGGGTTTATGCAGTTTGCAGTTGGTATCGGATTATATGTGATGTGAGTATATATGGTAGTTATTTATACATAGGAAATAAATAAATAAATTCACATTATGCAATGGCAGATCAGGGTCTATGTTGTTTGCATTTGGACATGGCTTATACGCAAGTATATACGATAGATGAATAGTGAGTTAAATGCTCATGTAAATATATCCCTGCCTCTACAGCATCCTGCCCAAATGCCTATAATGGAAATCATTCTAAAATACTGTTTCCACTGAAAACAACTTTAGGACTAATTACCTCCAGCTGCAAGTTAAAAAGGGCAATAACTCTTATAACATGAGGTCCAAGTGGGCATAAGATCGCTCATCTGGCTGACACTTGCCGAATAGCCAAATGCAAGAGCAATTGGTCAAAAATCTGGATCAGCAGGATGCTTTTTGAAGAAATGTCTTCCAATGCTGTTGATTGTACGTTTTGAAAATAACTGTTTCAAGGTTTCGTGATATCTATATACCGTTATCCATACTTGATGGCACATCAGTGTCATTTGTCAAATACTGAAAGGCCTTTGTGCTATGATGCTTTCTCTCAGAGTTGGTTAAATTCTGTTTAGCAGTTTTTTGAGATAAAGTTGTGCAAATATTTTTCCATTTTTATTATTGGCCTCCGTAATTTTCGAGGTATCAACATCATTTCAATAAATGTGAAAGGACGCTTTCTGTCAAATGGATCAGTTGATATTCCCCCCATTGGCTTTGGGTAATTAGCTAAGAAGCTGCTAAGTAAGGTTGAATGACATGTTGGTAAGGTCTATACAACCAAAACTATGAGACTAACTGAGATCAAATAATTCTGTTTTAAATGGAAGAACAGACTTGTAGACAGAAGGAATTCTATAAACCCCAGCCTCGTGGACTGCGCCAGGGTATAACAACAGTATTGTGAATGGCACATTATATGCCTTCATTGTGTTTAATAGTCCTCAATGTAGGAACAAGGAGAGCATGGTTGACCCTGGAGATTACTGACCTATAGGTCTCAATGACATGGACATTTGGTCAAGGTATGTGGTCTTTGACTAAACTTGCTGTGCATAAACCATTATTTTCTTATTAGACTTACCATGACTAACCTCTGACCGCTAGACACCAAAATATATAGGTTTCCTTATTACCATATGTGCAAGCCATCCACAAACTTTGGTCAAGGAACTTACTCAAGAATAAAAATTATTCTGCAAAACCCATTTTTCTTTGAGCCACAATAACCCTAACCTTTGACATTTTGATAGGCCTCTTCCACATTTTAAGTTCAAGCCCTCCACAAATTTTGGTTAACGTACATGGTCCAAAGTTATTAGACAAAAACTTTTTCTTCTTTTAGTCACAGTGACCTTGACCTCTGACCTTTTGATTCCCAAATCAATAGGTTTCTTTCTTAATCAATGTGCAAATCATCCACAAACTTTGGTTAAGGTACATGGTCGAGAAATGAAATGTGTGTGCAGAAACTGTGTTCTTCTTTAAGTCACAATGACCTTAACATTTGACCTTATGACCCCAAATCAAAATAGACTTCTTCCTTACTCCAAGTGCAAGCTATCCACAATGTTTGGTTCAGGTATGCGATGTAGAATTGATGTTATTGTGCAGAAACCCTTTTCTTCTTTAAATTAATTATCTTGACCTTTGGCCTTTTGACCCCAAAATGGATAGGTTTATTCCTTACCCTAACTGCAAGCTATCCACAAAGTTTGGTCCAGGTCTGTGATGTACAGCTAATGATATTGTGTGGAAACAATCTTTCAGTCACTATGACCTTGACCTTTTACTGCATAACCTGAAAACAATAGGCTTCTTCCTTAAAATAAAAGCAAGCTATCTGCAAAGTTTGGTCTTTGTGCTGCAGAACTAATGCCATTATGCAGAAACCATTTCTCTTCTTTCAGTCACAGTGACCTTAACCTTTGACCTCCAAACTGACATCCTTCTTCTTTATGATTATGATATGTGCAAGCTACCCACAAAGTTTGGTCCAAGTATGTGACATAGAACTAATGTTATTGTGCAGAAACTATTTTCTTCTTTCAGTCAGTGATCTTGACCTTTGATTTTTTGGCCCCAAAAATGAAAGGCCTCTTCCTTATACCAAGTGCAAGCTATCTACAGTGTTTGGCTAAGGTACAAGCTATATAAGGTATATATATATATATATATATATATATATATATATATATATATATATATATATATAAGGTATAAGGTATAAGGTATACAAGCTATAGAACAAAAGTTATGTGCAGAAAAGAAAAAGTTAATGGATATGCAGACAGACAGGGTTGCAGGATAATACAATCCACCAATAGGTGGATGAATAAAAAATCTCAATATAGTATTCAATGGCTGCAGCGTCCAGTTCTTTTATTTCCATGCACAGGTTAAGAAGCTAAGAGCATCCAATGTAAAATACAGGAGATAACTTGCTTAACTAACCTGCTATTCCTCTGTCCTCCAGTTTCCTGACCAGACGTCTGGCATTGTTAAAGTTTCCATAGCCAGTGTCAGCATCGAGTAAGATTGGAATGTCAGTAGCATCACTCATAAACTCCAACACCTCAAGAACTTGTGTCCATGAGGCTTCATTGCTGTCACGCACACCCATCGATGCAGAGATCGAAAGCCCACTGCCCCAAATTCCCTTAAAACCTGATATTAATGTAAAGATAGAATTTCCTTTATACAGGAATGTCACAGAAACATTTTTCTTCAGACCTGAACTTTCTTCTGTTTGCAAAGCAATAGCATCCATTTAAGAAATTCATAAAATGAATAAATCATTAACTTGAATCTTGACAAATGGAATAGAATGAACAGGATGGCCAGGGCCTGTACGTCAAGCTCATGATCAAAGCATTACTGTAAAACATGTGACCTTTACTTAAGTCAAAAGGTTGAGAAAGCATGTTGCAGAATTGTCTTAGCTTCATAATGATTCATCCAAAGTATGAAGAAACTCTATCAAAGAGTTAAAGAAATATAAGGAAATTAAAAAATTTTTTTAACAAAAACCATAACACAAATTTTTTATGACTGTGACTATGTCCCAATGGTCAAAGGGATGAAAAAATCTACCAATGAATAAGGGATGAAAAAGTCTACCAATGAATAAGGGATGAAAAAGTCTACCAATGAATAAGGGATGAAAAAGTCTACCAATGAATAAGGGATGAAAAAGTCTACCAATGAATAAGGGATGAAAAAGTCTACCAATGAATAAGGGATGAAAAAGTCTACCAATGAATAAGGGATGAAAAAGTCTACCAATGAATAAGGGATGAAAAAGTCTACCAATGAATAAGGGATGAAAAAGTCTACCAATGAATAAGGGATGAAAAAGTCTACCAATGAATAAGGGATGAAAAAGTCTACCAATGAATAATTTGTCTAAGCTTCATAATGATTCATCCCAAGTATGAAGTAAATCAATGAAAGGGTTTTGGAAATATAAGCAAATTTAAAACTTTAAAGAAATCTGATCACACATTTCATAGGGGAAAATGAGCATGTCACAGAATTAATTGTCTTAGCTTTATAATAATTTATCCCAAGTAGAAAGAAAATCCATCAAGGGGTTTAGAAATACAAGCAAATGAACAAGACTAACCTCGAAGTGACGGACACTCTACTGGCCAAAAAGAATTTCCAGGAATTCAAGATAAGACCATTTATTCTATTCTTAGGCAATAACAAGATTTTAAAATTAACTGCTGTGGTGGACATATTGGATGTCAGATTGGCACCATTTTCATTTGGGACCAACAAGATATCATTTAGGACCAATAAGATATCAAAAGAAGTCTTCTGGTGGAAACCCCTTGTTGATATGACTTTCCATTTTGGTGGAGTAACGATAAACACATTTTCAACATGGCTGGCATAGTGGCCATATTGGATATTTGATTGGTACCATTTCCGTTTAGGACCAACTAGACATCACAAGAAGCCATTTGGTGAAAGCACAATATCAATATGACCAGTGATCTTGAAGAAGTAGTGATAACAAGATTTTCAAAATGGCCATTGTTGTGTCCATATTGGAAGTCAAATCGGCACTATTTTCATTTACAACCAACTAGACATCATAACAAGTCTTTCAGTGAAAACACCTCATGCTGATATGACAATTCATTCAATAGTGATAAGATTTTCAAGATGGCTACTGTGGCAGCCATATTGGATGTCTGAGAAGTGCCATTTTCATTGAGGACCAACTAGGTATCATAAGAAGTCATTTAATAAAAATGTCATGTTGATATGACCATCCATTCAGGAGGAGTAGAAACAACAAGATTTTCAAGATGACCAATGTGGCAGTCATATTGGACGTCAGGTCAGTGACATTTTGCTTTAGGACCAACTAGACATCATAAGAAGTCTTTCAGTGAAAACTCCATGTTGATATGACCATCTATTCAGGAGGATTAGTGATAACAAGATTTTAAAGCTGGCTGCCATGATGGCCCTATTGGATGTCAGATCAGCACCATTTTCATTTAGGACCAACTAGACATTATAAGAAGTCTTTTGGTGAAAACCACATGTTGATATGGCCATCCATTTAGGAGGAGTAGTGATAACAAGATTTTCAAGGTGACCACTGTGGTGGCCATATTGGATATCCAAGCAGCACCATTTTCATTTAGGACCAAGCAGACAATGGAATGAATGTGTGTGTACAGTTTCATGACAATCCTCCAAGTAGTTTAGGAGATAACAAACTTGTGCTAATGAATGGACAGACGATGGATGAAAGACCATCCTATAAACTCTTCCGGTCTATGACCAGTAGAGCTAAAAATCAGCTAAGCTGGAAGTCCAAATCCATTTTACCAACCTGCCTCTTGGACAATCCTGGCACTGAGGCCATTGTGAGCCTCCATAATGAATTCTATTTCTTTGGAGTTCAGCATGTTCTTCAGCATGGTGGTCTTCTGCAATATGAAGTGGTAGAATTGTAATTCTTCTCATCATTACAGTGCTTTAGTGGTACACAACAAGTGTCTCTGAATTTCAATGTCAAGTCATCCATATATAAGTTACTCAGGCTTTACAATCATATGGACTAAGACCATGTTGCCAGGATAGCCAGAGTTTACAATTGTATGGACTAAGGCCATGTTGCCAGGATACTCAGACTTTAAAATTGTATGGACTAAGACCATGTTGCCAGGATACTCAGACTTTAAAATTGTATGGACTAAGACCATGTTGCCAGGATAGCCAGAGTTTACAATCATATGGACTAAGACCATGTTGCCAGGATAGCCAGAGTTTTCAATTGTATGGACTAAGACCATGTTGCCAGGATAGCCAGAGTTTACAATTGTATTGACTAAGGCCATGTTGCCAGGATAGCCAGAGTTTACAATTGTATGGACTAAGACCATGTTGCCAGGATACTCAGACTTTAAAATTGTATTCACTCAGTGTTCCCAGGATAGCCAGACTTTAGAATCATACACTATGTATGTATGTATGTATATATGTATGTATGTATGTATGTATGTATGTATGTATGTATGTATGTATGTATGTATGTATGTATGTATGTATGTATGTATGTATGTATGTATGTATGTGTGTATGTATGTAGTAGCATTTTATGGCACCTCAGCACAATAGTGGCTATAATGTACCCACAAATGGTAAAGTTCCAAAAATGTAGAAAAAAGAAGAATTGTTCCAAGTTTAGGAAGGTGAGCCCTTCCAAAATAAATATAAACATAAAGAACAAGATAAAATATAACAGTAAATGTGTTAAAACTCTGTAAGAGATATATAAAATAAAATATGAAGGTAACACATGTACAGTCCTTGAAACATGTGGACTAAGACAATGTTACCTGGATACCCAGACTTTAAAATTGTATGCACAAAGACAGTGTTCCCAGGATACACAGATTTTACAATTGTATGCACAAAGACAGTGTTCCCAGGATACACAGGCTTTACAATTGTATACACAAAGACAGTGTTCCCAGGATACACAGACTTTAAAATTTTATGCATAAAGACAGTGTTCCCAGGATACACAGGCTTTACAATTGTATGCACAAAGACAGTGTTCCCAGGATACACATACTTTAAAATTGTATGCACAAAGACAGTGTTCCCAGGACACACAGATTTTACAATTGTATGCACACAGACAGTGTTCCCAGGATACACAGACTTTAAAATTGTATGCACAAAGACAGTGTTCCCAGGATACACAAACATTACAATTGTATGCAACAAGTCAGTGTTCCCAGCACAGACAATTTATTCTTTGTAAAGATATGTTAACTTGACAACAACAGGCAAAAATACAGCGTGTGTGTATATATATATACGCTGGGTCCAACTGCAAATAACATAGACCCTGATCTGCCGTCGCATAATGCACCAGCAGATTATGGTCTATGTTGTTTGTTCTACTGATTACTTCTAACAAACTGCATAGAACCAGATCTGCTGGTGCATTATGCAATGGCAGATCTGGGTCTATGCAGTTTGCAGTTGGATCGGACCTATATGCGAGTATATATGGTATATATCTCCTACTGAGTCTGGATATCTGAGATTTCACTTTGAATTCAATATAACATCCCTAAACTGGACACTGTTAGGACCACAAATTGTGGATGTTTTATAGAAGTAGCCAATATATAGAGGTTTAATTAGTATTATTGTAATGCCCTTATTTATACCAAATTATTTGACCAGTCTCCTGGAGGCTGAGTTACACAAGGGGTTGGATTTGTATCATTACAATGCCCTTACTTATACCTAATTATCTGGCCAGTCTGCAGAAGGTTGGGTTACACAAGGGGTTGAAATTGTATCGTTATAATGCCCTTACTTCATGCCAAATGCCTCTCTGCAGAGAAGGTTGGGTTACACAAGGGGTTGAAATTGTATCATTATAATGCCCTTACTTCATGCCAAATGCCTATTTGCAGAGAAGGTTGGGTTACACAAGAGGATGGTCAAGGAGGGATTCACTTTGATTCTATAAATCACTTTCCTTTGCCTTTTATCTTCTCCCATCTGCCTATGGCTCCATGGCATTAAAGTACCTTATTTAAACTTTGCTATTCACTATCAATTCAATATATTTGTTTCAGTTTAATTTATTCCTGAATCTAAATGTAATTTTATCTGTCTTACAACAAAAAGAGATAACATCATAAAATATATACATCACCAGCAGCAGGTCTTTCTATTTCATAAAATAGTCTACATTTCCTCTGATGTTGCCACCAATAACAGATTATGTTTAAAGTGGGGAATATAACTATTCAAATATATCATGGGGTCGAAGGTCAGATGAAACATGGTTCTTCATTTTTTTTTTAAATTACTAGAATATGAAAAGATATTCTTAAACGTTTCTTGTCTGATAAGTGCTCAAAGTATGGACTGTAAAGTTTCAAAAACTGATACATCTTGAGAAAATCATATTCCATGAATGCGAGATAATTAACCCTTCAATATGACAGACCCAGGAATTGAGCATGGAACCTCAGAAGTAAAAATATGAGGCCTGCCACTTACTGTCAGTCTTAACTTCTTCAGCCTGTCAATCATACAACTAAGTACCTTGAGAAAGCTCTCATTAGCATAATTTGAAGCTTAACTATAATTGGTGTCCTATTTCTAATCTGACACCTAGAAAAATGACTACAGGGTCACATTTTATACAAAAATTAAAATCCAAAAATATACCCCTCTCAAAATATAACTAGTTTCTTTTTTTTAATACTTATTCTAGTTCAGATAATTCAGTTTGTATCTCCCGTTACATTTTATTTGTTCTTTTGGAAAAAGAAATTGCTCATAATCCCCAACAAAATATATTTACAAACTTGAATATCATACCCCAAGATATATGTTTTGGAATCAACTATAATTTATTAGGAAGTATATTTTTATTTGTCTCTTTTTATTTCATATTAAAGAGGTTACTGATACCATTCCATGGGGAATGCCCTGTCAGACTGTTACTCTGTCTTACAGGTGAGATGGGAACAGTAAATTTTCCCTAATAGAATCTGACTTCCTCTCATATATTTCTTTGTTTCACTTCCAAATATTTTGAAACTTTCTTATGCCATCAATCCTTAATAAACTATGCACTGAAACCTAGTTACTTTCTTATGCCATCAATCCTTAATAAACTATGCACTGACACCTAGTTACTTTCTTATGCCATCAATCCTTTATAAACTATGCACTGACACCTAGTTATTTTCTTATGCCATCAATCCTTTATAAACTATGCACTGACACCTACAGTAACTTTCTTATACCATCAATCCTTTATAAACTATGCACTGACACCTAGTTACTTTCTTATGCCATCAATCCTTTATAAACTATGCACTGACACCTAGTTACTTTCTGCAAACTCTGACATATACTGAGTATATCATAAAGTTGATGGTGTTAGGGAAGAGATTCAATATTCTATGAATTGAAATATATTAAATTTTTTCCATAAAATCAAAGGAAAACAAAAAGTCTGAAGTAATCAACTAGTTATAAAGTTTAGTGTTTCCCTGAGCCATAATTAGAATGGCACAGTGCCATGCACTTTTTCTTACGCACCATTATGCCCTATGCCAACTTTTAGTGCCCTCTTTTGTTGTTCTGTATTGTTTACAGCTGCTGGTGTCCTGTTATTTAGTACACTTTCATCACACTAATAACTGATTCATTACCAGAGCAGAGATCACCACTCCCTACCCATTCGCATAGCTCATCATATTGACACCAGTAGACAAAGCTGAAACTTACCCTGGGTTTGTCCATCTTGCCAGTTCCAGAAGACATCAGACGTAACCCTATTTTAAGAAGCCCTGGTAAAACAAATAAGACTAAATGAATTATGTATTTCTAGTAATAATGGCAAATACCAAGTTCAGTCAAAAACTGATTGAGGTTGATAATTTAAGATATACAATCACTGTCAATACATTTTACATCAGAAATGTCAATTCCCCAAATAACATATGTTACTCATTTGAATACTGAGAGAAACAATGAATAATGAATCACACAAACAAACATTAAATATTATGATATCAAATGAGGGTTGGAGATAATTTAATAAGGAAAAATATGCTGCAAAATACACACTGTATCCAATCACACCTGCACATCTGCATCATTCTAATTATCTGCACTATAACTAAATAAATAAATGAATAAATAAATAAGCAATTCAACTTTTTCTTTAAAGATCGTAAAATGTTCAGCCTCTCGGACACACAATATAATACCACTGTGGACAGTATTCTGCACCCGTAGCCAAGCCATAACGTATATACTCGCGTATAATCCAGGTCCAAAAAATGCAAACAACATAGACCCTGATCTGCCGTCGCATAATGTGCTGGCAGATCAGGGTCTATGTTGTTTGCTCTACCTATTAGTCCTGCATAGACCTAGATCTGCTTGTAAATTATGCCATGGCAGATCTGGGTCTATGCAGTTTGCAGTTGGTAGCGGTATATACGGTACGTGTAGCTACTTTAAAATAAAGCTTTCTCTGTATTAAAGTTACAAAAATGTACAGATAGTGAAATAAAGCATTCCAATTCCAATTTTCTTTTTCCGTCGGAACATATTTTTATTGACCGGCGGCGCCAGGTGAGGAAAACTACCGAGACCACAAGTGAAAAATGACGAACCTCTGGTAACCTGTCGAATTATCCCTCCCTCCCTCCATTCCAGCAAGCAGGCCATGTTACTTTGGGCAATGCACAGACCAATTTTATTTCGAGTCGGTTTGCATTTACATAATAAGAAACATTAGCTCATTGGAGCTATTTTACCTACACTTTTCGTAGCCTATATTATAATTGGGGATGTATAATTGATCATTATAAAGTTACTAAAATACTTACAACTACCACTACCTCCACTAAAGTGTTTTGGCAATATAGAGCACGTCAGTCGAAGGTCGCAAGATGCATAGAGTCATGTACACAACAAAACCAAAACATTTGCACACGTGTACAATAAAAACACACAGATTGTGAAAGCCACATAATTCCCTTTCTTTAACATATTAATGTTATTTTTGGTTCTTTTAATATGTAACTCATTTGGAAAAAAACAAACAAACAAAAACAAACCTGAATCATTTCTGTGGGTTTTATTCAAGTTCTGCACGATATTGGCTACATATCGACTCAAGATTCTGCCGGTAGTCTCCATCTCACTGAGAGTGGGCTGTAATCATTCTGAAAAGTAGACCTATTAGTGCTTGCTCAAAGATTAGACAGAATCGGTGTGGACTCTAATTTCTCCTTTGTATACGGTCTCCCGGATAATTTAGCAAATCAAAATCGGATTGTGTTTTTTGTTTGGATTTTAATTTTATGCATGTCTTATGTATAAGTCTTTCAGAAATGTCGATATGAAAGCTCAGCAAAGCTTATGTTAATGTTGTTAATTCCGACTTTAAATACATTTTAATAAGATAAGATATAATAATTTATTGTCTTTCATGCAACAAAACAATATGACAATGACAACACAATGTATTATTAATTATCGGAAACAGGTGTTTTCGTACCCAAGTTCGTTCGTACCTAGCGGAGATCGGAGGTTTCGTACCCAAAGGACGGTGGTTTCGCAACCGTGCAATGGAGGTTTATTATCGATTAGTTCCGCCCTTAGGGTGCAAACTAATACCGAATTGGCGAAGATTCTGTTGGACAAGTCGGCATATTTTTACATTTTTTTCTTCTATATTACCAAGAACAAAATTTATCCAAAAAGACTTTGGTGCAAATTACTTAAAGGTATAGTTAATTATTATTGTCAGAAGTCCCTTTTGAATAGAAGTTTACCAGATTTACAAGAAAACAGACGTTTATATCTTCCGATAAGTGTGTAAACTAAATTTTAAAAAATTGAGCCCCCCCCCCCCTTTTTTTTTTTTTTTTTGCTGAGGGGCTTAAGGTCATTTCGGCCCAAAATCAGTTCCGCCCGGGTCGATTCGGCCCGAACGCTACTTTCGGCTCATTGTTTCTGCCCACATATGTGTTATTATGGATATAATGTGCTACTTTAATAAAGATGTTTTCATTGGAATAGTATAACGCTGAGCAACAATGTTCCAGTGATCAAAGTGACATATCAGCTGATTATGTATTTTGGTGAAATAAAAACAACTTAAATTAAAAGTTATTATAAATTAAATGGATTGACCAGACAAATTGTGGATCAAGCATCAATGTAATCAAACAGGTGACATTTTAAAGAATACCTATCCAGTCCAACTTCATAAAACAGATAATAGTTAAGGTATACACACACACTTGCCCACTTTTTCGCAGATTCCCTCTGCTGTAATTCGTCCCATATTCTATTCAGCCCATTCAAATTTCTTATACATTATGATACTTTTCTCTTGCAAACCTAACTCCGTAAATCCTACTTGTATGAATATTCCGTAAATCCTACTTGTATGAATACTCCGTAAATCCTATTTGTATGAATGAAACAGTATGTTTAAGGCAATTCAGACAACAACTGAGCATTCGTTGAATTTGTACGTAGATATTGCCAGTAGTGCGAAATCGCGTTATTTTTACTTTACAAACAAAGAAAATTGGCTTTCTGTTTATAATTAAGTGAAAAATTAAACAAATAATAACAGAACTATGTTAACCAAATTTTAATCATGTTTTAATATATCATAACAAAGTTTTTAATACAAACAATACGTAGTATAATATATATTAGTAGATACTGGAAATTGTCCATGGTTATTAAACTACACGTTCCCATACATCGCTGCCATCTTTGTAAGCATCTCACTTTTCTTGCAAATTCCCTGTGCTGTATTCGTCCCATATTCTATTCAGCACATTCAGATTTCTTACGTATTATGATACTTTTCACTTACAAACTTAACTCCACAAACTCCACTTTTATGAATGAAACAGTGTGTTTAAGGTGATTCAGACAAGAACTGGTTATTCATTGAATTTGTATATCGATATTGTCAATAGTAAGAAATGTCAAGGTATCACAACCAACCTGCTTCAAAATCCAGGGTTCCAGCTTCCACCACAGAATATCCCAACAGCTCCTTGATTTTCTCCATTACCTGGAAATCAACGATGATAGTAAACATTCATTTAAGTAAGTCAAATGATGACACATATATACCAATCATAAAGCTAATATAATGTGTAAAATACATGTACAATACAAGTGAATGTTCTTTTTTTAAAAAAAAAATGTTTCAGTTCCATTTACGCCGACTTACCGCAAAATAATCTTGAGTGGATTTGTTATTCATAAGAACAAACACCATGGAGACTTGTTTCATTTCCTCTCCTTTTTGGATGAAGGTGTGTATTGACCAAAGCTGTTGAAACGGCTTTCGGACCATCTTGAAGGTTCCATCAATAAACCACCGACTGTGAATTATTCAGCAGCTGCAGGTGAGTGTCTGTGGCCAGGATAACATGTCGGCTGGAGACTGCTCCTTCCATCGGCTGCTTTTTCTGTACCGGCTGACGATCCTCTTGAGGTATTCTGGCTTGATGATATTAAAGTCGTTGTTTGTCAACATGCTTTCACAGTTGCTCTCCACCATTTCCATAGCTGGACGGAATACGTTATTGCCAGCATCTTGTTTTGTCTAATAAGCACATATGTCAAATGTTATCACAAATTTAATTTCATATTTACGCAATCGAGTTTAGTCGTTTGTTTTGTTTTAAAAATGAAATACCAAATATAATCATAATTCATAATTTAGTTGTACGTAATGGGTTAGAACAAAGCTTTCATCTCTGCACAATTTCTTACAACGTTAGTTTTTAATATCTTGGCGGTCAGCTTGACCTTCTTGCCAACGCCCGGGTCAGGACCATGCACGTGGCTGCTATGTTCAATGCAGTGGTCACTAAGTTGTATAATTGTTGCGGGACATTTCATTGATCTGTTCCGAATGCTACACGTCCAGGCTGTTCTCTGACCGTGCGTGCGCTGAAATGTAATCATTAAAGTAGCCTTTTGCAATTTTTAAATTAAAATATTGCACATGAGACAACATAAATATCTACTTAGAACATGTTTGATGAGATTCGATTGACACAGACAACAAATTATGTTTTTGCATTTAATGTGTACGAGTACTCGTATATGCAGATAAAGGCAATACATAAACCCGAGATGTTAACCGATATATGGTTTGTGATAATACTCTTTATTCCTTTATACCTTGACTGCGTACGAGTAACCGTCTGAGCTGGTGAGCATCTTGCCACCACGTTTAGTACCAAACTCTACCACTTCCAACAACCTCGTGGCCTTCAACAGTCGACTCTGACAAAGAACGATCTTGCAGGGATCTGTAAAATAATATACCATATCAATTACTGAAAGTCTTGGGTTTATGAAGTTAAGTAAGGTTATATCTTTATTTCAGAACACTGTATAGTAAAAATAGTTATAAAGAAAGTAACATATACAATTTTTAAACTATAAAAAAGAGCTGCTAATCTCAGTATGAAGAACTACTTAAGACCTAACTACAGCAATACTTGATTGTCAAAATAATGATTATTTCAATGAAATCAAAGTCTATCATCTGATATGAAATATATATGTCGCACTCACTCTTCTAACACTTTGGCAGTCTAATCTAAGCTTCGGTTGGTAATGTTGAAGCCCAGGTCTTGAAGTGCATCTGAAGCAGTGAACTCATTTTGCTATCTTCTTCGCTTCTGTGGATAGTAAAAATGGTGTTCAGCGAGGTCCCAGATTGTTCCACATCAATGGTCGCATACACATCAGCTGCATCCGTCACCATCTGTATCTATAAATGTATCAGTTACACAACATAGTCTTAACAATTAAATATGCTGAGACTAATGCAGTCATAATTATGAAATAAAACTACATATTACAACTAATCATTTGAAAATAGCCATCAACCTAGACCACATTTTTAACAATTACATTTTTGTCACCATCAGCAGCATCATATTACCTCATCTGCTTCTAGTAGTGGAATCCTGTGTTTGCACGGATTGCACACAAAGTTCAGGTCGGAACCAGTTCTTACAGCCATGCCACAATGGACATACCTAAGTATTGATGTAAAATAAAAATATTTAATCACCAGCAAAGCAATATAATTAAACTGAGCGTATGAACAATATAGACGAAACACGTAAAATACCAGCATTAACACGTAAGCTTAGACGAGCATTAACAGGTAAGCTTAGACGAGCATTAACACGTAAGCTTAGACGAGCATTCAGGCAAAGAGCTATATGGAGGACGTTTTCTCATTGATGTGTATCTTAGCAGTTTTTTTTTTTTTTTTGGTTAGGAGGGGATGTGGAAAGGGAGAGGTTATACGGCGGAAATGAAATTTAATATTACGTTTTGGGGTCTATGTGGATTTAATATTACGGATGTCACTTTGGGAGTCTATGGAAATTCAACATTGCGTCACAGTGGCTCGTATGGTTGCTTTCAATTTACTTATATGTATTATATATAATAACACTCTGAAGGACCCTTCTCCCATTCTTGCTGCGACCTATTTAAGAATCGACAGCGATATTATATATAGTACGTATTATATATAGTACATATATTTTTTTTTTTTTAATAAATTGTAAGCAACGATACGAGCCCCTGCGGTGGCGGATCCAGAAATATCGTTGTGGGGGTGGGACTGAACAAGTAGGCGAGGGGTCTGTGGGACGGAACCCCCAGTTGGGGACCAGGGGACAAAGCCCTTGGAATCTCCTGCATTTTAAGCGTTTCCAGGGCATACTTTTAACCATCTAACTGCGAAGAAAACTTACTCTAGGAAACGTTTCGGTTGCTTCGGGCTCATTTTTTTTTTTTTTTTTTTTTTTAGTTGGGGGTGGGGGCTTCATCGACTTCGCCTGCAGGCCACCATCCCCCTGATCCACCCATGCCCTGTGATTACGTTTGGGACGGTATGCGGGAAATGGAAATTGAACATTAATTTTGGGCCGTATTGGGTCAATGGAAAGTTTAACATTATGTTTGGGAAGATATGGTGGTATATGGGAATTTACATTACGAATGTCACCATGAGTGTCTTTGGATATATAACATTACGAATGACACTAATGGTGTCCATAGAAATTAACATTATGGGCTACTATTATGTTTTTTGGAAATGTATCCTTATGGAGTCACTATGGGGGTCTATGGGAATTTAACATTACTTTTGAGCCACCACGTGGTCTTGGTGAATTTATCATTATCGTTTTGGTCGGTATGTGGTCTATGCGAGTTAACATTACGTTTGGGAGGGTATAGCACCCTATCGGAATTTAACAATACGGATATTACTATAACCCTATGAGAAAGTATAGCACCATGTGCGAATATTTTAATATGACATGTGACTATAGCTTTCTATGGGAATTGATAAAGATGAGCTGGTAGCCCTCGATTGGGTATTTTAGCAGAAAGTATAGATAAACATGCGCTAATGACAGACAAGAAACGCACTGAAATTCACTAATATTTTGACATCTGCTCAATTGTACTTTTTAGGGATTTTTTTACATTAACACATTGATACATTTTGTTAAAAAAATGTTACAAGTTACACATTCGCCTTTTTGTTTATGTGTGGTATGACTCGGTGTTATTGTTGTCGAGACAAACAGGGAGACAGAGATAGAAGAAAGCAAACATCTACGTATTTTACTGCGGTGTTTGAAACAGCAATTTAAAATCCCCTTAATGGTTTTGTCCTCTGGTCAAACTGAGAATTGTGTCTTTCGTGTAAATAGACAATCACACACATAATCACAAAAGACCATTTTAAAAAAAAATCATCACTTTTATTTTCCGAGTTCAACCAATTAAATAAGTCACTCACTAGCTCACTAACAAATAATGAAGACTGAGGGTTAGGTTTTTTCATTAAAAAATTATCTTCAATGCGGTGACATTCTTAACTTCTTTGTTTTTGTAAGTTGTTCTTACTTTCTCCCCTCTAATATTGCAAACGTACACCTTTAAAATCAAAAGTTTGTCAATGTACTAATCTATTAGTTTCTTTAAACGACTCTCTTATTTGAAGAGAACGACATAACACAAATAAAACATGTTTTCATCTCTTTCTTTGTTACGCGTGTCCAAGTACATTCCGTATTTCTAACATGAACATGAAATGTAGAGGGGATAAACACATAATTTTGTTATCTGCTCAAAGTGGAACGCCACAGCAATATAGAAACTTTGGTTCATGACATTGTTCAAATCCACTGTGTGATCATGATTTACAGTTAGTTTTTTGTTTTGTCAGCAATGTAATAATGCTTATGTGGCATGACCCAGTCAAAGTGGAAAAGTCAGATACAAATATTTTGCCCATTACTAAACACAAAAAGAAGCAAACTAATGGAAAATTGTAACACAGATATAATATTATGTATCAGGGAAATATAAGAAATGTCAATGATTTTCTCATTTTAAAATACTCATAGAAGGCTATAGTGACATTAGTAATGCTTACATCTCATGGCGCTGCGCGCGCACACACACACACACACACACACACACTATATATATATATATATATATATATATATATATATATATATATATATATATATATATATATATATATATATATAGATAATCACACAAAACACAAAAATTGATAACGGCGCAAATACAAAACAGTTTCCCAACGTTACGAGCTGAACAAGCTCTTCGTCAGGGGAAGAGAAACACATCCACAAAACAAACACTAAATACAAAAGCCAAGAAGAATTCTTGACTCCTACATGTTTAAATGACGGGGAAGTAAACAAGCAAAGGATAAACAATTGAAGAAAGAAATAAGACACAAATTTAAAAACAACGGTATAAAACGGGTAAACTACATTTCTATGTATGCTGCCATCAGCCCAACAAAGATGTGTAAAAATATTCAAAGAAGTGTTTATCGTGCGTATCACACAGAGGACCAAAGTGTTTTGACTTAATTCAAGACTTAGAACAAAGGACTGATACCATGCGCGGCGATAAATCAACGCCATCATCAAAATGTGCAAAGGAAATTATATCCAGGTGAGGTTATGCATGGAGGTACTAAGGAAGTATGTCAAGAGCACGGTATAGCGAGATAATGGACAAGGATTCAAATTCAAATAATAATAATAATAATAATAGCAGTAAAGAAGAAGAAGAAGAAGAAGAAAAGGAAGAAGAAGAAGAATACCAATAATACATGTAAAGAGTTAGGGAGGGAATATTTACTTGGGTAAATATTATCGCAAAAAATGCGTACGTCTGGTAAACTGATGCCTGGCTGTAGTTATGATAAGATTGCAATAAGAAGGTTAGATTTTTTCATTTAGGCCGAACTCCCCATGAATTCTGAATTGAAGTATCCAGTATCGTTCCTTACATGTGCGTTCTATATCTGTCCACCCCAGG
Organism: Margaritifera margaritifera; assembly: GCA_029931535.1. Taxonomy (NCBI): domain Eukaryota; kingdom Metazoa; phylum Mollusca; class Bivalvia; order Unionida; family Margaritiferidae; genus Margaritifera; species Margaritifera margaritifera. The sequence continues at coordinate 2,498,210 of JAQPZY010001533.1, forward strand.
TGAGAATCAATCGGTAGCATCTCGAGGGACTCGACTGAATGCCCAGTCGAGTTGTAGTGGTTGGCGAGTTTCGCGTTGATTTTGTTGCGAATGTGGCTCATGTGGTTATTCATTCGTTTTCTGAAATCAACGGTTTCGCCAACATATTGGGTGCCACGGATCTTGCATGTTAGAAGATAGATTACATTTTTGGTTCGGCATCCTAACTTCTGATTGATAGTGTAGCTAACTCCTGTCGTCGAACTTCTGAACGAATTGGTCTCGGGCATATGTTTTCAAAATAGGCAACGCTTGTCTTTGCAGCAATATGTACATGAATCTATGGTCTTGTTTGAAGTTACCTTGGCACGTACCAGATGGTCCTTCAGATTTTTAAGTCTACGGTACGCAACCATAGGAACATCTTGAAATATGCCTTTCAGATGTTCGGAGGATTCAATCTGGTTCCAATGCTTCCGAATTATCTGTTGTAACTTTGGAGCGTCGGGGTGGAAAGTAACCACGAAGGGGACGCGTTTGTTGGGTTTCCTTGTGTTATATTTCAGGATGGTTCCTCTATCGAGGAGTCTAGTTTTGTTAATAGCCTCCTCGATGTAGCTATTTCTGTATCGTCTCCTTCTAAGGTGCACCTTGAGCTCTCCGAGTCTCTTTTCAAATTAGCCGGATTAGAGCATATATGATATATGATATCTACGTTTGTTGAGTAGATATAAGGAAATATTTCGCTCATGCGCACTCGTGACAATATAAAATGTTTCCACTTCATGAGAGAAATATTTCCTTATACCTAGTCAAAAAAATGTAGATTTTGTTTTTATTATCTATTGTTAAATGCAAAAGCCGTCGTCTTACATGGATTATTTTCTCTCCATTGTGTGCCAATAAAATTAACGGCTTCATTACTTTTTACAAAATTAGCCCCTATATACAATGCTCCAAACTATGAATTTCGTCCTATTAATGACTGTTTTCACAAGAAAAAAAATCGTTGCAAGCTGTCGATTTTTGCCTCATTAAAGGGTATTATAAAAAGAAAATCTACGTTTTGTTATCAGATATAGGGAAATATTTCTTTCATGAAGTGGAAAAAATTTGTATTGTAACTCGTGGCTTCGATGCTCGTGACAATACAAAATTTGCACTTCACTCATAAAATATTTCCCTATATATACTCATAAATGTATATATCGCCTCCTCCGCCTTCTCTATGGACTCGTACGGATCATTGTGAAATTAAAAAATCGTTCCAATTTGTAAAACCGAATTTATTTTACAGATGTATAAAAATCGGACTGACCTTCATAAAACTGGTTAAAACTGGAATGTTAAAGAAAGTGCAATCGCTTCCAAGTTGAACAAATAATAACTAATGAGTGATTAAAAAGACTTTAAAATGAATCATTAAGAGATATTTTGTTTCTCAGGTGACAAGGAGAGTCACCATCGAATTTTACAAGGTTTGTATTGAAAAAGAGAAAATAATTTGAAGATATCAAGTTTTCACCTGTTTAATAGGTCTTTCTTTCTTTGATTCTATATATGTTAATACTTTTTTCACAAATTTCCTTTTTAAATTCTGAAATAGGATATTTTCATTCCCTTTCAGCTACGCTCCGTGGTTTGTCTTTGACGATGTTTTTAATTGAAACATTATTTTCAGATATTTCTTGCAATTCACTAATAAACTTTCCATTCCATTCTTGTAAAACACAATTTGATCAGCCAAGATTTTACAATTCTCCATTTGTTTTCAGGGAGAAATGTGTGAGTATATATATAAATAAAAGTTTTAGTCTTTTAATCTATGATTCCTTTCCAATAGGTTTGTTAAACAAAGTCTTGTTTATTGTTGTGTTCTGAGCCATCCACTGCTTCATAATTCGTTTAGTAAACATACTTTGAAAATTATTTTGCTGTTTATCTTTCGAGATCTTCAAGAATTTTTGCATTGACCAGCAATTTTTGCTTCGTAGATTCTAAACCAATATTTATATTTGTTATATACATGCATTTATATTCACCGTAAAGATTATGGTTAACCCGTGTTCTCTTTCATCACAAACCTCAGGAACAACGGTGAAACCTGTTTTGTAGAACGTACTGACTTCGTTGCTCTGCAACATTGTTTGTCCATTGTCTTTCATCACATTTCATCTTTGGATTTGGAACTAATTTGGTACAGCTTCAGTGTTAACAGAACTATTAATTAAAGTTCCCCCGCCTTTAACATTTTAATTAGTTTTTGTTTTGGCTTTTTGTGTTCACATCTTCGCTTTTAAGTGTTTTTATTTGCTTTTTTGTTTCTTTCTCCTTAACAGGCTGGATTTCTATATTTTTTCCTGCAGATGCTACATTTTTTTTTTAGGTGCTTTTTTACAATAATTTTTGTTGTTTGAATATCTAAAATGGGGATCTGATGTTATATTTCTTCATGATTTTGAGTTGTTCTCAAAACATTTGCCTTTTGACAAGCATTTGTTATTTTTGTCTTTTCTATATTTTTGGAAACACATCCATTATAAGTTATAGTTTGTATACCATGGACAAGTCGTTAACATTTTCCATTGTTTTAATTTTATTCCTACATATATCTCTCAATACCGTCATTTTAAATTAATTATATTTATTACCCAAACAATTTTGCTAAATATATTTTTCCTGTTTAACATATCCGAAACTTAATGTTTCAACTTTATTTAGGAAATACTACTTACCGTCAAAGGCACTCATCGCTAACTCGTTTATCTCAACATTATCAATTTCGTCTTCGTAATATCTGATTATCTGAAAAATAGCTTACCTTTCTTCAACATTAAATAAAAAAATTTTTTATAGTCATAAAACTGTAAATCGCAAACAGCTGACTTCTACACACCTTTACAATATTCATTATTGTTTTACCTATCTTGAAGAATGAATATATCTTACTCATAAGTGCAATACATTCCTCGATAAGTGCAGCGGAGCAGTCATCTTTGTACTTTCCCATCACTCTCTTGTTTACCAAAGATTGCACTTCCTGTCCTTAGGGTAGTCGAATTTATTGGAATGGTTTCACATTTCCTTCATGTCTTCATAATATTTTGCTATTTTCACAGGTGCAAGAATACAATCCATATCAGTGGACATCAATTGTTCATATAATAAGGCTTTAAACATCGTACTAAAATCGGTTATAGCGTAGTAAATCCGATATATATATATATATATATATATACACATATATATTCTTGATAATATTATTTTCTCAAATCTCTCGAGTGAATTAACATTCTTAATCAATCTACTTTTGTTCTTTTCCTGACATTTTCGATCGTCTTACCGAATACCGCATTATCCTGACATTTTCCATCGTCTTACCGAATACCCCATTATAGTGACATTTTCCATCGTCTTACCGAATACCCCATTATCCTGACATTTTCCATCGTCTTACCGAATGCCCCATTATCCTGACATTTTCCATCGTCTTACCGAATACCCCATTATCCTGACATTTTTCATCGTCTTACCGAATACCGCATTATCCTGACATTTTCCATCGTCTTACCGAATGCCGCATTATTCATTAGTTTAAACAGGTCTTTTTCAAAGTCATTATTCGCGTTTTGATTAAGGTTAGTACTCAAAGTGATATATTTTTCCACCCAACGTTTTTTGAAGGAACAAGATTGTTGATTTTGTTTAGTCGTAAACGTAATCGCATATAGTATTTGTGATTCATGTAGTAAATCAGATAATATATCTTGTCATACCGCGTGCAAGTCGTCGTTTTTACCTTTGATACATTTCTTATTCCATCTTCAAATAGTTTGTTTTGAAATTCTAACATTTATTCATGAACAGTTACCATCTTTTCATGTACTAATGAATAGTCCTTGTATTATTGCTGTAATTCTTTTTGGTATTTCCAAATAAACATATAAGATAAATTCTTCTTCTCAGTTATCAGGCCATCTTTTAATGATCGTTTAAACGATTTTTTTTAAAATTTCGTCATCACTTAGACATATCCTCCTTAAGGTATCTACTGCGACATAGCCAAGTCATATAGATATTTATGTATTTGTTAATTCTCATTGAAAGAATTCTCTTTAGTCAGATCATGATTCTAAAAGTACGTGTTATTAGCCTTGACATGTTGTAAGCAAGACATACAAATACCACTGCTTATCCTGGTTGTAATCATCAGGTATGCGTCATTATCTCGTATCATCTCTAGCTCTGTTTTAGTCGTCTATATACAAGTATCATACATGTATCCTGGAGTTGTATAACAATACCAGGTGTCTAACTCATGGTTTTTAGTAGAAGATGATCTAAACTCAAATTAAATGTCACACAGCGTTATAGTGTCCTTCATCATGTACTAGTCATGAAGGTCATATAATATCTTTAATTTCAATTATTCTATAACATTGTTCGCATACTGAAAGTCTTTTCGGAAATGTGTTTTCTATTCCAAGATGAACACAATTTATCAAGAATGTAGTCTTGTTTCTTCAAACGGTAAAAACTGTCTATGTACTCATAATGATACATGTCTTTCCTTAAATAATTTTCAGTCATACCATCGATATGTCTTAACGTTTTAAAAAAATTTACATTCGGTAAGATGTTTGCTAATGCTGCTAGAGATGAATTTATAAACCTCAAGCTATCCCAAAATCTCAACATTATTCTTGTTCCGTCTCTATCGGTAACTGTTTTGCTAAACGATATGTACGTATCAGCCGATGACCGGAATGATGCTAAACTTCTCCTTTTAATCTGCTGCAGTCAGTTTCTTTATGAACAAATATCTGGATAAATTCCTTTTGCACTCTATCTTTAGTTCTACAAAAAATAATAACACATTTTGCTAACGCCTTAAAGACTCAACGAAAACATCTTTGCATGAAAACATAATCACGAGGGAATGCAATTACTCTTTTTGACAGTTATATTTTTGTTTTTTATATTTTCATCATGAATAACATGCTCCTTAGGCAAATTTAGCGCCCCAAATTAACATAGGCTACAACATTACATTTTATCTTATTCCTATTATTCTTGAATGTAATCATCTGATTTGTAGGTAGTATGTCAGTTGCATCTCGCATACTATTGCAAAGTCTAAAGTGTGTACGACTTAAAACAATTGAAACATTTATCTCACAGATATTTATCTTCACCTCCGGTATTAGATACCACCTCATTACCTACCGATTGTTACAAACTTTTAATACCAACATAGTGAGAATTTGAACCCTCATTATTTTCAATCTCTAAAATTCTTGGTATATTCATATGCTTGTCGCTTTACCTTTTGGTTTTTCTAATTCTTCTGATTGGGAGTTTGTTATTCAATTCTTCTTAGTTTTCCAGTTTTGTAAATTTTAATCGAAATGTGTATTCATCCTCAATGTCTGCAATTGTTTTATCTCTTTCACAATAGAATAGCTATTCATCAGATATTTTTTTAACCAGTAACTATAATTGTCTAAATTGTATTTTGATGGCCTGTTTACATGATCACTCTGCGTATTCTAAAAGCTTCCAGTCGCATAAAAGAAACACCTATTGTCTTTATTTTGTAAAATTTATGTATGCTTTTTAGCTTTCCCCAACTTAGATCAATCGATAAATGTACCAACAAGTTTTGAGTTTTAAACATGCTAATTCTTAAATAAAATATTTTTGTATACCTGCCACCTTGCAGACTTACCCTTCTCTTTGTTAATTATTTTATTGATCATGTCATCAACGTTCATTTCAATGTCTCTCCTTTGTCTCACCTCATCATTAGTTTCAATATAAAAGCTGCAGTTATTATTTCATTTTCTAGTCACATTTCTACAGGTCCATTTTCGTCCTGTCTGATAATCACATGTTTAAGCAATATGACCCTCAGCATAAAAGAAGATCTAAAATTTGTTACTCTTCTCGTTCTCCTAGTGATCAATTCTATTATCCTTTCTTTGACCCTCTGAAAAAAACAACATGTATACACCTGTCTCTCTTTATGGAGCACGAACTCTATGCTCTATCAAAGGCACTGCTTAACAATTCAACTTTATCTTTTAGCAACCCCCTTTCCATTTTTTCCCCTTCTGTCTGATGGTTGCGCTTTCAAAACTTATAGAAGTTCCTTTTTACTTCACTAGTAGTAAGTTTAGCCTAGTATTATCTCCAACAGGTTTAATCTCCTGACATGAATTATTTTTGTGGCGGTAGGTTATATTAACTTAACACCTATACGATTGAACTTCGTCAACATTCTTTTGGGTAAGATTTAGAATGTTTTCCTTACAATTTGAGCAATCTCGTAATGAAGCGTCTATTTTAATTCTCTTAAACAACCGATTTTTTTTCTCCACCTTCACGAATCCATCTAACACTGCTCATGAATAATGATAATGTTGTTCTCCGTCTTTCATAATTTGAATTTTACGAGATCAACCGATATCTCGTGTATTTATCATAATCTGCTAATTTATATCATCCGTATTTTGTATATAATGTAAAGAGGATTTGTAGACCCCCTTTAAGTCGACTCGGGGTGTATTTAAAGCTTTCGATTGAATCGCTAGAGGTCATTGATTTAAATAGGTAAAACTCGTCAAATGTTGCATCGCTATAACTCAGCAGTATTAGAACTCCACAGTTCGGTTCAATGCTAAATTGCTAGGAACCAACACTATATAATTCTCAATTTGTTTTAATGTCTACTCGCTAGAATTCAATTATTTATTATCCCACAATTTGTTTAAATTTTGAAGCAATATAATTCATAGAACAAACACTTCAGTCATTTATATATTATGAAAAATAGTTGTTTTATGCATGTGCATATAATTTGTTCTAATCGTTTTACCACATTCATATTTTACTAATTTTTTCCTCGCGTTATTCAAACATTTATGTTCCATTCTGCTTTTCGTTTATTTGCACACATATTGCATCTCATCCATCAATTATTACTTTTTTTGCACTTGTTTGCAAATTGAATCTTATTGCATTTCTTGCAAATTAAGTTAGTCATTTCACACAACGACTTTGTTTCCATGACTATTTTTACTAATTGATATTTATATAGGTTAAAATTATTCATATAAAGATTTTCTACCTACATTTAGTAACTTTCACTTAGCACGTATTAGTAAATTTTAGTAAATGACAGTGACGACTTATTAGTAAATTTTAGTACCTATTTGTGACATCTAGTTAGTGCCTATTAGTGACTTTCAGTACCGATTAGTAACTTTAGTTAGTCACTACTTAAGTAACTTACTTTTCCCGTACTTCAATAATTAGGACACTAAAACAATGTCCTTATTTTCCTAGCTCACCTAGAGACATGTAAAATCTTTTGCAATACGTTAAAAGCAAACATCCTAAAAAGATATTTGAATTTAAATCTCTTAAACCAGCATAGTCTTTTACAGCAACAGACGAGAAACAAAACAAAATATTCAACACTTAGAGCTGGAGAAAATGTTACCTGAGGAAAGTCTTGTCTAAATCAATAAAAATGACGACGGAGACGCTTGCAATTTACTATGAAGCCAATTATAGATTCAACGATAAAAAAAAGTTTTGTTCAAAAGGTAAAATAAATTGATGAAACTTTAAACATATTAAATATTTCAGAACAGACAGAGCAAAAATAATTGGAGAATAACATGGAAAAAATTAAGAAAGACAACAAACAAATCCAAAACGAATTGCTTGCTTCTCTAAACAAGATAAAAAGGAAAATGTTTTACTTAGTTCATTCACAATATCGAATTTTCTGTTGATTGCTGTTCTCGTTGACATCATTTACAAACTTGAGACATGATCAAAATTACAGATTTAAACTTGAAGAGTTGACGAAGAACTTTAGCCAAATATGCAACGTACAGCTGCAAAACAGTCAAAATATAGAGCCTACATCATGTAATAGTTACATCACTGAAACGTTATAAGCTTACCTAGAGTAATCACACCTTTTGTTTTAAATAAATTCAATATCTGAGAGAAAGAACAGCACAAGCACAATTAACAGAGCCTTGTAAAAATCAGGATTGCTAGTTAGCAATAGTAAAACTATTCAGTTACAAGATAGGTCAACCATCTAAATGTTTATTGATGATATACTGAAAATACTTTAACCAATGTTTCACCGTACACGAGTTAATCGCTGTTGGAATGGTTCCCTAGACACCTATTTGCATGCTTTTCCGTGCTTTTGTTTGTTCCTGCACGATATGTTATAATATCTGTAATGTCTAATATCTTGCAAAAAGTCTACTGTGTATTGCATTTCTCGTTACAATGTATCATTTATTTCTCTCGCATTTTTGATAGTGTTTAATGTCACTCTTTTACCTCCTGAAATAATTGTAGTTGAATTTAAACTTGTGTAGGTAATGTAAAATACTTGGGAAAGCTGTCTATTATTGTCATTTGAAATATTTAAATGCTACTCTATTTAAAATATATGAAAAATGTATAACTTCTAATTATTTTGTCTATGTATAAATTTTGAAAAACATGACGATGACTCTCATTGTCTTCTGAGTAACACATATCTCTGACTAACTCTTTTTAAAGTTGGTAATCACTCATTAGTTATTATAAGTTCAACTCTTATGAGCAATTTTACTCTTTTCCTCATTCCGAATTCAACCACTTTATCTAGGTCAGGCCAGTTTTTATTCTTCTGTAAAATAAATTGGGTTTTACCAAATGAATATATATATATATATATATATATATATATATATATATATATATATATATATATATATATATATATATATATATATATATATTGTTTTGAGGTTACATGACATATGCCGTGGGTGAACTATACGTCATCTGACTTCAAAACAAGGTCAATAATTGTTTAATTATACTGAAACAAATGAGTAAGATTATGAAAATTATTTTGAGTGGTGCAATACCTTTTTGGGCTATTACAATCGGAGTTAATCGTATTTTAAGGAAAACCGGAGAGTACTTGTGAACCCAAAACAGAGTAAATATGAAGTGTACGTGCGGGTAGTATGAAGATGACGTCACGGGCACATGAGGGTAATATGACGTGACTTTAAGGGTAATGTAAGTGCATCTGAGGTAGCTGAATTTTTTTCCGGATATATAACATATGCTTAATGTCACGTGTTTACATTTCAACCAATGATCAACCTGATTAAAAAATCGAGATGTAATAAATATGTGTGCGTGCGATTTCTTTCTTTAAGTTCATTATTTACTTGCAATACTGTTGTACTATGCAAAAGAGAGAATATGAATTTTATTGAACTTTTTTACCTCTCACTTCCTAGAATGCTTTTAGGTTATAAAACAGTGTTGAATTTAAGTAAAGCTTTGTAATGTACATATCTAAGTTAGTGCAACGAAAGAGTCATTCTCGATTAACGCACCATAATGTTTTTTAATGAACACATTTCGCAATTTATGGAAAACAGTCTCTTTGTTTGCTACGCAGTTTCAACTTACCTGTATAATATTGACTTTAACAGGAAAACTCTGTGTTGCTATGGAAACTGGTAAAAGGACTGATTTGCGTGTTAGGCTACTGATACATAGCATGCGGCACATTCGTTCTAATCCAGTAATGAATTAATTTTCATTTTCCACTCTTCGTTTCCAGTAGTATTACCTAGTTATCTTGTCTGATGACCTGTGTGAAGTAACGTAATGAAGCTAAAGCTTCATTACAAATGCACGATATTGAATAAATTCCACACTGACAGAGAATAACTTGGTATTAACGTCTAATAAAAAGAAGATGTAAATCTTAATCATTTTTCTCTTGCAGCAGTGAAAGGTGGATAAGAAATTTCATGACATAGAAATGCGGGTTGTACAATCCTAATAATAGAAATGAATGGCATATATATATATATATATATATATATACAGAGAGGGATATAGTTTTATATATATATATATATATATATATATATATATATGCATATATATATACAGAGAGAGATATAGTTTTATATATATATATAAGATATATAAAGAGAGAGAGAATATATATATATATATATATAGAGAGAGAGAATATATATATATATATATATATATATATATATATATATATATATATATATATAGAGAGAGAGAGAGAGAGAGAGAGAGAGAGAGAGAGAGCAGAATCTCTATAGCTAGAACACCCACGGCCCCTTATAACTTTGTTCAACAGATCCTTAGTTCGGGTGTACGAGGTGTAATTTAATTTTAAAAATTCCTTATAAACAAGATTGAGCGATGCAGGGGGACCGAGCCAAATGTGTTCGTGCATTTATTATGCATATATATATATATATATATATATATATATATATATATATATATATATATATATATATATATAAAATCAATTAATTTTGTTAGTCTAATATTTCATGCATTTGATGAACTATGAATGTTTATTCAAGACCTTACTGCTGAAATATCATTCCCACACATACATATATAAAATTGGAATGTTTGATTAGCTATGTCAAAAGTCAGACTGATCGAGTAGCGAATTTGGAATTTAGTCACAGTTTGAGTATGAAAAACTTTTCATCACCTTGTTAAAATATACATATGCATATTTGTATACACTCACGAACCAATGAACTCATTGAATCACATTGGAAACTTTATAAAAGGTTTCGAGCCATTCAGCCCCATTACAGTCATACTTGATGATGAATTGAAGGAGAGAAAGAGAGAGCAGATGTGTTCAGTTTATATACAAAAATTAACAGCTCTGGCATGAACCGAACATCAGACCTTTCGATCTGTAAGCCCATGCATTACGTCTAGACCAAGCAGCATCAGTTACTAACACTGTTAAAAAAATTATGAAATTTACCTGTATGCTAGTAGATAATATTTGATTACATGTTTGCTACGCTTGGGCTTTACTTAAGGCTCAGCATCTGCGCTAGTGATCATTCACTTAAATCAATCAGATTTGTTCAGTGTCTCACTTGTACTATGTTATCGTCTTCGTTTAATTTAGGAAGATTTCAAATAAAACGATAGTAGGGCTGCTGTAGGGTAAGTTTATCTGTTGGTGGGGTTTGAAGTAGTTAAATCATCAATAAAAATGAAGTGCATTATGTTACGACTAGGGGGTAATGTAACAATAGAAAAGACACAAAGAAGCTTTCAAGATTTAAAATACAAATCTTTAATTTCCTAGAATATTAAAATATTTCAACAAACAATTAAAGTAAAAGAATTAAAAATAACTTACAGTATAGAATATCATGAAAAGTCCAAAATTGTTTTAAAGTTCACTGATCCGGAAGTCAATCCAAATGAAGTAACCTTCGCTGTCCTAATGTGTTAATAAGAATAAGTTATATCCAAGTAATCCTTGGGAATATGGAGTATCACAAATTCTAGAAATGTTTCCGATAATTCCAAGGAGCTGTATAATTAATAAAGTTGAAGAAACAATACTAATCCAGAATGCACTGTATTGATATCACAAAAGTAGAATATCCCACACACAAAATGAGCCAAATTCGTTTATGACCTCTCAATCCAATGTAACTATGAAGAATGCCCGAATACTGCTATTAAACCTATAATATAGTCTCCCACTACGGAGAAACAAAATAAACCCATTACATCTTTGATAAACAACGTGGCATTTCGAATTATTACAACCCTCTCCAAACCAATCAGAAATTAGGTTATGCGTGACATCTATAAAGTACCAGTGTACCAATGTTTATAAACAGTAAATAATGTATTTACTCATAGAATCTAGGTCAGAAGTTCACCCTCTCACGCGCGCTAAAACCACGTGATATGACTAAGGCTTCGAAATATCGATCGCGCCTACCGTATGTGTACTCACGGCAAAACGACAGCTGTTAGACTAAGAACAGAGATCATAAACTAAGAAACTATACCATTATTAAAAGAAAAATGATATATAATTCCGTAACAATTAGAAAATTAATGTAAAGTGTTAATTAATTCAAAATTGCATTAAAACAGCATATAAATACTACATTCTCCGAAAAGTAAATCCAAAATGTATTCAGACAGTTTGATTTGCGAAAGACTAGAGTCAATATCATCCATCATATCCCCTGTAAGACTGCTAATCTTTCGCACAGATTCAATTTTGAGCCTTGAGAAAGAAAAAAAAAGAATGTTTTAATTTAAAGCAAGCTAAATTTAAAGGTTAAACTGAATCCATATAATATCTTTCATTGTTATCAAAGTGTAAATTTACAGTATTCTCTATTTGTGTATTTCAGTACAGCCCGTAGGACATAATTTAGATCAAAAGTTGTCGACCAGCTCAATTTCCTATTCTGCCTCCATGCGTCTTTGATCTTTGTGAAAGTAATCCGAAGTAGTGAGATCAATCAAACTTAGTTGTAGACTTGAAAAGCTTCGTCAGCAGTGGGTAACAGCTAGCTAGAGTGTACTAATTTAGAACTTTTTTGTTGTAAATGCAATATGAGGCATCCGCTGTGTTATTTACTCGTTCTTTTCCACCAGCATTTGTCGCATCTTCGTTGTCAATTTACAATTACACGCTTATAAGGTCAGTGTCAGATCTTGGCAAATTCTATAGCTATTAAACATAATCTTCATCTCAACAAGCTATAGGATGTGGAAAACACAGCAATTAATATGCAGATTAAAAGCAAGATAGATTGAAAAGAAGCAACATCAATTGATTTCATTGGCAGTGAAGGAATCGACAATTTCACATCAAACGTTTTATACAGCTTTTCCTTTTTTCGCAAGTCTTATAACTTTTTTTTAAAATGTTTGAACGAAACTATCCTAATAATTTACCCTGACTATCCTCTAATCGTTTCCGTACTTTGCATTCCAATCCAAAGTCAAATCTTATCAATTGTTTTAATATAATGTTTGCAGTTGATTGCAACTTGTATGGAATCAGTCATAGGGAATGTGTTTCAATAGAAATGTGAGAGAAACGCCCTGTACGTCTTGTAGTAGATAACAATGACTTTTTGTTATTCTTTATGAATCTCTCTAACGAATTTTGCTTTTTTATAGCTATAGCATATTCGAGTACACGTGCATATAGTACCTATAATTTCGTTTATGAATTTTCTATTTTCTCAGTGACACATTTGTCACAACCAAGGATGAAAAACCTTACAAGACAACGTTCATTGCTTTTCAGAATAGCAAAAAATTGCATCGCCTTTTTACTGATCGATAACAGGCATATACAACCTACGGCCCGCGGGCCCTGCCACCTGGTTTTATCCGGTTACATTTACATCATACGGATACATTTAAAATTCCCTATCCGGCTAGCGCATTGGAGGAAGTTGCACATGCCTGATCTATAATTTGTCAGAATTGGATAATTCCCTACAACACCACCTGACCTGGTGTATGGAAAATTAGTATCTTATTTTGTTTGAAATATTGAAATTTTAATTTGACATCTATTACCAGTATAATTATATAATTAAAAACAAAGAAAAAGAATACACACATTCGCACTCTTGGACAACCAAGGTGTTACTAAATTACGAGATTATCATAGAATATTAACAAAATATAAATTTATGTGCAATATAAGGTATTACATTACATTATACGTTATTGAAACTTGAAAGAAGGCTCCACTTTTTCTCTAAGACGTCTGTTCCATTGTACAACGTAGCTATATATTTTTAACTTATGTAAAATAAAACATAATTCGTATAATATGTGAAATTAGTCTTGTTTGATGCACAACGAGATCTGCAAATAATATATTTTGCCAGCAAGAGTATGAAATCAATAAGCCCATTAAAATTTTAATTTCTATTAAAAAGGAAAAGTTTTCATGAGATATTAAACTATTTTGAATGATACATTCTGATCCATGCAACAAATGATTTCCAGAACTCTAGAGCAAATGGACATTTATAAAGTAAGTACTCAGTATTTCCTATTCCATCCTAACAAACAGTACAAGCCATTTTCAATGAAGCGAATTGTCAAAAATTGATTGCGACGATAATTTTATACTTAAATCTAAAATGAAAACCCACCATTTCGGTATCCTTGGAGCAATGTATTGCCAAAATGAAAGACTTTTCCCACAATTTGTTATTAATTGTGCAGATTAACTGTCGTGACCGCATTTCGCATTTTCCACGAGGTTTGTGTACCTTAGATCTTATTAAATCTTTATTAAATAAAATCTTGAATTCGTTTTTATTACAAGAGGTGAAGTTTTATCTGGAGCCACAGTTCAGTATAACTTTTAAATCTTCTTTTCTAAAGGTCTGCTATGTTATTATTCGTATGTGTTCTTTGTTTCACTTCACTAAAACATAATAATGGTCCTTCTGCATCAAAGAAATGTTGAACAAGTAAACATGCATTTGATTGACATCTGGTCTGTGACAAATATTCTTCAACATGTAAATACTAACTTTTTCCATATATCAAAGACATAAATAACATCTTGCCAAAATGTATTATTGATAAATGTTCAAATTGCCATCAATTTAATTGTCCCTAATTTTAAAATCTTAGCGTTTTCGAATTTTCCAAAGATTTGTATAGAAACCATTTTGCCACAGGAATTCATGATTAACATAAGTCGCTTTAGTCAAGACATTTTGATATAGCGAATAAAGGAGAGTAAACGAATAATATTTTAATTATTTATTATTCAAGTCTACAGACCCAAAGGCCCATTGACAGAAATAACAATACAAGTAACATATAACAACACATTGTAAGGTAGATTTACATCTACATCTACACGTACAAATAACGGCAAATAAGAAACTGTGTATTTGTCCATTGAGAAATCATAAAGTATTTCTTTCAAGTATTGGTAATCATATAATATCTATGCTGTGCGTTCCTAAAAATTAGTTAAATCTGCTCTGTGCTCGATTTAAACGACTGAGTTTTCTGATGTTCACACGAATTTTTGTGCAACGAAAAAGAGTTTTGTGTCACAGATTTCTTCTTGGAACATCCTGACCCATGATCATTTACAACGACTCTTTGATGTCTGTCACACAAGGAAAACCTGTTTACACTATTACCTTTGATATCGGTCACACAAGGAAAACCTGTTAACACTATTACCTTTGATATCGGTCACACAAAGAAAACCAGTTAACAATATTACCTTTGATATCTGTCACACAAGGAAAACCAGTTAACAATATTACCTTTGATATCTGTCACACAAGGAAAAGCAGTTAATAATATTACCTTTGATATCTGTCGCACAAGGAAAACCAGTTAACACTATTACCTTTGATATCTGTCAGAGAAGGAAAACCAGTTAACAATATTACCTTTGATATCTATCACACAAGGAAAACCAGTTAACACTATTACCAGTCACACCACAGGATTGTAGTTTATGTAAAAGCAGTCCGTAAGACACGGAATCAAAAGCTTTGGGAAACTCAATATAAATTGCATGAACTTGTGACTTGCTATCAATTTCTTTTGAAGTAAAATCAGTAAAACTTGCTAAATTGGTTACTGTAAAGCGCTTTGGCATAAAACCATGCTATTCTTCACATATGTTATGGTTTAAAAATATGAAACATATTTATCTACAACTATTTCAAACACTTTGGATAGGATTGGTAATAGAATCTATAACTTGAGACTAAATTTATATCACCTGATATAAAAATTGGAATAACAATGGCTAAAGAAGCTACAAGTGCATCTCTTTTCACCCTCTCAGTTTTATCATCCCAAATAAACTGGAAGAATAATTTGTTAATTCAGTTTCTATATATGTTGGTGGAATTGGTATGGCTGAGATCCGAATGAATATTTTTTAATCAGAATCAATGATTTTATCAAAGTAATTTTTCCAAAAAGCGATAAACTTCAACAGATTTTTCAATTAAAAAAAACCCATCTGTTTTGCATAATTAAGCCATACCATATCCTCTAAATTTAAAGAAAAGTCTATTCTTAATAATTATATTTAGACGTTAACCAAGAAATATCAATTTCTGTACATCTTATTTCATTTATACTGATTTTACCCCTGACACATTACGATCCCAAAACTGGGGACCTATTACTTACCGTTGGCAATTTATAAATCATTATAAGTATGAATTATTCATAAAGTGGATCACAACAAGCTGGTTAAAGTATAGCTAGTATAAATGTGTAAAAAGTTTTAGGAGAGAGAGAGAGAGAGAGAGAGAGAGAGAGAGAGAGAGAGAGAGAGAGAGAGAGAGAGAGAGAGAGAGAGAGAGAGAGAGAGAGTTATCTACATACAAGGGGTATTTGAAAAGTTATGTATATTTTGTTATAACGTTTTTGTTTCTTTGAACCTGCCTGTGAATAAATTTAATGCCAATCAATAGACAAAATAACGTTCTATTAACTGATCTGCAGCTGCACGTACAGGACGACGGAAACATGCAGATATATGCGTGTGACGTAACTTACGTAAATGACAGTGACCTAAAAATGTCGGAGAAGGAGAAGAATTCTGCACTGAGCAAAGAGAATGCTATAAAATCCGGGCACTAGGGTACTATCTGACTGATATCAGGACCGACATGGATAAAGTTTACGGATGTTATTCTCTTTGTCATATCCTACAATTTTGAAGTGGTTTTTTCGTGTTAAAGATCGTCGCAAAGTCAAGGAAGATGACCTTCTAGAAGATCGTTGTCTGTGATTGGTGAGCCGGAAGGTGCTGCTGTGAAGGACGCAATTGATGAAGATGATCGATATACAGTGGATGATATTTCTATTATGAAGGGGATTAATTCGTCAGATGTTTTTAAACAGCTGCTTGTAAAATATGAAAAGAGTGACCAGAGACGTTTTAATGAGATTGTCACAGATGATGAAACATAGATTTATTTTTGTAATCCTACTCAAGATAAAACAGTAAATCTTGGATCGGAGAAATCGAGCAGAGACCACAAATCGCTCGACGTAGTCGGACTGTCAAGAGACTTTTATACGCATTATTTTTCATAGCAAAAGGCCCGGTCGTCCAGGTACCTGCTTCCAAATTGTTGCCAAAGTTGTGGAACAAAAACCAAACTGCGTACTGGTACTGAGGAATCCATCAACTCTATGACAACGCACCGGCGCATAAATACCGCCGTTGTGGCAGACTTCCTGAAGGAGCACATCGTCGAAATGTTGCATCGTCGTCTATAGCCCTGATTTAGCTCCAAGTGATTTTTTTGGCTGAATCTCGTTGTCAAAGATTCGCTGAGGGGCAGACGATATAATGCCCCCATGCGGTTGGAAATACAGTTTTTCAGTGAATGAACAACATACCAAAAAGTGTGTACAAAATGGCATTCAATAATTGGATAATCAGACTGAGAAAGGTGTAGAGGTGCATGGGGAGTACTTTTAGTGGATGCACTGACGTGTTGTTCACTAATAAAGAACTTTCTTATACGGCGCACTTTAAAAAAAGACAATATAGTTATTGGATTACATTGTGAAGGGGATCTGGTAAACTCAATAATAGATGATTAAGTTCTGAAAGTACTAAAATTTAAATAACTAATTTTTCTCATGTATTGTTTTTTTGTGCATCGATCTATTTGCGTAAAGCTTCATTCAGAGTCTGCAAACCTACAATCACTGCTTTCTTTTTTTCATTTCCTTGATTCAAACACCATAATCTTCTGTTTTAAGTGTTCGTTTTCAGTCTGATATTCAAAACCCGCCTCTCATAGTTTTTAACTTTTTTTGTTCACTTTCATCTACTCTCTGAAGAGTATGATCTGTATTCTTTACTTAAGCCTGGACCACGGTGGACTTGAGGAAATTTTCCGTTATCAGAAACTTGAGTTTGTTGTCTATATAGTACCTTGAAGCCATTTTCCGTTCTTGCAGTTAGTTTATCTAATTTGGTT
The DNA here is from genome assembly GCA_029931535.1 of Margaritifera margaritifera. Lineage (NCBI taxonomy): Eukaryota > Metazoa > Mollusca > Bivalvia > Unionida > Margaritiferidae > Margaritifera > Margaritifera margaritifera. Next base: position 2,516,098 of record JAQPZY010001533.1, read on the forward strand.
TCAATAGACTGCATTTTGTTTGCATCTAATTTGGTTTCAATAGACTTCATTTTGTTTGCATCTAATTTGGTTTCAATACACTGCATTTTGTTTGTATCTGGTTCTAAGACTTCATCACCTTGTGATTGTAACTCTCGTGATATGATTTGATAAAGTGTAGGTTGGTGGGGGGAGACCCCACCCTCCGACATACGAAATAAATGTCTCACCTGCATCTTCGCAAAATTTAAGCAGGTCAGTCACCTTGCTCACTTATTTGCGTTTGTCCTGTTTGTTCTCGGTATTTCATGATTGTCCTCCCTGGCCTGGCATTTTAGCAATATCATATAGCACAGTACATCAAATGAAGCACGAAATTGAATTTTTCCTCATCTGAGAATTTGTTATTTCTTATCCAAATGGAAACCTGAGATCAAGGTAAAGTCCTTGAAATTCTGCATTGTGTACCTAAGAGACTGTGGCGAACCATCCAGCAAAAGGAAAGCATCATCTGCATACTGACCTAAATTTAAGTTCCATTTCATTATACATGAGAATACCTGTAATAATTATTTTTAGGATTCATGACAAGAAGTTTAATGCCTATTATAAATAAGTAAGGAACAAAAGTGTCTCTCCGACGACAGCCTCTTTCTAATTTAAAAATTGGCTAGATGACCATCATTGATGACACCGCTTTTGGACTTGTTGCAAAATACTCTGAAACATTGACAACTAGAATATCCAAAACTAAAGGATTTCAGAGAATTTTCTAAAAGGTCCCATTCAACAGAGTCAAATGTTTTTATTTTCAAAATCTATCAATAAAGTAGATCAGTTTATTATCTTTCTTGAAGACACGGTATTGAGTCATATAAAATTATAGTAATTTCACTAATAGATCCTCCTTTCATTAAACCTTTTTGACTATCACCAATATTAGAGGGCAGACCATTCCTAACCGTGTTAGGTATCAAAGTTGCAGCTTTCTTATAATGAACATTAGGGAATTAAATTTGTCTCCAGTTCTTTATATATCTTCTATCTTTATCTTCTTAATGATAATACCCTGAAATTTAAATTCTGAAAAATAATGATTTTCCTATCCCAAATTGAATGGCCATATATGCAAATCCTTCCAAAAGAAATTGTATAATTCGACAGTAAACCCATCAGAGCCAGGACTAGTTTCATTTTTCATATTTTTCAAAGCAAGGCCACACTCCGAAAATGTTAATTTACCCTCTTGTAAATTTCTGTCAGCATTTGAATTATTTTAATACGCGAAGAAATGGTTTCGAGTTGGTAATCCTATTTATTGTTCTTTTATTTAAATTTTCACATAAATATTTTTGTTAAGTCAGTATATAATCTTTATCTGTTACCCTTGTTCCATCATCAAAAAGTAATTCCTTTATTGTTTTGTTTATGTCATTTTTCTTTTCTAGATTGAAAAAAATATTTGCATCTTTTCTCTCCAAATTCATACCACTTTCATTTTGATCTTATCACTGTTCTCTCTACACATGTTTCCCTAATTTCACCTTCCTTTTGTTACGTTCTTCCATTTAAGCTAAATTTTATTTTATTTTACTAGTTTACATCAAGCTAAAATTTCAGAATCAATTTTTTTCTCTTCAAATTTTGTTTTTCTTGTTTTGCCTTCGTGAGAACTCAGTCGTTTCAGATCTAATGTTCATTTGTTAATTTCCAAAAACAGCTTATCATCACACGTTAGCTTTACCTGAAGTGGATCACTATTATCACCACCATGATAGTACTCTTCCACTGTATTGGCTATGCATTTGGTAACTAAATCAATATATTCATTTTGCTTTAGCGGTTTTGCGTTGAATTTCCAATAATCAGAGCATCCAGGTAATACAGATTAGAACAAAGTCAGAGTTATAGCTGAGTGATCTGTTTAATAACCAGGAACAATAGATGAATATATAAAATTTGGAAACAAGTCTTTAAAAATAAGTAAATAATCTCTATTTTAAGGAATACCGCAAGAAAAAAATATCTTCTATCCGGATTATCTGCTCTCCATGGATACAGTAAATATAATTATTTCTTGATGTCCGAGACTGCTGTTCATGTCATAGGATTTCTATCATCTAATATTTTGCAGGTGTCAAGTTCAATGTCCTGAACAGGATTCTAATCACTACAAATAATGACAGAGAAATTATTAAAATATACAATATTTTGTTTCAGATCATATTTCATTAAATCGGGGTTATCATCATTGCAACCATATAAATTTACTATTCTAATTATATTTCCACCAAAGAATAGACCTAATACAATGTATCTACCCTATCACAGCTCTCTCTCTCTCTCTCTCTCTCTCTCTCGATTGATCGAAAATTAAAATTAAAATTAATTTCTAAAACGAACAGCAACACTAGGACTATTACTAGATTTATGACTAAAAATACATTTATATCCCCATTCTGTCTTCCAGTATTTTTCAATCTTAGTGGTACTGACTTTCTTTCAAATTTATGATATATTCAAGTTTTGGTTTAACCCAATGTAAAATATCTCTTCTTTTAAAACTGGAATTGTGAAGACCCCTCTCATTCATTGATAAGATTTTCATTTGGTTACTCATAATTTATTTATAACTGAAAAAGTAAACATGTATACACTGTTCGATGAAGTATGAACTATACAACATATTTAAATAAACCTTGGAATACACTGGAGACATATACACAAGCACGCACACACAAAAGGTTTGAAATCTGCCAGGTCCAGCTGGGTGAAATATCGCCAAATTTAAAGTTCATGAGCCTGTTCTACCCTGCAGTGTTGGTATAATAAAGCATTGGCATGAATTAAATCAGCATGTGTAAAGTTTGATTTCTTTTTCCTTACAAAAATTAAATTGACAAGAAAACTCACTAATTAACGAATTAGTTGATTAGTCAGTTAACTATTGACCTATCATTCCTCTAAGTAATGATTTTATAGGACAAACCGTTGCAACTTAAAAAACAAAAACTTGAAAGACAAAGTAAATAAAATATGCATTACGTGGCAAACGCAATCTCAGATTTCCCAGATTTAAATAATATATGGCGATAATCCCAAGATTAGGGGCTTAACGCAATGTATCATATGGGAGCTTGTTTCATAAGAATTTTATGAAACGAATAGAAAAATATATTGTTTTTGCAATCATTTACGAAAAAATCAATGCAATTATTTGACGATTTTTAGACATTTCATGAGAAATAAGCACTAATATACGTTTCTATTTGTCATGTTAAATTATTCAATGCTTTGTGTAAACAAATTGCTCATTCACAGAAATCATTAAAACTGAATTACGTTAGACGCCTTATACGTTATGCATATACCTTTCTAACGACTTGACGTAACATACTAATTACACATGTATAGTATCAACAATATGATATGGATTCCTGAAAGGACATGTCCATGACGTCATTTAAAAATATTGCATCATATAATATTTTTATAGGCGATTTTTTTTTGTTTTTTTGTTTTTTGTTTTGCTACTACAGTTGCTTTTACCCCACAAACGATTTTATGTTACAAGAATCTGTCACGAATGTTTCGAATAACTTGGTGGAACTTCCATGAAAAATAACCTAAATACAGTACTGGCTAAATGTTGTAATTTCGAGAGTTCACAGAACCCATTAACTCACACATTTTAATCCTGTAACTTAACAAGACGTAGTACTACCATTTTAGCCATCTAACAACTCGGGGATGTAGAATAGGTCAGCTGCATTCAATAAGAGACGAGTAATGGAGGCTGGAGCCACGGTGGCTCAGTTGTTAGCGTGAGTGTTTGAATCGTACCAACTGATCAGCCCGTGTCACCTACTGTGTTGTGTAAGTTGGGGAAAGCAACTTATCAGCCCGTGTCACCTACTGTGTTGTGTAAGTTGGGGAAAGCAATTGATCAGCCCGTGTCACCTACTGTGTTGTGTAAGTTGGGGAAAGCAACTGATCAGCCCGTGTCACCTACTGTGTTGTGTAAGTTGGGGAAAGCAATTTACTCCAATTGCCTCGGCGCTAAAATTTCTACTGTGTTGCTGTGCCGGAAAACAAGAAACCAAACCAAGTCACTCTTCCACGTCATGGTTTCATTTACAAACACAATAGAACAGTTGTCAAAATATTGTTTTCAATATGAATTATATTGTTCACATGAATTTACAAGTCAATGCATTGTTTTCATTTGCAAGGAGGTGTATGTGTGTGTGTGTGTGTGTGTGTGTGTGTGTGTGTTATACTCTCAAATTCATTTTCAATAAGAAATGGTCTAGAACTTTCTGAAGACACTTCCTAACTCTCTTGTTAAACACAAGATACCACAGAGAGTATATCGGTGCGTTCAAATAGAACAAGATCCTACAGAACATAATTATCAATACGCGTGTGTCAGGAGTCACGTAAGCAAGGGATCCTGGGATAGTACAGATGAACACTGGGAAAGAACAGATCATGAAGATTATCAGCATTACTAGACTATTTCGGGTTGCGCTGCTCAAGCTAATGCGATCACGTCGTAAAGAATAATTCCGCAGAGCGAAATTGTTTCGAAAATTTTGGTATCGTTGTAAATCTGCTCCAGGTGAAATGTCTGCGAATTCGGGGCATTTCGACTTTACAGAGCAGTTACTTGCCGTACTTCGAGTCAATTGGAGTGGTTGTTTCTGAATGTTTTGTTTGCGCATGTTGCTCGCTAAAATTGGATTTTCTAGGGAAAGGATATCTTCGAACGTAAGGATATGCTCACTTTTCTGATAGTGGACCACCATTGTTGTCTCCCCTGACAGTGTGGAAATGTATGATTTGTTGTGCTCTTGTTTGTTTTCGTCGATGGAATATGAACATCTTGGGGACAGATGGTCATCTGTTAAGTCGGAAGGCAGGCTGAAAGAGCGTGGTAATGGGGCAACTTGGTTTTTCCCGAATTTTACAGGAAAATGTATCACCCTGAAAACACCGTAGTACGACTTAATAATAATGCAGAGATAAACTACAAATACGGTGACCAGTATAAAAGAAACACACAACCGTTCTGGAGAGGTTTCTTTTCGTTCAAGACACATTTGGAAACTTCTACGAAATGGCACAAGAGTATAGCAAGCATTACCATTTTCCTCTATAAAGGATAGACTAATCATAAGGCTCGTAAGTAATGATATAATCCAACTGCATATGATACTCCTGAGAATAAAACTTCTCCTTGCACTAAGCGACATAGACGGGTAACGCAACGTTCTCTGGCGGTAGTATCCAATGGCCGCGAATGTTCCACAGTATTGGAGGAAACAATTGGTGAAAAGAAAAATTTGAAGCCCAGCCAAAGTCTCAGCCTGCGCTTCGACATAAATGGAGGCGATGGAAAGCACCATGCACAGAGACAGGGCCAGGTTATTGAAGCATATGTTTACCAGATGATTGTTTGGTGGCGTTTTGAAATTTGGTGAATTCTGAATGACAGAAATGAGTAGAGAATTGGCAACTCCACCCACAGCAACATTCAAAGACAAAAACACTGTTGCAAAGGTCATCAAACTTTTCGGTGGTTTCCACAATAAACCGACTTCCCCGGCTGTGTTCGTATCTAATGCACTTTGTGTCGAGTTAACTCGTGGAGGTACGATCGTGCTCCAATTTATGTTCGCCATGTGGGCTTTGCTAGGAATACTCTTGTCCGGCAATACTTATTTTCATTTATCTGAGGAATCCATGGAGTCTACTGGCCTATCCTTTAAGAACGGACATAACAATTAATTCATCGTGGCACGTGCAGAATTATTTCAGCATATATGCATGAAGTATGTAAATTTCCCCAAGCACTATGTCTATATTTTTCATTCGAATTTTTTCACACAAATCTGATACGCAGAAATCGGATTGTATTATAACATTGCATTATGTCCATTCTCAGATTGAATCGTAAGAGTAAATACTTTCCGGGTTCATAAAAATATATCAATTTCGCTGGAAAAGTTAAATCAGTACGTGTTGTCATAATGAGAAGATATATTGATATTTTTCCTAAATATAAATTCCTTCTTACAAATATAATGTTTTCCTGTATGATCTCTAATTTCCTTTGATAGCAGAGTCCATACATTCTTTAGTGTTTCGAAATGACTACAATGCTAGGTTTGATCAAACTTTTTACCTAAATGCCAAAAATAAGAATAAAAAATAAAGCAATGTTCAAGTGCATTGTTTATGATTTGCAGAGATATATCGTTAAGATATATTGGTGACAGAACATGATTTAATACTATGTATCCTTTCTTCAATGATACATATGCAACACGATCTCTGTACAAGACGCGGCTGTCACCTGAAAGTCATTTGGCTACAAAGAAAGGTAAAACAGTTGTTCTTTTGGTCATATTGAATGTTGTATTTTGTGCCGTGCTTTATCCTTTAGAACGAATGATTGACATTTTTCATAAATATTCAAGAAGTCTCCTCGCAATGTCACATTCGAAGATGATCGATCAATCTGAAAAAAACCAAAAACAAAAACATTATATATTTCCTGAACCAACTAGGCGGACACGCGATTCTCACTAATACAAGGATAGGGTGCTCCGATTACCGTTGGGAACAAATTAACAACAACAACAAAAACAACACATTACCAGTAATCTTGAACCAGAGAAAACTGCAGAATTTTATCCAGCTTCAAATAAAAATACTTGAAGGGCAAAGTCGATAATAGTGCATGTTAAACTTTTAAACGTGGATGAACACTTTGAATACATATGACGTATCTGTTCAAATCATTTCGGATTATTCCTTCTGTATCACGTCATGAATAACAGATATTCTAAAGTGCATGTTTGCATAGCATTGGAACTCATTTTAACCAGCTTTTCCTAAGCTCTGGCCTAACATTAACAGATGGAGTTAAATGAATATCTCATTGGGTTTCGACTACTATGGAGCCAATAAGCAAATCATTCGCTGAATCCAAATATGTTGCATCTTCTGACTAATATTGGTGCGTTGAAAACATGCTTGCCAGGATTCTATACTAATTACTAGGACAGACTGAGTGCAGTAACAATAGTGACTAAATGGAAATATTAATATGTAATTGGAGTGAGAAAAAAACCCCCGAAGAAAACAATAATTTATCTTAGAAATGTGTGTAATTTGACAGTATTTAGTAATTATTTATACAAAACTATTAACCAACTGCAATGTAATATTCGAAGAATAAGTGTAAAATGAAATTGCTCTATGCTCTTTCTTCATGAACGTAAAATATTCTAAAAACAATATATAATGTCCTGTTTTTTAGTAGTATTGTTATGCAGAAGCAAGACATATACTAGAATTAAAGGACTTTATCTGTTTAAAAGAGGTCACCTGTTGTTCCTTCCGATTCATGGTAATTAAAGTAAATGGCTGTTTTCAGTATGATTAAGTTATTTGACTGCAATAAATTAACAGTTATTGGACAGTGACAAATCCATACCTGAAATCCCGCATTGACTCCGGAATATTTGCCATTCTTGAACAACACTACGCAGCGGGGTTTAATAACTCATAACACGAATGCTGAAGCGGTATAATTAAAAGTAGTCGCTAAATGGTAATTTTGCTCAGGTCTTTTTTCTGCCACACAAGAGCTCTTGACGTCTCAACAGTAGTTTATTGTCAGTAAGAAAACGCTATTTTCGACTGTCACCCGAATGTAATTTCACGAATCGGCCGCACGTGTTAGTGTACGTGCACTTACGCAAGTGAACATATCACTATATGAACGGAAATGAATCCGCTGCCTTATTGCCTCATACTCTTTGTATATGATCTCAGTTCTAGAAAACCTTCTTTCAGTGTGTTAGAGCAAGTTAAGGTCTGTGGAAACATCTCTGTTTAGCGGCTATATGTCAGGAACTCACTACATATCACCAGAACACACAACCACACAAGCGCGCGCGCACACACACACACACACACACAGCGATAGCCCTAGCATGCACAGGTCTAGGGAAATAGTGTTGTGATGCCGAACAGTTGCGATTAGAATTGACGTAAATTAACTTTTACACAAAGCTTTAACTTTGTTCATAATGATAAACCAATATTTCTGCTTAAGCAGGTGAGTAAACAAAAAAGACAAGTAATCATAGCATACTGTGTATTAATTTTAGACTCATAAAAGACAAGTAATCATAGCATACTGTGTATTAATTTTAGACTCATAACAGACAAGTAATCATAGCATACTGTGTATTAATTTTAGACTCATAAAAGATAAGTAATCATAGCATACTGTGTATTAATTTTAGACTCATAAAAGACAAGTAATCATAGCATACTGTGTATTAATTTTAGACTCATAAAAGACAAGTAATCATAGCATACTGTTTATTAATTTTAGACTCATTTACCGTAAAGTTTCAGTAGCCACTGAGGTACAATTATTTTACTTTCAAAAACTTTAACGCAAACTTTGATCATTGTTAACCATGATGCATAAGCAGGCGAGCGAGCCAAGACAGGAATTCCTAGCATATCACAGCATAAACGTCACACCTATAGTGATATTATTTAAGAGTTTCACTTGACTGCAGAAACGTATGTAGAAAATTATTAATTTTAAAACCTTTAGCGCAAAACGTTAACATTGTTGATTACGCAGCCGCAACCGACGCCACTTGAAAAGTGACTATTATATCTCACCATGCTTCGTAGGTGAAACAAGCAGCCTAAATTTTTCTGTTGAATCTTGAAGATATGTTACTTTAAAATATTTTAACACCAGACAGTTACATTATTTACAACGATGAAATATGCTTTCTTTATTAGAAGGAAAGACAGGAATTCCTAGCGTATCAGCGTATAAACGTTAGACATTTCGTAATATTATAGCGTATCAGTGAATAAACGTTAGACATGTCGTAATATTATAACGTATCAGCGTATAAACGTTAGACATGTCGTAATATTATAGCGTATCAGCGTATAAACGTTATACAGCAAAAAATGTAGAAGAAATGTGACTTTAAAACTATAACACAAAACTTTAACATTGTTCACAAGGATGAACCAATAATTCTGCAGAAGCAACGAGAAAATAAAGACAGGAACTACTAGTATATCAGTGTACAAATTTTAGACCCACGATAATAATAGTATCCTAATGTTTCAACTCAATGTAACCAGTGATGTCGACGGTATATGCCTTTCAAAAACTTTAACACAAACCTTTAACATTGTTCACCTTGATGCTTAAACAGGTGATACAGGCAAGACAGGAGCTACTAGCACACCACGACATAAATTGTATATCTATAGTGATATTAGTAGAGAGTTTCACATAAATTGTACATCTATAGTGATATTAGTAGAGAGTTTCACATAAATTGTATATCTATAGTGATATTAGTAGAGAGTTTCACATAAATGCAGCTACTAATGGAGAAGATATGTGACTTTCAAAAACTTAAACGGAAATCTTCGATATTGTTGATTACGTCGCCACCGTCACCGACATCGCCAGAAAAGTGACTAGTATATCTCACAATGCTCACGCAGACGAGACAAAAATTACATATTTTCAACAAGATCAGGCAAAATAGTTTATGGCAAATACAGATTAATGAGCACGTCGTCTTTGAACACAAACCAGTACAAATTTAATTCACGTTAATATCTTTTGAGTAAAATTTCGCTCCAGGGACATCATTGGGTATCTATTTTATGCTGTACACTTGTTCAATGGTCCACATATGTCAATATTATTTTAGTGTGGTTTGTCCTACTTACCAAATGATGACATAATTGGCAAGTATAGATTACTGTTATCCGTAAAGACTTACTTACTGCTCTGCAGTGACGTACGTAAAGATGCAACTGCCTGAACAGTCCTTTTGACCCCGCGGTCAGTGCCGGATTGGCCAATCTGGCATTCTGCCCGAGGGCAGATAGGCCACGGACTTTTAGGTTGTTATAAGGCGAGGGCGGCCATGATGGTGGGACGTGTGATGTAAGAAAATGCATATTTCAACTGGTGGTGGCAAGGACTTCTCGAGAGAAGCGAGAGCGCCACCTGGGGAGCAGCCACACAGCCAGCTTCAGGTTGCACAGCGGGACTTGGTGAAAAACAAAACAAAAACGAAGTGAAACCAAAATGATGCACCCCAGTTGGGGTCGCTAGACAGTGCTGTTTGGTTTGGTTTGTTGGTTTTAACTGCAGTTTTAACAAATTATTGGCTATTTCATCCCGAGGAAATGGGAACTAAGTGCCCCTATCAGGGACACACCAAGGCAGCCGACCCGGGATGGCCTGAACGTGTATTGAACCCGTGACATTGGATTACAAGCCGACGGTCTACCAACAGAGCCACTGCTGCTCTCTGTAAGTATTGGCTAAGGCAAATTAAATTAATAATGCTAAACAAACAATGTCAATTCTCACCTTCAAGGCAAACAAAAGTAAAATTTACATATGTTATAAGATCAATTTCATTGCCTATTAGCCCAACGTAATTTTGTACGTAATGCACTTTATGAAGTCACCATCTCGATGATATCATGCAAGACTTACGGGTACTCAAATCTGCTCTTTATGCTCTCTCTCTCTCTCTCTCTCTCTCTCTCTCTCTCTCTCTCTCTCTCTCTCTCTCTCTCTCTCTCTCTCTCCTCCCACCCCCGCTCTTTTTGTTAGAAAGATGTTAAACGTAAGTTTTTAATTTATTGGGATGAATCAGGTAAGAGTTATTTCAGGAAGATAATAGCACATTAAAGATCATCCAAGTCTTTCACATCCGACCGGTTAGTTGTCGAAACTAAAAGCTGTATTCAGATCCTGTCGATAGGTTAGATTCCCCAAAAATCTCTATCAGAACGTGTTTGAATAACAAGTCAGAACCAGGTTATATAATCGCACAAACGGGTCGGGTTCATTGGCTCGGACCGCTCAGCTGGTAGAGCGCCTCTCTAGAGTTGTGTATTTCCTGTGTTCGAGCTCCGGTTCACATGCGAACTTTTCCCCTGTGACATTATATAAATGTGAATGGTTGTTCTCGACATATATCGATGCACACCCACCACCACAATCACCACCACCACCTAGCATTAGAAAATCGAGGGAGAATACCTCAGACAACTCTTGTTAAGAATTGAATCAAAATAAGTTCATTTTGAAAACGCAGAGGATTTTGAGCAGGTTTTATCTTACCGTGCTTTTATCTTACCGTGCTACTGGCGTCAAATACGTACTAGTTACTAGTGAGACCGTCAAAAACGTAACAAATGTAAAATGATTACTAGTGAGACCGTCAAAAACGTAACAAATGTAAAATGATTACTAGTGAGACCGTCAAAAACGTAACAAATGTAAAATGATTACTAGTGAGACCGTAAAACCTCCCCAATTTCTGATCTTCTTGAAAAAGGAGACTACATCGAGCACTTTGCATAATTTGGGTATGTAACTGACATCAAATAATTAATAATGGCGAATCGTTTCTACATAGAACTCAAACCAGTATTGATTTTTAATTTACTAGTCAGAAATAAAAATGTAACGAATTAATCGAATCAGACGTGTTTGATTTAAAAGTGATATACAAGTTACCACCTGCAGTTGTGTAAGCAAAGACTGATTACTAGATTGGCGACAGTGTACCAGCTTCACCTCGCTCGCAAAGAGGTAACCAAAAAAAGTCAAATACCGTATCAGTTGCTAAAAAAAGACTGCAAAACTACTTGATTGTTTGACACAAAAATGTTCCATTGTTTGACACAAGGTCTGGTGTGTCATCAATGGATAATGTGGTATAATAATAATTAGAATTTATCTGGTTATATTTCTTTCTTGGTAGGAATGCATGAAAGAGATCCCTTGTCAACTAATGAATTAATCTTGTTTGTAGTACGGTTACCGCAACCGATCTGAAACTGTTTAATTGTATCATGTCTTCCATGGCCATGGAGGGACATAATTCACCGTATATATTTTGTATTGGCACACAGTGTATTCTAATTTAGGTCGTTATATGTTTGTATTTTCTATTATTGTTGGAAGTATGTTCTATTTGCATATTTACCGCTGCAAATATTTATAACTGTTAAGTGCGTTAATAGAACACTGCAATTTTGTCTCTTCAGATTTCATGTGAGTGATTCTATGTGCACTTTTTTAATAAGAAATTACACTTCCCCTTCACCATTCCTTAGTACTTGCAGCATATCTGTATCTAAGGTTTTTATATTTCTGTTGTTTGTTTTTTTTTTTTGTTTGTTTGTTTTTTTTTCTTTTGTTGTAACGTCCATCTTTTAAAGTAATGATCAAGTAGCAAATTAGTTATCAGCAGAACTGAAAATAAAGAAGACAAAAAAATTAACATTTCCCCCACCTCTAAGTGATAAATCTACCTGATTATAACATTCATCTCTCTCTCTCTCTCTCTCTCTCTCTCTCTCTCTCTCTCTCTCTCTCTCTCTCTCTCTCTCTCTTGTTTACAGATTATGTTATTTCAATATATAGGAAATCAGTGACCTATATTGACAAGATGTGTCCCTCATGAAATAAAGTCAGCAAGGACAACTGTACTGATCAAATATATTCGACGTATTGTTTGGTCAAAAACGGATGATATTACTTCTATAAGCTATTGATAGCCTTGCGAAACAGTCAAAAACGTATGATATTACTTCTATAAGCTATTGATAGAAAGTCATATAACTTTTTTTTTTTTTTTTTTTTTAGATAAAGAAGCTTTTTATACGTATTATATATGTTTAGCAAGAAATTTATTTGAAAAATTAAATTTAAGAATCATTATTGAGTTGTTAAAGAAGTACGTCTTCTCGCAAGAACTAGATGTATAAAGACTGACTACAAAATTATCTGATTTTCTCCTAGATCCCATGGGAAAAAAAAAGAAAAACCTTTACCGTTCTTACCTATGAGTACCATTCCCACAACTTATGAAATAAATTTGGTGAATTTCCAGCCAGTGATTTTGGATGAGATACTATTATAGTCTAAATGGACAGACAGACGGGCGGGGAGACAGACGAAGAGCATCATTTAATCCCCTTACACTGAAGTGTGTTTTAAAAATGATGTTCTAATTGTATATTTACACGTATATCTAAAAATGATGTTATAATTGTATCTATATCGAATGATGCTATAATTGTATATTTACACGTGTATCTAAAAATGATGTTATAATTGTATATTTCCACGTGTATCTATATAGAATGATGCTATAATTGTATATTTACACGTGTATCTATATCGAATGATGCTATAATTGTATATTTACACGTGTATCTATATCGAATGATGCTATAATTGTATATTTACACGTGTATCTATATCGAATGATGCTATAATTGTATATTTACACGTGTATCTAAAAATGATGTTATAATTGTATATTTCCACGTGTATCTATATCGAATGATGCTATAATTGTATATTTACACGTATATCTAAAAATGATGTTATAATTGTATCTATATCGAATGATGCTATAATTGTATATTTACACGTGTATCTAAAAATGATGTTATAATTGTATATTTCCACGTGTATCTATATAGAATGATGCTATAATTGTATATTTACACGTGTATCTATATCGAATGATGCTATAATTGTATATTTACACGTGTATCTATATCGAATGATGCTATAATTGTATATTTACACGTGTATCTATATCGAATGATGCTATAATTGTATATTTACACGTGTATCTAAAAATGATGTTATAATTGTATATTTCCACGTGTATCTATATCGAATGATGCTATAATTGTATATTTACACGTGTATCTAAAAATGATGTTATAATTGTATATTTACACGTGTATCTGTATCGAATGATGTTATAATTTTTATATTTACACGTATATCTAAAAAAATGATGTTATAGTTGTATATTTACACGTGTATCTGTATCGAATGATGTTATAATTGAATATTTACACGTGTATCTATATCGAATGATTGTCTGATTTTTAGTGAGATTGTCAATGAACAGTTCCTGATCCCTCGTCAGCATGTTATGCGAAAATAAATAAATAAATAAATAAATAAATAAAGTTAAGAAAGTGTAAGCAATTTTTCCAATATAGTTAGATTGCGATCGGCGGAGCAATACGTAAGGAATTTTTGAATTTTTTTTTTTTTTTTTTTTTTTCTTATTGCGAGATACGGCAAGTCAATCAGGGCTTGTGGGCGGAATCGGGTATCCAAGGATATGTTTTCCTGCTTAGAAACTGTGATATACGGGACCCAGGACAGTTATCCTTTTCGGTGCAAGGTATAATAGCGCCATCTGTTGGTATAATAGATCATTACTGTCATGTCCCATTATGACAAAATATAGCGTTGATTACATTATTGCAAGTTACATCATGTTAACATCTTACTTGCAACTTCACTGTACTACATTGTAATTTTCAGGATGCTGTGTATATTACCGTTATAGTGAGTAATATATATATATATATATATATATATATATATATATATATATATATATATATATATATATATCATCAAATGAATTAATACGATTTTGTTGTTGTTGTTGTTGCTGTAAATAACTTGATGTTAGAATATAGCTGCGCTAGAATAATGTATAAAATGACAATACTGCGATTTGAGCTCTTGAAATTTCTGGATGTATTTATTTATTTACGCAATAAGTTTGCCCTCTTTTAGATTTCCCAATAAGCCAGTACACTCACTTGTTACATAACTGGCATACACCTACGAGTCAATAATCAGCCCAAAATGGGAAAGGAGAAGGGGGACCGGATTTATATAAAACAAGTTGCCTGGTAACGTGTCAGTGTCAAACCTGACCAGTGTATTCACAACTGTCTTCAATGCAGCTTCCCGTTGTGCTGAGAAAAGACATTTTATATCACTGGTTCGGGTGGATTTTCTCTTTTTTTGTTACTTTCTTTCTTTCTCTTTTGATAATTATCTTTACACTTTAAGTGAAAATTCAGCAAATATAACAAAAAAACTATATAAGAATTTCTAAAAAGTAAAATTAAGAACCAGACAATCTCCTTAAAATGTGATGTGATTTACTATATTTGGCTTACCAGGAGAAATTATGAAAATCAGCAATGTTCGAGGGCAAAATACTGTAAAACTTGAATTAACAGGATACAATCACTTGAGAATCGTATTAATCTGCTACATTTTTTTCGGCATTAATCCTACACAGTGACAAATTAGAACCATTAAGGTAAAATAGTTTGATTTGAAATTAAAGTGTGGGTGTTTTTGTGTACAGCTTTTAGTGTTCCACCCAGATTTGAGAGATTTTTAGCGAAGTAATCAGAGATTTATGATGATATCGGAAGGGCATATAATATGGAGACGATTTCTACCAGCGTGCACTGGGGACTTAAACATCATAATTAAGGAGAAGATCAAATTGTATGTACGATATAGTGAGCAATGCAGTGCACGTTTTCCCTGTTGATATGGAAACCAAACGACTGAAGGTAGGTCCAATTTACATATAATTCAGATTTCTCGTGAAAAAGTAAATATAAAATATAATCGATGGCTCAATGACTGGTTTTAGAGTTGAGATTTATTACATGTATTGAGCAGTTGTTTACACTGGTGATGGTACGTGTGCAAGAGTTGATCTGTCTATTAGGTATCAGTACACTACTTGAACCAAGCTGTTATTGCATCCTATTGTAGTCCCAAAGAATATCATAAATATTTTTTGTCTAATTTTTCCTGGAGATTTGCTAGTCAGTGGATAACGTTACTTGCATTTATAAGAAAACAGCATTAAAGCCTAAACAGTAAATAAATAGTTTATTGAGTTCAACCTCTTCGATTTTGCGTAGGATGACAAAGCAAACAGGTGTGATTCAGCCAGTTCCTGAAGGGTCACTTGCACTAAAACAAATCCATTTTTTTTCTTTCAAATACAACTATTTTCAGAAGATGCTACATAACCTATGCTGATATTTGGATACGTTGTGTCCAAGTGAGTGCGCCTAACATAAGTTGGATAGTCTAGACGCATTTGAACTTTGAACTAATGTACTGGATTTCATGACAAATGTGCAAAAATGAAGGGAATATTTAGGGAATTTCATTAGTGTAGTGACACCTATTTAAATGTAACGGTCTGAATGCTTTTCCTGGTAAGCAAACAAGAAAAGAAAAAGTATCTCATCAATTGATAGGAAAACTCATTATATTGCTGTTACCAGGTGATCGGCTCTCAAGAATTTTGTCTAAATGAATTGGTGTTCCAAGCAGCTTTCTTGTGACACGTTCTTTCCTGACCGATTGTACAGAATTTCCTAAATCGCGTTGTATTTTGTCTTTATGAGTCAACTGCGGATTTATTTTAGGCTTCGGGATAGATGGCACACAGAAAACAACCCAACTTTTAAGTTGACTCGGAAGAAAAATATAAAACCGGCAATATTCTGAGGCAAACTGTTATTACTCATATTTATATGAAATAATCATGTTACAATCACAACTATAAATGGGCAATTATACTGTAAAGATCAATTTAGAAATAAAACAAAAATGTTACGATAAATTTGAACTTGATCTAAAGATTAACTTCACCGTGACAATTTTTACATGTACTTTGAATGTGGTCCAATGTACGAGTGTTGCTTAGTTGATTTTGTTTTCTGATACGCACCCGCCAGAAATCGTATTAGGGATTGCCTGATGGAATTCATACATCATCAAACATATGTTAACGCAGCGATGTTCGTTAAATGGGTCATCCAAATAATTTTCGAAAATTCAGAATTACTACGTAAGAACCATGAAAATCCGCAAAATCGAAACATGGAGGCATGCAAATGTACCATAAAAAGATGGAGATAAGTTTTTGAAAATGTACGGTTCACTTTGTTTTAAACATATCTCAGAAATATTTTTCACGTTAACTATTAAATGAAAATCTGTGTATAACACGCAAATAATCTGCAGTAGCGACATGAAACGTAATAACGAGCCTGAAGGAGAAGCCAAACATAATTTTGGCTATCAAGCCAACACATTCTGACAAGACAAATATGTTTACGAAGGATATTTGCAAAAGAAACATCAATTCCCAACCAGAGGAAAGTTTCGCAAGTGAAGTCGTTTTGTTTGTCTGGGAGAAATCGTCACCAATGGGGTGAATTTCTTCCCTGTTTACTGTATGCATGTATCTATCCACGTTGCAAAATATAATTTCTGTGGCTTTAAGATTTAGACTAAAACAAGCTTTCCTAATTTATGAGATCTATTTGATCAGAGAAATGCTATCACTATGACATTCTAACTTAATTAAACATAATATAGAATGAAAAGAACTCGCTGAGTTTGAACATATTCCGTCTCTGTTCCGCTCATTTTCTAAACGCTATGGCGTGAAGGAGGCGGAATAAACAATTATAAAAGAATGACCCGACGAAGTGGATTTAGTACCACTTGGATTTTGCGTCGTGGATAGTATACCAGAACGGTTCTCTGTCTCTATTTATGTCTATATTTAGCGCCACTTTAGCACAGTCTGGCAAGATTTTATATGGGCGAAGTGCGACAGTTTAACAATATCTCTGTACAAATACTAATATGAGTCGCAAATGTGCATAGCAATAAATTTCAGAATAATTTTATACCGGCAGTTATGAGCTGCTGTTTGCTGCAATTTCTTCGTAAAACATATTTCAGGCCAGAAGCGTGCCATATGGTATTGGATTCGGGTTGTAATATGGCGGACTATACAATCTTGTCTTCTTAATTTTATTGATAATTTAATTAAATTGTTTTAGTACTTTATTTTTAATTTGGATTTCATCAAGCAAGAAGTGGATTATATTTAAATTACCATTTATTTTTATTCTGTCGATTATTGTTGAAATGAATTGGTGACATTGAACTTTTGACCTGTAAATAAGTATTTAATACCATATTGTTGATATTGTTTTACCTCTGAATTGTTTTAAACAATGTATTTGTTGAAACTTGGCTATTTGGGGTTGAAAATTCTGCATTATGTACATGCCGCGGTTTCAGATGTTTCCTTCTCTTAGAGTTTATTCTTTTTATAGAGTTCCAATAGTTTTGCTTGAAATTATATATATATATATATATATATATATATATATATATATATATATATATATATATATATATATATATATATATATATACACACACACACACATATATATATATATATAATTGCCTTTAATTGTTTCCGTTTCATCTTTACTCCTTACAAAATTTGCTGATTTTCGTTTGTTTTTTGTTTTTGTCTCTTTTAACGGCACCTATAACACATTATTGGCTATATCATTCCGAGGAAATGGTAGCTTGAATTTTTAAAAGATTGTAGTTTATCAAAGAAATATCAGTTTGTACAACATAGTGTTGTCTTAATTTTAGAATTTGTTTTCTGAATTCTTTGTCTTTAAAATCACTGGAAATATTGAAGCTTTCATTTCATTTATCGTATATTATGTTCTTGATAAAAGAATAATCAATTTGAATATTATTATTAATTTGAATATTTATTGTATGCTCTAAAACCTGACCATGACTATTCTAAAATCCAGACGCAAAATTGGGACAAAATCATTTCTTTCAATATTTTTATATACATGTTATATATCAATTTTGTGTGTGATCTTATTGTTATTGAAGCTTCTAGTTCTTAACTTTGTGTTGGCCTTTTATGTCGGGAGTCTCTAGTTATTGTTATCACCTTGATTGACTGTAGTAGTACATCTCAATTATGTGTTAGTATGCCATTGGCAAAAGTCTATACATAACTTTCGTTAAACAAAGCTCTGTTCTTGTGCTTTTTTCTTTTTCTGTTACTGAAAAATACATATCAGATGAAAGTTAGCATTTTGGCATGAAACGAAGAAGAATGAAAGGTAGTACGTTTATTCCTGGTATTTTTTCTGGTTTATGTAATGATAACAAAATGTTAGGTTTAAAGGTATACATCTGAGTAATGTGAACACCTAGAAATATGCCATACAAATTTGTCAACTTATTATCCCGGTTATATAAGGCACATCCTTTAATTGTAAAAAAAATCTCCAAAACAACAACAACAACAACAACATCAAAATCAACACCCCCACCTAAAAAAATATCCAAAACAACAACAACAACAACAAAATCAAAATAAACACCCCCACCGCCACAAAAAAAAAACAACAAACAAAAAAACCCCCCACAAAGGAACACAATTTTCAAAAGCATTTGAAGAAGACAAAATGATGGATACTCTGTACATTTGATACTCGATGCCCACCAACTTTGCATATATTCGTTTCACATTATTAATATTTCTATAAAATGAAAATTGTGCATTGCACCAATTTCTGTTTGCAATTGTTATTCCGCTACTTAAATAATGAGAACCGACGCTCAGCAGCGTATCGCTTTGCCGGCGACGCTCAAAAGTATCCAACAGGACGGAACGGATGCATGGAACGAGTGCGAATACGAAAGGAAATGAGGAAATATGTGTCATATAGAAACACAGACATCTTGAATCCCCTCAGAATAGTCTTTAGAGGATAGTTTAATTGGTTTAATATATTTTTAATTCAACAGGAAATAAGTAGTATATTCATACTTTGTTACTTCAAGCGCTTTCGCATAATCGTCATGTAGGCTGTTTAGGTAGGTGAATTATACATTCTTGAAAGTATAATCTAAGAGTATTTACTTGAATATACCAAGAAACAGATGATATACAATGGCGAACGTGGAACCTCAAAATATTTGAAAAATGTTACTCCAGGACTAGTGATTACAGTCCCCTTTCATAAAAAGGGGACTTTAAAAAATGACAAAGTAACGATCCAAAAAGATAAATTTAACTGTAGAATAACAGATATGATGCAAACAAGTAAGAGTGAAGCAATGTGGCTGTCAACTTGCATATACCCAACACGAGAATAGATATAAAACTTGCATATACCCAACACGAGAATAGATATAAAAACTTGAATAACGCATGAGAAAGGTACCATCTTAAACAACTTCTTGGACTATAGACTCCACCAAGGAGTTGATATTAATCAAACCCAAACGTGTATGATATGCTGGTGTTTGGAAATGTGATTTAATCATATCACATACCAACATATCATACAAGTTTGGTGTCTGATTTATTGGACTAGTTATACCATCAATATTGGCATTGTCTCCTACAAGTCCCAAACACTACCAACAGGATCACTACAATATCTTCATTAAATAATATTTATGATAAACACTTCAGGTAATTACATTAGTTAGTATTTTAATATGAATGCCCGATGTTTTCTTCCTAACTCCCTAAAATTCCTTGTTTTTGTTTTTTTTTCCATCAATGGTACCCACGAATACTATTTTTGTTTAAAACGTTCAGCATAACATCTTTATGACGCCGACTGAAATCTACAGAGATCAGAGATGCATATTACGCCCCCCCCCCTCCCCTGGAGAATAATCAGAAAAAGATTTTAGCAAACATTGAAATAAATTATTATAAATCTGTGCCGACTTTTCAGTTCAGGGCGACGACGCCAAATGGTTTCAAATTAAATTGTATGTACTTCTTCAATGATGTTAGATTGGTTTCTATGGCTACATTCCTAGCTGCAATAGGAAATAGATTTGAACCCTGTGTTCAGATTCCGAGTATTATAGGTAGTCAGCCATTGTCGACAACACCTTTTAATACTGAGTACACGTCAAAAAGCCTTTTCTGGGTCTGTATAATAGCTGAATAAGTCAAGATTATAAATATATGAGGTTGTTGTGACAAATAGGATAAAACCGAGACAATTAGCGAATGGTCACGAAACTGAAACTGTTATTTCCTATTTTTCTTTAAAAGATAGTTAGTGAAACATACATATAATCTAACTGATTGTTGTAATACAAGATTGAAATAGCCGGAGATGATGATGATTATAAGAACAACACATTCATACATTGCAGTACAAGTAGCCAGGCCAGGCAAGTGTAAAATATACATATTATGATGATACATTTAAAAGCGCCTATTTTGGTTTCAAAATGCGTAGTACGGAATAAATGATAGATAGCTACTCTGTATTTCACGTTGTAGCCACACAAAAAAAGAGTACCTGTTGCAAGTTAACATTTATTACTATTAACGAATTTTTGATCATGTTGGTTAATTTGTTCATAAAAGTATACTAGATTAAATTTCTATTTCATATTTGCACGGTAGCAATATATAATGTCCACATAAAAATAACAAATAGCTTTGCTAAATACATACCATACGCCTAGGAAGTCCTTTCAATAAAAGCTGAGGATAGTTGATAACATGTTGATCATGTCGCCTAGGATATTAATTTCATGTCTGTGTATTAATCCTGTGCTACAAGAATGGTTCTGTATCATATTGCTTGTCAAAAATCCCTTGATTTTGATGGTTTGTAAACAGAAATGGTTTAATCGAAGTCATCGACACTGCAGTGTGATATAATTACAAACGTGATGGCTTATACTCAGCCAATGGAATTCCAAGATACTCGATAACTATGGAGATACGGGAGACAAATTACAGGTAGAATCAATAAAAGTAGCGCTAATTGACAGAATCATCATTACTGGTCTGTAAGGATTGGAAATTGTAATCATAACTTGAACACTAACCAACAAACTTCAGATTTGTTGCAAAGTTAAGAGAAGCTAGATTATAACATGTGACTGTATTTGATTTGTCCGCATGTAATACAAACTTTAACTAGGTTAGCGATTTGCTATGCAAGAGTTGAAAGCTATATCCACAATTATTTTTTTGCTTCGAGTCAAATACATAGATCGTCGTTTTGGGGTTAGGCCAAGTATGTGCAAATTCATAGAATTATTAAATTGTCGGCATAGTTATGTTAGCAGAAATTTGGGTAATTTTGTATACAGAGCATATATCTTAAAGTATGATTTTTATGTATACTAGGCAGTATAAGTGCTAATATGTTGTATATTTATATTAGATTTGCAATAAGTATATATATATATATATATATATATATATATATATTTAAATGGTGTAAATGTCTCTGAAAATTATTATTAAGAATGACTTACTGCACATACAGAAAGCAACAAAAGAAAGTTGACTAAATGCATATTGCATTTAAAGGCTTTCTTCGATTGAATCATATAGATGTAGATCAATAGTATAGGACACCAACTTGATATCAAATGAAAATCCTATGTTAAAAAGGGTCTGCAGATTATAGGGTCAAAAGGTAATTTAACATTAGGCCGCCATTTGTTTGTGCACTTAGGGTTCAAGGGGAAATTAACATTAGGTCGCCATTTTTTATGACACTTGGGGACGATGGGAAATTAACATTAAGCCACCATCTTTGTGGGTTTATAGTGCCAAGGGAAAATGTAATGTTAAAAATGTTCATATGTTTAACAAGATGGGTGATTATAGGGAGAAGGGGAAATTAACATTAGACCTCCATTTTTGTGGGATTCTGGGGATAAGGGGAAGTGCTATGTTAAAAATGTCCATAGGTTCAACATTTTGGGTCTGTTTAGCGGGAAATATAACATTGTAACATTGTGGGTCTGTTTGGCCTCTAATATGAATTTAACATTGAGGCTGCAACATTTAGTTTCAAATATGTCACTCTAGCCTCAAAAAATGACACTCTGGCCTCTAACGGAAATTAGCATTGAAATGGCACTCTGGCCTATAACAGGAATTGAACATGGTGGGGCTGTCTGGTCTCTAAAGAAAAAAGTAATGTTAAAAGCGTCCATAGGTTTAAAATACACTTTGATTGACAAGCATCCAGTTATGTACTATCAACACCCCTCATTTACTATTCAGCACACCTTTTTTGTCCCTACCTCCCACTACCCTATGATCCCCTTATAAACAAACTAAAACCTTATCCCCACTATAAAGTCCCTACCATCTGTATCGTAGCCCAAGGGGAAATTCTCACACTCAAACCATCTACCTATGTTACTGACAGCAAGTTGTATTTCAAACATATTTAGTATCAAGTCAGGCAAATATTCACTCATCTGTTTGTTACAAATGTCACAAATTTGCCAACTCTAGCACTGACTGACCACGGTTTACGTTACATTGGTCGTCCTACATTTCATAAGATGAGTGAAATTGTGGCTGTTTGGCGAGAGGGATTTTAGATGTTTCCAATTATTTGTATTTTTTTTTTTTGCTTTCATTCAGGCAGTTTGTTACCAACCTAGATTTTGTACACTGGCCGACTTTTTAAAGGGGAGAACATACACACTTAAGAGGCTCTTTTCAGAGCCCGTGTAGATCTCTTGGAAAAAAGATGCTACACAAATGATTTCCTTATTAAACTAAAACCAAATCTCTCCATTAAAAATTATGTGTGTGTTTGCATATCTGATCCATACTTAAAAAGGGAATCAAGACATAGAGATACCAGAGTGATGATGTACCCTGCGACATAATTAATGCAGGACGACCTTGCCACTCTACATTCGAGAGTGATGCCGTTCGTGTATCAATCTATGGATCTCATCCACACACTCCAAAGCCAATCCGGATACCACTAGCTCATTGAAAATTACAAATAAAACAAAAAATAATGTTTTCTGTGGCTTTGCCAGGCTATGAAGATTTTGCCAGTCGATTCCAGACGTATAAAGGGAAATGTCCTAAATATCTGGAAGGACCCAGTCCCACATTTCTTTTGCCAGAACAGGATTTGTCTACTTGGGTTTTTGATGATATTGATTCACAAAACAGACAGACTATATGTTTCTTTCCTATTAAATACACAGTTTAGGCCCGTTTACATTTCCGCAAGCAGGACTATGCGGAATGTGGATAAAGAAAATGGTGAAAAACGATTAGACTTCGCATTCCTCCTGAAAATAAAAATGAAAAAGTCAGCATAAAAACGTAAATACTGAACGTTTAGAATGCCAAGTCTAATGTAATCGGACTACCAGAGTGGTACCAACTTTAGCCAATCGGATGCAAGACAACATAATAATAATGCGTGGATTTCGCTCATTATCGAACTCGTCCGAGATATTAATGATATAAGTATATATTCCAAGTTTGATCAAAATCGGATTAGAAATATTGCCTCCAGAACGCAAACAACGTTAGCCAATCAGGTGCAAGAAATCGATATGCATGGATCTTCCTCATGATCGAAGTCATGCGAGATTTTGCTGATATAAACCCATATTCCAAGTCTGATTTAAATCGAATTAGAGATATGAACTCCAGGGTGGTAAGAAGCTATTGTTGACGGACGGACGCACAACGAACGACGGACCACGCACGACGGACGCAGGGCCATATCATAAGCTCCCTTGGCCTTATGGCCAGGTGAGCTAACAAGACAGCTGTAGGGTGGACAACAAATGAGAATGAGACCACCTTGTCGGATGCAATTTAAACTTTATTTGTAAAAGATAATTTTTACTTTTTTATTTTATAAAAGTGTTCCTTGACAAATGGAGTGTGAACACGCTTGCTCGGACATGGATAGATGCTTAGAGCTTTTTCTTTACTGACTTTTAATTATTTTTTCCAGTCAAACATGGCACAAAGGTCGCCTCTATTAAAAAATCACCGGCTTTAAATGGCCACTTCTTTCAAGGTCCCTCCCACTAAGTTAGGTTATAAATAACTTTTATTGATAAGCAACTTATAAGGTCTTTTAATTTAGTGCAAGAGGTAGCTGCTTAAAACAGGATAAACTCTATTCATATATTTATATCATGGAAGAGGGGACAAAGCTTGGTACACTATAATCAGGATTAATTACAAAATTGCCTGAGATATGAATTATTGCAGTTGAGAAAATGCCTTTCTTTTAAAAAAAAAAGGGTGCTGGGGTGAGGGTTACATTTCGAAATTAGATGAGAAGGATTCCAATAGCCATAGACCGATGCACTTTCAAGTAATACCGTTTTTGTGGAGATATTTAAGGAAACAATCTTATCATGGTCACCTCTTCCAATTGACTGGTCGAATAGAAGAAAGATTGAATTGCGATTTTTTAGTGTACATCCAGTATTAAAACTATTTTACTTTTACTTGGGTGAAAATAATGGAAAAGATCTTTTGTATAACCGTGTTGTTCCCATTCGACCCTAAATGGTTATGTTCTTCTGTTTGAGAAATATCTTAGCATATTATATAGAATAGAACATTAATGCGGAACAGCCAATAGATGCAAGTGATCATACGACATGCCAAAATTGTTTTCAAGGACTTACTGCCAGAAAAATAAAAACAAACTTAACTGTTATATATGTTGATGGACCACCTGTGTGAAATAAATTAATTATATTGACATAAGCTTTTAAAAAAATATATCTTCAGTATTTTTAATGCTTCTCCGTTGATCTGATGGCCAAGAGTAATGTGGAGATTGAATAATCAAGTATATCTACGCGACTCCCCATTCCGAAGTTTATGTGCTGTCAAGCGGTGCACCTCAACACAGTTGCAATGTACAGGTAGTTCTTCCTCGCCTGATGGCTTTGTCAACAAAACTGTTAGCAATTTTGTAGTTGCGTTTCATTAGACACTTAGAATAATGAATAGAGAAAATAAAATGGTTTATACATCATTATTTTCTCCCATGTGTGAACACGTACGAGGAAGAGGTTACGCCACATATAAATTACGAGCATTAGTCTACAGGGTTTTATTAATGGCTCCTTAACGAAGTTTTCTTACAGATGACATAAACCTTTAAAGCGTTCAATTTCATGACCAATACATGTTTATGACTTTACTTTAGCCTCAGATAAGAAATTAACTATATGTTCGATGTACTTTGGGAGAAGTCTGACTTTAATTACTACATGGTCTCCGCCCCCCCCCCCCCCCACTGCCCGAATCTTTACAAACTGGTTTATATTATTGTAAAGTCACGAAGAATGCGTTCATATCATAGAAATGTGCTTAACACTGATACAAAGTTAGTGGTGAGGTGGCTATTTATTAAAACACGTTCTTTAACTACTGCTAAAATTGTTTCGGTGACTGCGTCTCCAGAAGAACAGTATTACATCCGCAATATTAAATTCTTTGGGTACATATAGCCCTTCTACTATTTAAATATTTAACTACAATAACTACTGAAAATCATACCTTAGCAAATAAAATGGAGGTAAGGGAGGTAAGCCAGAGCTGCGATAACGAGAAGGCTAATGAGGACAAGGAAAAAAGGGAGACCAGATATAAACGCTGAGAAGTATGTGCGTACAAGTTAAAAGATGATCGGGGATATTCAATGGCTTATCACAAATCGAAAATCATCATAACACTTTCTTTAACTACTAAATAACTTTATCGTGCAGACTTCACCCTCTCAAAATATAGAAACTTGTCAATAGAAAGAAAGTATTGGAGGAGGGATGATATATCACATTAAACTACTTTAGCACTAACAGGGTTAATGTGCGTAATGTGTTCTAGCTTAAAAATAGCCACATTAAGCTTTACATGAAATCATACTTACTCAACGCAATTACCAGCTATCGAATAACAAGTAGTAACTTACCTGAACATTATACCCATGCTAGCCAATTAATGTATAAACACGGACTTATGTCACGTATCAATCATCATTGTTTATGGAGACAGACTGAAACTCCAGTTTTTTCACTATGTATAGAAATAACGTTTGCTGAAGAGAAAAAAAATGGACTGATTCCATGTTTGTTGGGTTTCATTTACAAAATATATTCAAAATTTCATATAGGAAAGGAAATTTATGCTGCTTCAGCTGGAGACGTAAGAATTGCTGTAGGATGATTGAAAATGGAAAAGTTAAGTTATTACTTTTGAACATTTTACACCGATTTTTATAGTATTACGTTTTTGAAAAGACTGATTGATGGCGATAGGCGGAACATGTTATTAAATGCATCAAATTTAGGCATGATAATTACAAATCTAAAACAATAATGTAAGACTTCAAGAAAAATTTCAAAAGAGATCTTCAAGATAACAATATCTCGTTGTCATCTTGTCACTGTTAAATGTATAAAACTCTTGGCGCGGTAACATTTTTAAACCAACCACTCGTAGAGGGACAAAACTAAAATAAAAACGCAAAAATTTCTAGATGAAATAAGCGCAAGACACCAACTCACTCAAATCGCAATACAACATCACTAAAACAAAAGACCAACATTCTCTGGCACAGGAAGACTAAGTCATGAGGAGAACACTAATAGAAAAAGAACTGGTTTGGGTCAGTTTGAAGAACAGAAAGGTTCGTTTGACTAAACCTATCTAGGTTTACTGTTATCCAAGTGGCTACTGTGTGAATTCTGCTAAAAAGCAAATACGACAATAAAATTAGGTTATTGACGACTGATACAGACTCATTACGTGTGGATATTAAGACAGACAACTCTTACGAAGACATGAAACAGAACATACCGTTTTATGATAGAAGTTACTGTTGAAAAGACAATATATTTAACTTGCCATTGGTACACAATAAGATTCCAGGTCGCATTAGACGAATAATATAGGATTCCTATGCTGCAGTTTTGTGAGTTAATGTCAAAACTTTATTAATTCAAAACAGAGAGGAAAAAAACAAAGTTGCTAGAATGTATGTGGTCAAAAAGAACTTAAGATTCCAGATTAACAAAGACTGTCACTTTAACTCAAAACTATGAAAATACCAACTTGCTGAGATGAATTATATAGCATCGAAAGGATTATGGTTGCTTTGTCTGTATTTGATGCCAAGAGACATCTAGTAGACAAAATAAACACGTTGACCTTTAGTGACTATTGTATTAACAGAGTGATACTCGTGACTTATCAAACGTTTATTTCGTTTGTTTGTTTTAACTTTCAGTTATCTCCTCGTTCATGGCATCAGACATGACATGATTTTCTTCAAACACGCCTTCTATTGCTTGTTTTGTATTTCGAATGGAAAACAACGAGGAACTATGTATTCTCTATAAAATCTTTCAATATAGAGTTGTATTTCTGCACGATCACTCACACATATATTCCATAATGTTTACCACTGAATGCTGACTTGGTTAAATTAGTTGTCTTCTTCGCGGCTTCTAAGTTGATTTAGTCATCTATCATAAAGAGAGTGCTGCACCTTGGTAAATGTTAACTAGTAACTCTAACCCTTTGTCCATCTTATCACTAGAAACTATGACATTCATCTTGTAATCCTTCAATGACCATTTCCTGATGTAAGTTTTGTGGTACATACAAGTTGAACAGATGATGACTATGTAGTCAAAAAAGTTCTTATATTAGATTTCTTTTTACTCTAGCGCAAACCTTGTTTATCCACAGTTTGTAACACAACAGATTATCGTGTTATGGGGTTCCCTCCGATACAATATTTAAATGCGAGATAAAAGTTCAGAGTTTGTATAAAAACCGATATTAGCTTCTCTCTCTGTAGTACAAGAGACATTATAATTCGTCACCTTGTTGGCCTATGTGTAATGCAGAAGTTCCCCCCATATCAATTGGTTGTGGTTTAATTTATGACGGCTCATTTTGCTAGAGGGATTTGTAGATGCGTTGAAATCGTACATGGATGAAATCTTGTCCTGGAAAATGGAATAGTTTAGAATTTGATGCCTTGCACAAAATTGCAATATAACTTAATAGCTCAACAACCATATCAACAGTCTTGAAGTTTATGCGATTGTCTTCTATATTGTTCAGGAATTCGTACACTAATTCATAATCCTTTATGTTATGGTTCTGTTTTAGAATATTATAAATGCAGTCGAAATTAACATAGGATTGTTATATTATTCCTTGTCGTCACCCTCGTAATATCATCCATTATTTGACGTTGACATTGTACGGATAATAGATGACTCATTATATTTCTCAGATGTATCAATTTCTTGTCGATTTGTTTTGTTTTCTGCGATACGTTTCTTCCTCCTGAAGACTTTGTAATTATTTCAGATCCACGTGTCACACATATTCTTTAACCCTCGATTCACAATTCATGTTCACAAAATACATCCATTTTATATCTTAAAACATACTTTTTGAACTTACGTCCTTTTAAACTGTATGGATTTTTCTGAATGGTTAAATGGGGATATGAAGAAAAATAAATAGATGTAAACTTTTGTGTACATCTACGTTTCTTATCTATTTATTTGCACGTGTATGCCTTGCTGAACTTTAGTTGAGTGCGACCGCTACCAAGCAATATATTATTCTATGTACTTCTTAAACTAAACCATCTACAATGGTACTTCGTCTAAAAATTATTCATAGTTACATTACTGAGTATCATGTATTATTGCCGCTCATCAAAGAAATACTTTGTGACTTCAGCAAACTTATGTCACAACTTGTAATCTTGAGAATAAAAAACATATTATGTATGAACTTTATTAGGTGATCATTACACAATATTCATAATCTTTTCTATAATGACTTAAATAATTTTTTCTATCATTTATGATACCTTGCTCTATTATGTTTGTTCTAACAGATTAAGTACAAATCTGTGTATGTCATAAAGATGTTATAGTTATTAAATTTCAAAGAGATCATCACTACTGTTACAAATAGTTATGTCTTTAAGCAACATTCTTCCCACAGTTTTAACCACTGCATTATTAGCTTCTCCTTTAACTTTTAAATCAAAGAATATGAAAAACCTACCAGGTACACCCAAAACATTGACCCCCCCTCCCCAACTTAGGTATATTTTTACTTGTAAATTTTGTACTGGCTTAATACTACCAGGAGTATGTGTAATGCAATGGTATGTCGGGATAAGATGTTTAATGCCCTGTGGTATGTTCTTATATTTGTGAGGAGCTTTGCATTTACCATACGCTGCCATTCTTGCTATTAAATAACGAAATAATAGCGAAGTTTTAAAGAAACGTGTTACCAACATCAGCACTAATACTCATTACAAGGGCATTACTTTATCTGCTCATCAGAAGAGTGGTAGAAAAATTACGAAATTTAGGATGTTTTGGTTACTTTAAAGTAGCACCATGACGAGTAGAAAAATACAAATCGCAAGCATCATCCAAAACTTCAAGTACTGGGTGACCAAACCTTGTTCTCTCAATCTTTCATTCAGGTAGTCAAGTGTCTTTGCTCTGTTTTAATTGACTCTGCAGTTTTCCTCTGTAATTCCT
The DNA here is from genome assembly GCA_029931535.1 of Margaritifera margaritifera. Taxonomy (NCBI): domain Eukaryota; kingdom Metazoa; phylum Mollusca; class Bivalvia; order Unionida; family Margaritiferidae; genus Margaritifera; species Margaritifera margaritifera. Next base: position 2,546,288 of record JAQPZY010001533.1, read on the forward strand.
ACAGGCCTGATTCTTTCCTCGTCATCCCAATTAGGATCAAATACTGTAAACAGACTATTGCTTCCTGTGAATGTTATTCAATTAGCTATTGTATCTTCAATAATAACTTCTGATGTTGCCATTAAAAAATAAGAAATTAGCTATACCATATTTTAATACTGGTACCAGGCTTAATTACAAATGAGCCAGAGTCCAATTCATGACCTTTTAAATAATACGTAAAATAGAGTTCTCTTCTTTGCACTATCAAGGTTAGAATCTTTTTTAAAGTCCATTGTGCAAGCAGCAAGTTCCGTCTTTACCTGTAACCCAATTTAAATGAAATATTTTCTTTATCTTCAATGTACAAGTTGATAAAATTTTTATATAAGTATGATTTATATATTTTAATGGCATACCTCAGCTACAAATAAACTATGGGATATAATATATATTCAGTCAATGTTGATGGATCATAATTTAATAAATAAATTTCAATAACATATTTCGGTGTAAGTTTGGACATTTAAATATCCAACAATCCATGTTTAAGTAAAGTACCAGCCCCTCTGATAAGCAATGTATCTCGAATGGATAGTATAAGAACACCATCAAAAGTCTCAGACATTAGCGTCATTTACTTTTTAAGCTGAATTTTGTATTTATCGATTTCTCTGTAAATGCATTTAGATCCGTAGTAGATAAACCATAAGTCATTCTAATATCTCTAATCATGTTGTCATTCACGTTTATTTTGTTTTTGTTCTCCTTTATCTTTCTTGCAATCTTAGCGAAATCATTCATTTTCGCAACTATGACAAAGTATCAGTATACGCAATCATGAGACTCCTGAAAGTTGTTAGCTCTTTCATTACCACTTTGTACAATAGAAGATATTTTGTTGTCAGCTTTCGCTCTCCATGTTTTGATATCTTTCAAAGTGTAGGGCTTCAAGCTATTATGCACTAGATCAATATGCCTTGGTATAAACTATTTTTCTAGCTCCATCAGTGTTATCAACAGAATCACCAACATTTGTACTACAATTATTGTTGAAGCTTTAGTCATTGCTAATGATTGACCAAGTGTCATATCTTTTCCTGTTCGGAATGGAAACTAAAGTCACAGGACCTCTTAAAGATATCTCTATCTTTTATTTAAAAGTTATAAAACATATGGTATGGCCATACAGTAATAAACCTACTTTTTCATGTTCATCTTTTATGCTGATATTTAATCTGTTTATTTTAACTCTTTTAACGACTCGTAATAACTATTAAAACTGTAAGACACAGAGTCGTCATGGAAAACATTTCTAACATGCAAAGATTCATGCCAACACGAATAATAGCATTTAAAGTAATTTTTAGCATTTTTCTACCTGATCGAGAAAAACGTAAACAATTTTGTACTTTAAAACCTGTATCTACTGTATTCTGTTCAGTAGATGTCTGTATAACTCTCTGGCTATTGAATCAGAATAATTTAGCCTTGTAAGTTGTTAAAGTACACTCTGGAATTGTAAGATCGAGTAATGAGAATATATGACTTGTGTTTCAAACATTCAACATCAATACTTTCTACATTATCATTATTAGTAGTCATTCCCTCTTTGATTTTTTTTCTTATTTACTACTCAAGATTATAGAAACCACCAGTGATTAAAATAACATTTGTTTCTATTTTCTCAATGATGAAATGGAAAATGTTCCTATTGAGTTCTTTGGAAACATTGTAATAACCGAGTACAAAATCTGTTCTATTTCAACAGATTCAATAGGCCGTTTTGGTGGTTCATTTGGTTTAAATTCAAAGTGTTCTTTGCTTTGCAAGATTTGAAATGTATTATCTTTTGGTCCACTTTTACTCGTTTTGTGGCTTACCCTATTTAAGGCTTACAAATGTTTTCAGGCAGAATACATTGCCGTACGAGGTAGTCATTTGTAAACTCACCCAGGGTTATCGGAAAAATGAGTTGTACGACTTCCTCAAAATCCATACTTGTTAGAGACGTTATTGACATCTTAAACATTCTTTTTTTCTTTTTCTTAAAAAATGCTGTATATGACTGTAATAACGGAGTTAATTGCTGCGGGGCAAAAAGTAGTATTTAAGTTGTTTGCCTCACTTGCCATTTATTACTGTGTAATTTGCACAACATTTCTTGGATTGGATTTTGTTGATTTTTCGGTACATAAACTAATTGTTTTTCTTTGGTGGCTTTAATGTTTGAACTCGTTCTATTTTGACTTTGAACATGACTGTCAGGCAACGTTAATTCCTCTTGTTCCTATCTTAACGTCTGATTGCATTCTTTTGAAATCTTTGGAATGTTGTCTATGTTTTCTACGACGTTTAACTCCAACTGGATCTTATGGCTATAGAGAACTAACATTTTTAACCTTTCTTTACGTGAATATTTGTCTTTGCTATCTATCATTTATTTCCAACAAAATGATTCGGTTAACACAAACGTGATATTTGGTTATTTGCAAATTCATCTACACTATCTTTTAAGAATTTTTTTTTTAAAATTCAGTCTGACTTTTTATAGTTGATTTGGAAGAGAAACTTCAAGTTATTCCAACATAATTTTGAGGCGATTTAAAGCTGTTTACAGTTATCTTTGAGGTAGCTTTGATATTGTCTAAAACTGGCCTTAAAATTATTTTGAAAGTAATATCAGTAAAATCTGAATAGTGATACTTTTGTTGAAAATAAAATAGTAAAATATAAATGAGGGATATTAAGACATGTTTAAAATGCAATATAGAAAAGGTTATAACTGAGTGTAATGCTTACTGCAAACCCTGCATGAAGAAGTACTACAAAAGTACGAAAATAACATTAGGGTTGCCACAAAAGATGGTGTAACAAAAATAAAGAATACCTAAATAAATACACGCGAAAGCACACGAAAGGAAGATGCTACAATAATGAAAACTTTAGGATAAGTCAGAAGACAAGAGATTGAAAAGTGTCTGCTGCAAGAGACAGCATCAAATCTGATTAAATTTACTCGGTATTCCATCTATTGTCTTTTGTCGTTGAGGGATACATTTTAAAATGCCTGGAGATACTAGTGATAATTCTTTAGACATAGGTTGTTTAATTCCTTGTACTGTTTTAAAATCTCCTTTCCAGAACAGCACAGAACATGTTGCAACTGGTCAAATATGATATACATGAAAGCTAGTGATAACATATTTAATGGTGCTAAAATGACATCGGAAAAAGAAATACGAGAGCACAAATAAAAAGTAAAAGCTTTCCAAACTGCACACTTTATTTTGAGGTCATTTTGAATAATAATTTTGAATAATATGTTTAAGTCTGTTTTGTCTTTTCTCTTTTCTTTTGTTTCCTTTAAAGACTTAACTAAATAATAAACAGAAACTCCAGTAATAGCAACAATTGTTACAATTGCTGTCAACAGTACAAATGCATAGATTACAAAACATCTCGTACACATTGATTTTGCGTTATTTTCTGTGTTTTGTTTTTCCTCTATTGACTTTTTAAACTTGATGTATTTATATCTTTCCAAACTCATCACTGAGTGCTGATAGAGGTAATCCCAGTTATATCATTAAAACCCAGCGCATTATCTAATACCATTTGACGCACAAAAATCATCTTTAATTTCTGTAAGTCATTCAAATTATCAATAGGTTTAAATATATTAATTAAAGATGTTACTGAAAAGATATGGACATCAGACAATGACTTGGATATTTTAGCTGATGTTGCATTGACAAAGATTTTATATGTTTTCTTGGTTTTCGTCCATTTTTTCCAAGTTTTGTCAGTTAAATGTTATCAGTGATCCCTTTAAAAGGTTCCATTTGCTATACTAATGTTCAGCACTTTCGTCAATGTTTGTGGAAATAAAGCTACTACTACTAGTTTATCTTTCGTTAAACTTAATTATTTTTCGAACTGTTTTATCCATTTGACTAGCATGAAAATAACAAAAGGTGGAGGATACGGTTTGATCGGACATGTGAAACTCCTGCATATAACGATGATTATGTTGCACAAGTACAAGCACCGATTCCAGTTGAGACAGAGATACATTTCTCATACGATAGATTTAAAACTTCTGTATCTACAACTTTAGCTGATGAATAGGGGAAATAATAAATGTTAAACACGATTTTAACACAGATGATACACAATATCAAATAGTTAAGCCTCATTAAAATTATCAAAAAACATTGTATTACCATGAAGAAGGCGGAAAATCTATACAAAGTTCTAAAAAAATGTTAGCACAAAACTGCACAGCTACGAACAGTGATTGAAGTAACTTCCTTCAGTCATTAGGCTGGAGGAAAGAAGGAAATAAATGAACACCGCCAAAGATAAACCTCTATACAGACTTTTACATCAGGCTCCAGAACCTGCTGTTGCACAAAGACAGCTAATACAAATTCCTGAGTAAATAGAGATGAAAACAATAGATACTAATGAATTGTTTGATCAGCAAGTAAGAGAAGCAGAGACTATCATATATGATTAACGGGAATTAATACAAAATGGAGAACTTTCATTTACAGATCGCAGATTATTTACCCTGCAAGAGGAAATAGAAGTAAGAGATGAAGTAAATGATGTAGTATTCTTTGAATCAAAAACAAAATCGATGAAATCAGACATTGAAAGGTATGACAACGATATAGAAGACATAAAGAAAAATATAAGAACAGAGAAAAGACCAACCCCCAGAAAGATTAAGTAGCAACATCAATTTGAATGTGCCGAACGAAAAATAGCGCAAGTAATTGGACATTTACCAGAACTAGAGAGAAATGTTAAAGATAACATTGAAAACACCAATTCAGAGTCAGAGATATGTTCTGATTAGGTTAAGGGCTAAACAGATTGTATACAGAAAAAGGTGTAAGAATAGCTGCCATTATCACAGCAATTCATATATGAAAAATATAAACTGTTGCTCTGTCGATAGAAAATATGACAAAATTGATTTGTAGGAGGGGGTGTTAATAGTGAAGGTTCTGGAGATGGAAAATGTAGCACAAAGTCAGTCGTGGACAAAGTCAAACTTGGCACGGAAAATACTGCGAACTAGCCATCGAAAAAGGCATTGACTGGTATCATTGGCAGTGTAATAAGCTGGTTGCTAGGACTGCTGGGTAGATTTTGACGTATTTAGCTGATCATGCCATTTTGCTTATTCTAGCATTAGTTGGCCAGTTTGCGTATTCCAGTATTAGTGGGACACTTTGCTTATTTTAGTATTAGTGGGCCACTTTGCATTTTTAATTAGAGGCGTAAATAAAGCATCAATAAGGATTAAAAATCCATAATCTAATTTATAAAGTAAATTATACCAGCTCCTTTAACCATTAATATCAATATCAATGATTGTTTATTTCATGGTATCTGTCTTTTTAATCATGTACAGCTTTGATTACAAGACTGCCACCATTTGACTCATTTTTACAGACTGCTTATTTTTATGACAGTGGTATTTATGTCAGTAGTCAAGCCAATCTAAAATCTAAAGCTACCACATGACCTTTTCAGGTTGATGTTGTAACCAAGCGGCAATTAAAAATATGCCACTACCGCCAACAACATAGTCAAGTCTAACTTTAGAATCTGAAATATATTGCTAAAGTCTTATCGTGATGTTTTTATATGAGCCCTAGCCTTGTTTGCCTAAAACTAATTTCTCAAATAACTTTGTAGGATTCTCTTGAACAGTGGAAATAGACTGTGAAATAAATGTTGTTTTAAAATTGTGCACCTAAAATACAGATGGCATAAGACCTTGCAGGCCGGCTTATTGTCATTATTCTCTCCTCTGTGAGTCCGATGTTAACTTGCAGAAAGAAAAAAGTCCAACCTATTTTTTCATCACTTGTTATCATTGAAATAATTTTATCAACTGACAATTTTCTCCAGCATTCAACCATACCATTTTCATAATTATAAGGATGTTTGTAAGCTTGCAATACGCCAATATATATATATATATATATATATATATATATATATATATATATATATATATATATATATATATATATATATATATATATATATATATATATATCCAGTTGCAACTGGTAGGAAATTTACAATTATTTAAATTATGTTTGTTAAATTGTTGTAAGTTAATGTTGTTCTTATTAGAAATAAAAGCTTGATCATCAGGGGTAAAGGTATTGCACATTTAGGTAATAATTTTCATGTTTGGAAATAAAAAAGAAACTTGTAAACTGGTTTCACTAAATGTTGTATACCTGGATCTGCTAAATGCTAGTATGATAGTTCACAACCAGCTGTTGAAATCCATACTGCGCAGTTAAGTTGATTTTGATAGATACAGAATATCTATGTTTTTTGGGTGAAATATTTCCATATATCCTACTCAAAAAACGTAGATTGTCTTTTTAACATGCATTTTTTAAGGCAAAAACTGTTGATTTTCATGGATTTTGTTTCTCCATTCTGTGTCAATGCTATCGACACTGCATTACTAAAAGACAAAGTTCCGAAAATTTACAAGACTTTTAGGACACCGACTTTTTATTATAACAAATTTAGCTTGTACATATAATGCTTCAAATCGTGTATTTTGTCAAATTAATAACTGTTTTCATAAAAAAAAAATGAAGAGATATTTTTTCCTTAACACATTTCTTGCGCCGATTGATACAGTAAACATTGTTGGGGTTGTAGGAACATGACAGAACGGTCGCATCTGACAGATTTCAGAGCGTAACATCATTAAACAACAGATTTTAATAATTGTGAGTTTACTTGTACGAATTTTGGTTTTTACTGTTTATTGCTGCATTCAAACGTGAAATTTTGTGTGGTCTTGGCAAGCTTGCAGTCTATTTCGGTAACAGACACTGCACCCATATTCAGATTGTCAATCAATTTCGGTTTTCAATCAACACTCATCAATGTCCGATTTCTCCATCGTTTTCAGACATGATTACGATTGTGATTAGACGGACAGTCGCTACTTAAACAAGTTTATTATTTTATTTAATCAAGAGTTTTTCTTTAAAATTTGTACCTTTTGTCGTAGAGTGTAACAGGTATACGATGCTGTATGGATGACACAGAATATGGAATTGCAACAGGTCATGTAAGTTCAGTCATTGACAAATTGCATGATTCATATGGAATATTAATTATAGAAAAGTTAATATTTCAAGCTTACGTTTTGTGTTTTTACATAAATGTATATTAGAAGGTCTACAATATTGACACATTTAATGATATGTTCATCCTGATGGGGAGAGAGAGAAAGAGAAAGAGTGGAAGGGACGGAAAGAAGAAGACGACGAAGAAGAAGAAAACGAAAAAGAAGAAATGAAATAGGCCTTAATATGAAAATTCAGGTTTGAATAACATACATAAGGGCAGATGTATTTTCTATATGGGAAAAGAAAGTGGTTCCAATATTTATCCCACTGTTATGTTTCAATATCTCATTATGAAATATATAATACAATTTAATATCACACTCTGTTCTGTATCGGTTTACAGAGTCATTACTCTCAAACATTAATGTGTACAAAAAAAAACCATGTTTGAAATTTCCAACCTCACTTTACCAGTTACCCAACGAAACTGTTTGTTCTGTTCATGGACATCCTTAACAGAGCTCTACATGTACTTATTTTTAAGAATAAGTGTAAATGAACAAAGTTTATTATACTTGTTGAGTCTATTTTTATTCATTTAAAAATTAATAGAAAAAAATAAATACCAGGACATGTTCAAAATGCAACACAGGAAATAAACATAACTGAGTTTGTTACAACTAGATCTTGCTGCAAATTATATAGAAGTGAGTACCAAAATAAAATTGGGAAAAAAGTAAAACAAAAACTATTGGAATGAATATATGAGACAAACATACAACAAAAATGAAGGTCACAGAATAATTTAGAATACAACTGTTAGACTTTTACAGAAACTGAAACAAAACATTAAATTAGATAGAACTTTAAAAATTCCAGGTCTTCCATTAATTAAGCTTTATTGTAGATGGTCAAACTTTACAAAGCCCAAAGGTGCGGATGAAAGAGATCTAGCTATAGATCATGTTTTTACATGTGTTTCTTTTGACTTTTCTGATGCTGAATAACAACAAACAAAATGTTTTCACTGGTCAAACACAAGATATTTTAGAGCTACTGAAAACAGGTAAAAAAAATAATAAAATGCCATCAAAAGAGTAATAGAAGAACACAAAAAAAGAAGCTTTTAAAACTGCTAACTTCATAATTGAAGAGATTGTGAATCACAAGATTAAAAAAAAAAAAAAATTAAATTTTTTTTCTATTAATTTGTTTCGTTTTAGTTTGATTTGTTTAAGTTTCTTATCTTGTTTTTCTCCTAGACTTAACGATGAGGTATACGGACACTCTTCTAACAGCAACAGTTGTTACAGATAGTGTCAGTGGAAAAAATGCATCGATTACAAACATCCAGTACTTATCAGTCTCACAAAGTTCTGCACAGCCTATTTATTTGGTATTATGTTCAGTGTAGTGCTTAGAACAGTTTTCCACGTTCTGTGTTTCGTTTTGTGACTTTTAAATTGAATATGTTTAAATGTTATCAAGTTAGCTTTCAATGCAGAAATTGGTAATCCCGACCTAAGAGAAAAAAGCCCGGTAAAGTACCTAAATCCGTTTGTTTTCATGTAATCTTTCTTTAACTATGTCTAGAATTCATTTAGTTATCAACAGGAAGAAATTTACTCATCAAAGATGATATTTTAGCTGATCTTGAATTTACAAAAGTTTTGTATGTTTGTGTGTTTTTTTAAATCCGTTTTCCATCCAAATTATCCAATTACTTTTCAATTGAATGCTTACCAATTATTTTCATTGTATGTGCCATTTGCTATGTTATTTGTTAAACATTCTTTGGTATTTTGCTTCAATATATTGCTTAGTTTGCTTTTGATTTTTATCTTTTGCGAAACCTAATTCTTTTCCAAGTTGTTTTGTTCCATCTAAATAGTGTCAAAATAGCAGAAGGTGGTAGAGATTTTAAAGAGTTTGATACTACTGTTTATGAGCCTGATGAGTCTGATCATCTGTATAATGATACAATAAATGAAAATCCTGTTACATATAATTTATCTAATGAGAGATTTTAAACTCCTCAACAAGCTACTCAATCATTAAGTACTGAAGTTATTCAGCAAAACAAAGAATTTACACAACACGATTTAAACATAGATGAAACACAATATCAATTAATTAACACTCATTTTAGAATTAGGGAAAGAACATTGTAATACTATGAATTAGGTAAAGAAATAATATAAATTTCTGAAAAGAATAAACCGAATACAGTTTTATCACCTAGCTCTATAGCTACGCAGAAAAGGTGGAGGTGATTTTTACGCTCAGTAGGTTAAACAAAAGAAGGAAATATATGGAAATCACCAAATGTCACATCTACAGTATTACAACAATCTACTGAGAAACCAACTAAACCGAGGGAATAGAAACGAGTACATTTAGAACAAATCAGCAAATACAGCCAATAAAAGGTTTTGATGATTCATATATTATTGAAGCTTCAAATGAAATTTTAAATGATGTAAGCGACATATGTAAAGCTTTAAAAGAAGGAAATATTGAGAATGAAATTGATAAACTAAGAAAAAAACTTTAGAAAGAGGGTATACTCGAAAAAGGAATTGTCAATAGATTGTTTAATGATGAAGAACAAAGAGAATTAGGAGGTTATGTAAATGTTGTTAACATAGGGTAATTAAAAATAAGATCAATTAAATCAGACATTAACATGTATGACAGCTATATAGAGGAATGAAAGCTAAAGAAGAAAATATCAAGGCTAAAATGAAAGAAATATTGGAAACTTATGAAAGTAAAATGGGACAAATAGTTTGACATTCAACAGATTTTGAAAATAACTTTAGAGAAAATATGAATAACATTTATTCAAAGTCCAAGAAAAGTCACCATCAGGTGGAAGACTAAAACAGATGTTTAGAGAGGAAAGTGTAACAATTGCTACGGTTATTACAGCTATAGGTGTGATAGCAGCCAAAGCAAAGTTTTAAAAGGTATAACAGTAGGATGAGGTAGAGGAGAAACAGGTGAGGATAAATGTAATACATATTCATTAGTTGATAAATTCAAAAGAGAAATTAAAAATTTTGCCAACTATTTGTTTTAGTTAGATAAGCAAAATAGCAGCAGCATTGCCTACTATCATTTTTGGTGTAAAAAAACTGGCTTTTTACCTTAACGGGAAAAAAAATTGTTATTGGCTGAGGATGCCATTTTGCAATTGTTTCAAAAATTAGATTCTTTTTTGGTCAATGTTACTAAAAGGTTTGTATTTTGTAACCAAAAGAATACAAAAAAAAGGGCTCCAAGAGAGGCAAAATACTTATTTTTAAAGATTCAAGTCTATTTTTAAAGCATCAGATCTATTTTTAAAGCATCAGATCTATTTAAAAAGCACCAGGTCATCAGATCTATTTTTAAAGCATCCGATCTATTTTTAAATCTTTAAAGCTATTTTTAAAGCATCAAATCTATTTTTGAAGCTTCAAATCTATTTTTAAGGTATTAGAGTTATTTTTGAAGCTTCAAATTTACTTTTAAAGCATCAGATCTATTTTAAAGAGGCAGATCTATTTTTAAAGCTCCAGATCTAATTTTGAAGCTTCAAATCTATTTTTAAAGCATCATATCTATTTTTAAAGCATCAGATCTGTTTTTAAAACATCAGATCTATTTTTAAGGCATCAGATCTATTTTAAAGAAGCAAATCTATTTTTAAGGTATTAGAGTTATTTTTGAAGCTTCAAATTTACTTTTAAAGCATCAGATCTATTTAAAATAGGCAGATCTATTTTTAAAGCTCCAGATCTATTTTAAAAGCTTCAAATCTATTTTTAAAGCATCATATCTATTTTTAAAGCATCAGATCTGTTTTTAAAACATCAGATCTATTTTTAAGGCATCAGATCTATTTTTGAAGCTTCAAATCTATTTTTAAGGTATTAGAGTTATTTTTGAAGCTTCAAATTTACTTTTAAAGCATCAGATCTATTTGAAATAGGCAGATCTATTTTTAAAGCTCCAGATCTATTTTTAAAGCTTCAAATCTATTTTTAAAGCATCAGATCAATTTTTAAAGCATCAGATCTGTTTTTTAAGCTTCAAATCTATTTTAAAGCATCAGATCTATTTTTCAAGCGTCAGATCTATTTTCGAAGCATCAGATCTATTTTAAAGAAGCAGATCTATTTTTAAAGCATCATATCTATTTTTAAAGTTTCAAATCTATTTTTAAAGCATCAGATCTATTTTTAAAGCATCAGATCTGTTTTTAAAGCTTAAAATCTATTTTAAAGCGTCAGATCTAGTTTTAAAGCTTCAAATATATTTTTAAAGCATCAGATCTATTTTTAAAGCATTAGATCTGTTTTTAAAGCTTCGAGTCTATTTTACAAGCATCAGATCTATTTTTCAAGCGTCAGATCTATTTTCGAAGCATCAGATCTATTTTTAAAGCATCGTATCTGTTTCTAAAGCTTCAAATCTATTTTTAAGGTATTAGAGTTACTTTTCAAGCTTCAAATTTACTTTTAAAGCATCAGATCTATTTTAAAGAAGCAGATCTATTTTTAAAGTTCCAGATCTATTTTTAAAGATTCAAATCTATTTTTAAAGCATCAGATCTATTTTCAAAGCATTAGATCTGTTTTTAAAGCTTCGAATCTATTTTAAAGCATCAGATCTATTTTTCAAGCGTCAGATCTATTTTCGAGGCATCAGATCTATTTTTAAAGCCTCATATCTGTTTCTAAAGCTTCAAATCTATTTTTAAGCTATTAGAGTTATTTTTAAAGCTTCAAATTTACTTTTAAAGCATCAGATCTATTTTAAAGAAGCCGATCTATTGTCAATGCTCCAGGTCTATTTTTAAAGCTTCAGATCGATTTTTAAAGCATCAGATCTGTTTTTAAAGCTTAAAATCTATTTTAAAGCATCAGATCTATTTTTAAAGCTTCAAATCTATTTTTAAAGCATCAGATCTATTTTTAAAGCATTAGATCTATTTTTCAAGCGCTAGATCTATTTTCGAATTATCAGATCTATTTTTAAAGCATCATATCTGTTTCCCAAGCTTCAAATCTATTGCTAAGGTATTAGAGTTATTTTTGAAGCTTCAAATTTACTTTTAAAGCATCAGATCTATTTTAAAGAAGCAAATCTATTTTTAAAGCTCCAGGTCTATTTTTAAAGTTACAAATCTATTTTTAAAGCATCAGATCTATTTTTAAAGCATTAGATCTTTTTTTTAAAGCTTAAAATCTATTTTAAAGCGTCAAATCTAGTTTTAAAGCTTCAAATATAATTTTAAAGCATCAGATCTATTTTTAAAGCATTAGATCTGTTTTTAAAGATTCGAGTCTATTTTACAAGCATTAGATCTATTTTTCAAACGTCAGATCTATTTTCGAAATATCAAATCTATTTTTAAAGCATCATATCTGTTTCTAAAGCTTCAAATCTATTGTTAAGGTATTAGAGTTATTTTTAAGCTTCAAATTTACTTTTAAAGCGTCAGATCTATTTTAAAGAAGCAAATCTATTTTTAAAGCTCCAGATCTATTTTTAAAGCTTCAAATCTATTTCTAAAGCATCAGATTTGTTTTTAAAGCTTAAAATCTATTTTAAAGCATCAGATCTATTTTAAAAGCTTCAAATCTATTTTTAAAGCATCATATCTATTTTTAAAGCATCAGATCTGTTTTTAAAACATCAGATCTATTTTTAAGGCATCAGATCTATTTTTGAAGCTTCAAATCTATTTTTAAGGTATTAGAGTTATTTTTGAAGCTACAAATTTACTTTTAAAGCTCCAGATCTATTTTTAAAGCTTCAAATCTATTTTTAAAGCATCAGATCAATTTTTAAAGCATCAGATCTGTTTTTTAAGCTTCAAATCTATTTTAAAGCATCAGATCTATTTTTCAAGCGTCAGATCTATTTTAAAGAAGCAGATCTATTTTCGAAGCATCATATCTATTTTTAAAGTTTCAAATCTATTTTTAAAGCATCAGATCTATTTTTAAAGCATTAGATTTTTTTTTAAAGCTTAAAATCTATTTTAAAGCGTCAAATCTAGTTTTAAAGCTTCAAATATAATTTTAAAGCATCAGATCTATTTTTAAAGCATTAGATCTGTTTTTAAAGCTTCGAGTCTATTTTACAAGCATCAGATCTATTTTTCAAGCGTCAGATCTATTTTCGAAGCATCAGATCTATTTTTAAAGCATCATATCTGTTTCTAAAGCTTCAAATCTATTTTTAAGGTATTAGAGTTACTTTTAAAGCTTCAAATTTACTTTTAAAGCATCAGATCTATTTTAAAGAAACAGATCTATTTTTAAAGTTCCAGATCTATTTTTAAAGATTCAAATCTATTTGTAAAGCATCAGATCTATTTTTAAAGCATCAGATCTATTTTTAAAGCGTCAAATCTATTTTAAAGCGTCAGATCTAGTTTTAAAGCTTCAAATCTATTTGTAAAGCATCAGATCTATTTTCAAAGCATTAGATCTGTTTTTAAAGCTTCGAATCTATTTTAAAGCATCAGATCTATTTTTCAAGCGTCAGATCTATTTTCGAAGCATCAGATCTATTTTTAAAGCCTCATATCTGTTTCTAAAGCTTCAAATCTTTTTTTTAAGGTATTAGAGTTATTTTTAAAGCTTCAAATTTACTTTTAAAGCATCAGATCTATTTTAAAGAAGCAGATCTATTGTTAATGCTCCAGGTCTATTTTTAAAGCTTCAAATCAATTTTGAAAGCATCAGATCGATTTTTAAAGCATCAGATCTGTTTTTAAAGCTGAAAATCTATTTTAAAGCATCAGATCTATTTTTAAAGCTTCAAATCTATTTTTAAAGCATCAGATCTATTTTTAAAGCATTAGATCTATTTTTCAAGCGCCAGATCTATTTTCGAATTATCAGATCTATTTTTAAAGCATCATATCTGTTTCTCAAGCTTCAAATCTATTGCTAAGGTATTGGAGTTATTTTTGAAGCTTCAAATTTACTTTTAAAGCATCAGATCTATTTTAAAGAAGCAGATCTATTTTTAAAGCATCAGATCTATTTTAAAGCTTCAAATCTATTTGTAATGCATCAGATCTATTTTTAAAGCATTAGATCTGTTTTTAAAGCTTCAAATCTATTTTAAAGCATCAGATCTATTGTTCAAGCATCAGATCTATTTTCGAAGCATCAGATCTATTTTTAAAGCATCGTATCTGTCTTCTAAAGCTTCAAATCTATTTTTAAGGTATTAGAGTTACTTTTCAAGCTTCAAATTTACTTTTAAAGCATCAGATCTATTTTAAAGAAGCAGATCTATTTTAAAAGCTCCAGATCTATTTTTAAAGATTCAAATCTATTTTAAAGCATCAGATCTATTTTTCAAGCGTCAGATCTATTTTCGAAGCATCAGATCTATTTTTAAAGCATCATATCTGTTTCTAAAGCTTCAAATCTATTGTTAAGGTATTAGAGTTATTTTTAAAGCTTCAAATTTACTTTTAAAGCATCAGATCTATTTTAAAGAAGCAGATCTATTTTTAAAGCATCAGATCTATTTTTAAAGCATTAGATCTGTTTTTAAAGCTTCAAATCTATTTTAAAGCATCAGATCTATTTTTCAAGCGTCAGATCTATTTTCGAAGCATCAGATCTATTTTTAAAGCATCATATCTGTTTCTAAAGCTTCAAATCTTTTTTTACGGTATTAGAGTTATTTTTAAAGCTTCAAATTTACTTTTAAAGCATCAGATCTATTTTAAAGAAACATATCTATTTTTAAAGCTCCAGGTCTATTTTTAAAGTTTCAAATCTATTTTTAAAGCATCAGATCTATTTTTAAAGCATCAGATCTATTTTAAAGAGGCAGATCTGTTTTTAAAGCATCAGATCTATTTTTAAAGCTTCAAATTTACTTTTAAAGCATCAGATCTATTTTAAAGAAGCAGATCTATTTTTAAAGCATCAGATCTATTTTAAAGCTTCAAATCTATTTGTAATGCATCAGATCTATTTTTAAAGCATTAGATCTGTTTTTAAAGCTTCAAATCTATTTTAAAGCATCAGATCTATTGTTTAAGCGTCAGATCTATTTTCGAAGCATCAGATCTATTTTTAAAGCATCGTATCTGTTTCTAAAGCTTCAAATCTATTTTTAAGGTATTAGAGTTACTTTTCAAGCTTCAAATTTACTTTTAAAGCATCAGATCTATTTTAAAGAAGCAGATCTATTTTTAAAGCTCCAGATCTATTTTTAAAGATTCAAATCTATTTTTAAAGCATCAGATCTATTTTTAAAGCATCAGATCTGTTTTTAAAGCTTAAAATCTCATTTAAAGCATCAGATCTTTTTTAAAACTTCAAATCTATTTGTAATGCATCAGATCTATTTTTAAAACATTAGATCTATTTTTCAAGCGTCAGATCTATTTTCGAAGCATCAGACCTTTTTTTAAAGCATCATATCTGTTTCTAAAGCTTCAAATCTATTGTTAAGGTATTAGAGTTATTTTTGAAGCTTCAAATTTACTTTTAAAGCATCAGATCTATTTTAAAGAAGCAGATCTATTTTTAAAGCATCAGATCTATTTTTAAAGCATTAGATCTGTTTTTAAAGCTTCAAATCTATTTTAAAGCATCAGATCTATTTTTCAAGCGTCAGATCTATTTTCGAAGCATCAGATCTATTTTTAAAGCATCATATCTGTTTCTAAAGCTTCAAATCTATTTTTACGGTATTAGAATTATTTTTAAAGCTTCAAATTTACTTTTAAAGCATCAGATCTATTTTAAAGAAACATATCTATTTTTAAAGCTCCAGGTCTATTTTTAAAGTTTCAAATCTATTTTTAAAGCATCAGATCTATTTTTAAAGCATCAGATCTATTTTAAAGAGGCAGATCTGTTTTTAAAGCATCAGATCTATTTTTAAACCTTAAAATCTATTTTTAAAGCATCAGATCTATTTTTAAAGCATCATATCTGTTTCTAAAGCTTCAAATCTATTGTTAAGGTATTAGAGTTATTTTTAAGCTTCAAATTTACTTTTAAAGCGTCAGATCTATTTTAAAGAAGCAAATCTATTTTTAAAGCTCCAGATCTATTTTTAAAGCTTCAAATCTATTTCTAAAGCATCAGATTTGTTTTTAAAGCTTAAAATCTATTTTAAAGCATCAGATCTATTTTAAAAGCTTCAAATCTATTTTTAAAGCATCATATCTATTTTTAAAGCATCAGATCTGTTTTTTAAAACATCAGATCTATTTGTAAGGCATCAGATCTATTTTTGAAGCTTCAAATCTATTTTTAAGGTATTAGAGTTATTTTTGAAGCTACAAATTTACTTTTAAAGCTCCAGATCTATTTTTAAAGCTTCAAATCTATTTTTAAAGCATCAGATCAATTTTTAAAGCATCAGATCTGTTTTTTAAGCTTCAAATCTATTTTAAAGCATCAGATCTATTTTTCAAGCGTCAGATCTATTTTAAAGAAGCAGATCTATTTTCGAAGCATCATATCTATTTTTAAAGTTTCAAATCTATTTTTAAAGCATCAGATCTATTTTTAAAGCATTAGATCTTTTTTTTAAAGCTTAAAATCTATTTTAAAGCGTCAAATCTAGTTTTAAAGCTTCAAATATAATTTTAAAGCATCAGATCTATTTTTAAAGCATTAGATCTGTTTTTAAAGCTTCGAGTCTATTTTACAAGCATCAGATCTATTTTTCAAGCGTCAGATCTATTTTCGAAGCATCAGATCTATTTTTAAAGCATCATATCTGTTTCTAAAGCTTCAAATCTATTTTTAAGGTATTAGAGTTACTTTTAAAGCTTCAAATTTACTTTTAAAGCATCAGATCTATTTTAAAGAAACAGATCTATTTTTAAAGTTCCAGATCTATTTTTAAAGATTCAAATCTATTTGTAAAGCATCAGATCTATTTTTAAAGCATCAGATCTATTTTTAAAGCGTCAAATCTATTTTAAAGCGTCAGATCTAGTTTTAAAGCTTCAAATCTATTTGTAAAGCATCAGATCTATTTTCAAAGCATTAGATCTGTTTTTAAAGCTTCGAATCTATTTTAAAGCATCAGATCTATTTTTCAAGCGTCAGATCTATTTTCGAAGCATCAGATCTATTTTTAAAGCCTTATATCTGTTTCTAAAGCTTCAAATCTTTTTTTTAAGGTATTAGAGTTATTTTTAAAGCTTCAAATTTACTTTTAAAGCATCAGATCTATTTTAAAGAAGCAGATCTATTGTTAATGCTCCAGGTCTATTTTTAAAGCTTCAAATCAATTTTGAAAGCATCAGATCGATTTTTAAAGCATCAGATCTGTTTTTAAAGCTGAAAATCTATTTTAAAGCATCAGATCTATTTTTAAAGCTTCAAATCTATTTTTAAAGCATCAGATCTATTTTTAAAGCATTAGATCTATTTTTCAAGCGCCAGATCTATTTTCGAATTATCAGATCTATTTTTAAAGCATCATATCTGTTTCTCAAGCTTCAAATCTATTGCTAAGGTATTGGAGTTATTTTTGAAGCTTCAAATTTACTTTTAAAGCATCAGATCTATTTTAAAGAAGCAGATCTATTTTTAAAGCATCAGATCTATTTTAAAGCTTCAAATCTATTTGTAATGCATCAGATCTATTTTTAAAGCATTAGATCTGTTTTTAAAGCTTCAAATCTATTTTAAAGCATCAGATCTATTGTTCAAGCGTCATATCTATTTTCGAAGCATCAGATCTATTTTTAAAGCATCGTATCTGTTTCTAAAGCTTCAAATCTATTTTTAAGGTATTAGAGTTACTTTTCAAGCTTCAAATTTACTTTTAAAGCATCAGATCTATTTTAAAGAAGCAGATCTATTTTAAAAGCTCCAGATCTATTTTTAAAGATTCAAATCTATTTTAAAGCATCAGATCTATTTTTAAAGCATCAGATCTATTTTAAAGAGGCAGATCTGTTTTTAAAGCATCAGATCTATTTTTAAAGCTTCAAATTTACTTTTAAAGCATCAGATCTATTTTAAAGAAGCAGATCTATTTTTAAAGCATCAGATCTATTTTAAAGCTTCAAATCTATTTGTAATGCATCAGATCTATTTTTAAAGCATTAGATCTGTTTTTAAAGCTTCAAATCTATTTTAAAGCATCAGATCTATTGTTCAAGCGTCAGATCTATTTTCGAAGCATCAGATCTATTTTTAAAGCATCGTATCTGTCTTCTAAAGCTTCAAATCTATTTTTAAGGTATTAGAGTTACTTTTCAAGCTTCAAATTTACTTTTAAAGCATCAGATCTATTTTAAAGAAGCAGATCTATTTTTAAAGCTCCAGATCTATTTTTAAAGATTCAAATCTATTTTTAAAGCATCAGATCTATTTTTAAAGCATCAGATCTGTTTTTAAAGCTTAAAATCTCATTTAAAGCATCATATCTATTTTAAAACTTCAAATCTATTTGTAATGCATCAGATCTATTTTTAAAAAATTAGATCAATTTTTCAAGCGTCAGATCTATTTTCGAAGCATCAGACCTTTTTTTAAAGCATCATATCTGTTTCTAAAGCTTCAAATCTATTGTTAAGGTATTAGAGTTATTTTTGAAGCTTCAAATTTACTTTTAAAGCATCAGATCTATTTTAAAGAAGCAGATCTATTTTTAAAGCATCGGATCTATTTTTAAAGCATTAGATCTGTTTTTTAAGCTTCAAATCTATTTTAAAGCATCAGATCTATTTTTCAAGCGTCAGATCTATTTTCGAAGCATCAGATCTATTTTTAAAGCATCATATCTTTTCTAAAGCTTCAAATCTATTTTTAAGGTATTAGAGTTACTTTTCAAGCTTCAAATTTACTTTTAAAGCATCAGATCTATTTTTAAAGCATCAGATCTATTTTTAAAGCGTCAAATCTATTTTAAAGCGTCAGATCTAGTTTTAAAGCTTCAAATCTATTTGTAAAGCATCAGTACTATTTTCAAAGCATTAGATCTGTGTTTAAAGCTTCGAATCTATTTTAAAGCATCAGATCTATTTTTAAAGCATCAGATCTATTTTTATAGCATCATATCTGTTTCTAAAGCTACAAATCTATTGTTAAGGTATTAGAGTTATTTTTAAAGCTTCAAATTTACCTTTAAAGCATCAGATCTATTTTAAAGAAGCAAATCTATTTTTAAAGCTCCAGATCTATTTTTAAAGCTTCAAATCTATTTTTAAAGCATCAGATTTGTTTTTAAAGCTTAAAATCTATTTTAAAGCATCAGATCTATTTTAAAAGCTTCAAATCTATTTTTAAAGCATCATATCTATTTTTAAAGCATCAGATCTGTTTTTAAAACATCAGATCTATTTTTAAGGCATCAGATCTATTTTTGAAGCTTCAAATCTATTTTTAAGGTATTAGAGTTATTTTTGAAGCTTCAAATTTGCTTTTAAAGCATCAGATCTATTTGAAATAGGCAGATCTATTTTTAAAGCTCCAGATCTATTTTTAAAGCTTCAAATCTATTTTTAAAGCATCAGATCAATTTTTAAAGCATCAGATCTGTTTTTTAAGCTTCAAATCTATTTTAAAGCATCAGATCTATTTTTCAAGCGTCAGATCTATTTTCGAAGCATCAGATCTATTTTAAAGAAGCAGATCTATTTTTAAAGCATCATATCTATTTTTAAAGTTTCAAATCTATTTTTAAAGCATCAGATCTATTTTTAAAGCATCAGATCTGTTTTTAAAGCTTAAAATCTATTTTAAAGCGTCAGATCTAGTTTTAAAGCTTCAAATATATTTTTAAAGCATCAGATCTATTTTTAAAGCATTAGATCTGTTTTTAAAGCTTCGAGTCTATTTTACAAGCATCAGATCTATTTTTCAAGCGTGAGATCTATTTTCGAAGCATCAGATCTATTTTTAAAGCATCATATCTGTTTCTAAAACTTCAAATCTATTTTTAAGGTATTAGAGTTACTTTTCAAGCTTCAAATTTACTTTTAAAGCATCAGATCTATTTTAAAGAAGCAGATCTATTGTTAATGCTCCAGGTCTATTTTTAAAGCTTCAAATCTATTTTTAAAGCATCAGATCGATTTTTAAAGCATCAGAACTGTTTTTAACGCTTAAAATCTATTGTAAAGCATCATATCTATTTTTAAAGCTTCAAATCTATTTTTAAAGCATCAGATCTATTTTTAAAGCATTAGATCTATTTTTCAAGCGCCAGATCTATTTTCGAATTATCAGATCTATTTTTAAAGCATCATATCTGCTTCTCAAGCTTCAAATCTATTGCTAAGGTATTAGAGTTATTTTTGAAGCTTCAAATTTACTTTCAAAGCATCAAATCTATTTTAAAGAAGCAAATCTATTTTTAAAGCTGCAGGTCTATTTTTAAAGTTACAAATCTATTTTTAAAGCATCAGATCTATTTTAAAGCTTCAAATCTATTTGTAATGCATCAGAACTATTTTTAAAGCATTAGATCTGTTTTTAAAGCTTCAAATCTATTTTAAAGCATCAGATCTATTTTTCAAGCGTCAGATCTATTTTCGAAGCATCAGATCTATTTTTAAAGCATCATATCTTTTCTAAAGCTTCAAATCTATTTTTAAGGTATTAGAGTTACTTTTCAAGCTTCAAATTTACTTTTAAAGCATCAGATCTATTTTTAAAGCATCAGATCTATTTTTAAAGCGTCAAATCTATTTTAAAGCGTCAGATCTAGTTTTAAAGCTTCAAATCTATTTGTAAAGCATCAGTACTATTTTCAAAGCATTAGATCTGTGTTTAAAGCTTCGAATCTATTTTAAAGCATCAGATCTATTTGTCAAGCGTCAGATCTATTTTCGAAGCATCAGATCTATATTTAAAGCATCATATCTGTTTCTAAAGCTTCAAATCTATTTTTACGGTATTAGAGTTATTTTTAAAGCTTCAAATTTACTTTTAAAGCATCAGATCTATTTTAAAGAAACATATCTATTTTTAAAGCTCCAGGTCTATTTTTAAAGTTTCAAATCTATTTTCAAAGCATCAGATCTGTTTTTAAAGCTCCAGATCTATTTTTAAAGCTTAAAATCTATTTTTAAAGCATCAGATCTATTTTTAAAGCATCAGATCTATTTTTATAGCATCATATCTGTTTCTAAAGCTTCAAACCTATTGTTAAGGTATTAGAGTTATTTTTAAAGCTTCAAATTTACCTTTAAAGCATCAGATTTATTTTAAAGAAGCAAATCTTTTTTTAAAGCTCCAGATCTATTTTTAAAGCTTCAAATCTATTTTTAAAGCATCAGATTTGTTTTTAAAGCTTAAAATCTATTTTAAAGCATCAGATCTATTTTAAAAGCTTCAAATCTATTTTTAAAGCATCATATCTATTTTTAAAGCATCAGATCTGTTTTTAAAACATCAGATCTATTTTTAAGGCATCAGATCTATTTTTGAAGCTTCAAATCTATTTTTAAGGTATTAGAGTTATTTTTGAAGCTTCAAATTTACTTTTAAAGCATCAGATCTATTTGAAATAGGCAGATCTATTTTTAAAGCTCCAGATCTATTTTTAAAGCTTCAAATCTATTTTTAAAGCATCAGATCAATTTTTAAAGCATCAGATCTGTTTTTTAAGCTTCAAATCTATTTTAAAGCATCAGATCTATTTTTCAAGCGTCAGATCTATTTTCGAAGCATCAGATCTATTTTAAAGAAGCAGATCTATTTTTAAAGCATCATATCTATTTTTAAAGTTTCAAATCTATTTTTAAAGCATCAGATCTATTTTTAAAGCATTAGATCTGTTTTTAAAGCTTAAAATCTATTTTAAAGCGTCAGATCTAGTTTTAAAGCTTCAAATATATTTTTAAAGCATCAGATCTATTTTTAAAGCATTAGATCTGTTTTTAAAGCTTCGAGTCTATTTTACAAGCATCAGATCTATTTTTCAAGCGTCAGATTTATTTTCGAAGCATCAGAT
This sequence comes from Margaritifera margaritifera, assembly GCA_029931535.1. NCBI lineage: Eukaryota > Metazoa > Mollusca > Bivalvia > Unionida > Margaritiferidae > Margaritifera > Margaritifera margaritifera. The sequence goes on from JAQPZY010001533.1 coordinate 2,568,358, forward strand.
CTATTTTTAAAGCATCATATCTGTTTCTAAAACTTCAAATCTATTTTTAAGGTATTAGAGTTACTTTTCAAGCTTCAAATTTACTTTTAAAGCATCAGATCTATTTTAAAGAAGCAGATCTATTGTTAATGCTCCAGGTCTATTTTTAAAGCTTCAAATCTATTTTTAAAGCATCAGATCTATTTTTAAAGCATCAGAACTGTTTTTAACGCTTAAAATCTATTGTAAAGCATCATATCTATTTTTAAAGCTTCAAATCTATTTTTAAAGCATCAGATCTATTTTTAAAGCATTAGATCTATTTTTCAAGCGCCAGATCTATTTTCGAATTATCAGATCTATTTTTAAAGCATCATATCTGTTTCTCAAGCTTCAAATCTATTGCTAAGGTATTAGAGTTATTTTTGAAGCTTCAAATTTACTTTCAAAGCATCAGATCTATTTTAAAGAAGCAAATCTATTTTTAAAGCTGCAGGTCTATTTTTAAAGTTACAAATCTATTTTTAAAGCATCAGATCTATTTTAAAGCTTCAAATCTATTTGTAATGCATCAGATCTATTTTTAAAGCATTAGATCTGTTTTTAAAGTTTCAAATCTATTTTAAAGCATCAGATCTATTTTTCAAGCGTCAGATCTATTTTCGAAGCATCGGATCTATTTTTAAAGCATTAGATCTGTTTTTAAAGCTTCAAATCTATTTTAAAGCATCAGATCTATTTTTCAAGCGTCAGATCTATTTTCGAAGCATCAGATCTATTTTTAAAGCATCATATCTGTTTCTAAAGTTTCAAATCTATTTTTAAGGTATTAGAGTTACTTTTCAAGCTTCAAATTTACTTTTAAAGCATCAGATCTATTTTTAAAGCATCAGATCTATTTTAAAGCGTCAAATCTATTTTAAAGCGTCAGATCTAGTTTTAAAGCTTCAAATCTATTTGTAAAGCATCAGATCTATTTTCAAAGCATTAGATCTGTTTTTAAAGCTTTGAATCTATTTTAAAGCATCAGATTTATTTTTCAAGCGTCAGATCTATTTTCGAAGCATCAGATCTATTTTTAAAGCCTCATATCTGTTTCTAAAGCTTCAAATCTTTTTTTTAAGGTATTAGAGTTATTTTTAAAGCTTCAAATTTACTTTTAAAGCATCAGATCTATTTTAAAGAAGCAGATCTATTGTTAATGCTTTAGGTCTATTTTTAAAGCTTCAAATCTATTTTGAAAGCATCAGATCGATTTTTAAAGCATCAGATCTGTTTTTAAAGCTTAAAATCTATTTTAAAGCATCAGATCTATTTTTAAAGCTTCAAATCTATTGTTAAAGCATCAGATCTATTTTTAAAGCATTAGATCTATTTTTCAAGCGCAGATCTATTTTCGAATTATCAGATCTATTTTTAAAGCATCATATCTGTTTCTCAAGCTTCAAATTTATTGCTAAGGTATTAGAGTTATTTTTGAAGCTTCAAATTTACTTTTAAAGCATTAGATCTATTTTAAAGAAGCAAATCTATTTTTAAAGCTCCAGGTCTATTTTTAAAGTTACAAATCTATTTTTAAAGCATCAGGTCTATTTTAAAGCTTCAAATCTATTTTTGAAGCGTCAGATCTATTTTCGAAGCATCGGATCTATTTTTAAAGCATTAGATCTGTTTTTAAAGCTTCAAATCTATTTTAAAGCATCAGATCTATTTTTCAAGCGTCAGATCTATTTTCGAAGCATCAGATCTATTTTTAAAGCATCATATATGTTTCTAAAGCTTCAAATCTATTTTTAAGGTATTAGAGTTACTTTTCAAGCTTCAAATTTACTTTTAAAGCATCAGATCTATTTTAAAGAAGCAGATCTATTTTTAAAGCTCCAGATCTATTTTTAAAGATTCAAATCTATTTTTAAAGCATCAGATCTATTTTTAAAGCATCAGATCTGTTTTTAAAGCTTAAAATCTCATTTAAAGCATCAGATCTATTTTAAAACTTCAAATCTATTTGTAATGCATCAGATCTATTTTTAAAACATTAGATCTATTTTTCAAGCGTCAGATCTATTTTCGAAGCATCAGGCCTTTTTTTAAAGCATCATATCTGTTTCTAAAGCTTCAAATCTATTGTTAAGGTATTAGAGTTATTTTTGAAGCTTCAAATTTACCTTTAAAGCATCAGATCTATTTTAAAGAAGCAGATCTATTTTTAAAGCATCAGATCTATTTTTAAAGCATTAGATCTGTTTTTAAAGCTTCAAATCTATTTTAAAGCATCAGATCTATTTGTCAAGCGTCAGATCTATTTTCGAAGCATCAGATCTATTTTTAAAGCATCATATCTGTTTCTAAAGCTTCAAATCTATTTTTACGGTATTAGAGTTATTTTTAAAGCTTCAAATTTACTTTTAAAGCATCAGATCTATTTTAAAGAAACATCTCTATTTTTAAAGCTCCAGGTCTAGTTTTAAAGTTTCAAATCTATTTTTAAAGCATCAGATCTATTTTTAAAGCATCAGATCTATTTTAAAGAGGCAGATCTGTTTTTAAAGCTCCAGATCTATTTTTAAAGTTTAAAATCTATTTTTAAAGCATCAGATCTATTTTTAAAGCATCAGATCTATTTTTAAAGCATCATATCTGTTTCTAAAGCTTCAAATCTATTGTTAAGGTATTAGAGTTATTTTTTAAAGCTTCACATTTACTTTTAAAGCATCAGATCTATTTTAAAGAAGCAAATCTATTTTTAAAGCTCCAGATCTATTTTTAAAGCTTCAAATCTATTTTTAAAGCATCAGATTTGTTTTTAAAGCTTAAAATCTATTTTTAAAGCATCAGATCTGTTTTTAAAGCTTCAAATCTATTTTAAAGCATTAGATCTATTTTTCAAGCGTCAGATCTATTTTCAAAGCATCAGATCTATTTTTAAAGCATCATATCTTTTTCTAAAGCTTCAAATCTACTTTAAAAAGCATCAGATCTATTATTAAAGCATCATATCTGTTTCTAAGCTTTAACTCTATTTTGAAAGCATCAGATTTTTTTTGAAAGCATCAGATTTGATTTTAAAGCTTCAAATCTATTTTTAAAGCATCCGATCTATTTTTAAAGTTTCAAATCTATTTGTGAAGCATCAGATCTATTTTTAAAGCATCAGATCTATTTTAAAGGATCAGATCTATTTTAAAGCATCAGATCTATTTTTAAAGCTTCAAATCTATTTTAAAGGATCAGATCTATTTTTCAAGCATCGGATCTATTTTTAAATCTTCAAATCTATTTTTAAAGTTTCAAACCTATTTTTGAAGCTTCAAGTCTATTTTTGAAACACCAAATGTATTTTAAAAGCATCAGATCTATTTTTAAAGTTTCAGATCTATTTCAAAACATCAGATCTATTTTTACAGCATCAAATCTATTTGTAAAGCATCAGAGCTATTCTTGAAGCCTCAAATCTATTTTTGAAGCACCAGATCTATTTTTAAAGCTTCAAATTTACTTTTAAAGCATCAGATCTATTTTAAAGTATTAGATCTATTTTTAAAGCTTCAGATCTATTTTCAAAGCATCAGCTCTATTTTTAAAGCATCATATCTGTTTTTAAAGCTTCAAATCTATTTTTAAAGCATTAGATCTGTTTTTAAAGCTTCAAATCTATTTTAAGGCATTAGATCTATTTTTCAAGAGTCAGATCTATTATCAAAGCATCAGATCTATTTTTAAAGCATCAGAACTATTTCTAAAGCTTAAATGTATTTTTAAAGCGTCAAATCTATTTTAAAGCATCAGATCTTTTTTTAAAGCATCAGATCTATTTTTAAAGCATAAGATCTACTTTAAAGCTTCAAATCTATTTATCAAGGTTCAAATCTATTTTTAAAGGATCAAATCTGTTTTAAAGCATCCGATCTATTTTTAAAGCTTCAAATATACTTTTGTAGCATCAGTTCTTTTTTTAAAGCATCGGATCTATTTTTAAAGCTTAAAATATATTTTTAAAGCATCAGATCTATTTTTAAAGCTTCGAATCTATTTTAAAGCGTCAGATCTATTTTTAAAGCATCAGATCTATTTTAAAGTTTGAAATCTATTTTTGAAGCATCAGATCTATTTTAAAGATTCAAATCTGTTTTTAAAGCTTTAAATCTCTTTTTAAAGCATCATATCTATATTTAAAGCATCAGAACTATTTGTAAAGCTTCAAATCGATTTTTAAGCTTAAAATTTATTTTAAAGCATCAGATATTTTTCTTAAAGCGTACGATCTATTTTTAAAGCATCAGATCTGTTTCAAAGCTTTAAATCTATTTTTCAAGTTTCAAATCTATTTTTAAAAGATCAAATCTGTTTCAAAGCATCCGATCTATTTTTAAAACTTCAAATCTACTTATGAAGCATCAGATCTATTTTTAAAGCATAAAGATCTATTTTTAAACATCAGAGCTATTGTTGAAGCTTCAAATCTATTTTTAATGCATCAGATCTATTTTTAAATCATAAGATTTTTTTAAAGCTTCAAATCAATTTTTTTTAGCATCATATCTCTTTGAAAGCATCAGATCGATTTTAAAAGCTTCAAATATATTTTTAAAGCTTCAAATACATTTTTCAAGCATCAGATAGATTTTTAAAGCATCAGATCTATTTGTAAAGCATCAGATCTATTTTAAAGTATCAGATCTATTTCTAAGCTTAAAATCTATTTTTAAATCATCAGATCTATTTTAAAGCGTCAGATCTATTTTTAAAGCATCAGATCTATTTTAAAGCTTTAAATCTATTTTTGAAGCATCAGATCTATTTTAAAGATTCAAATCTGTTTTTAAAGCTTCAAATCTATTTTTAAAGCATCATATCTATATTAAAACATCAGAACTATTTTTAAAGCTTCAAATCGATTTTTAAGCTTAAAATTTATTTTAAAGCATCAGATATTTTTCTTAAAGCGTACGATCTTTTTTTAAAGCATCAGATCTGTTTCAAAGCTTTTAATCTATTTTTCAAGTTTCAAATCTATTTTTAAAAGATCAAATCTGTTTCAAAGCATCCGATCTATTTTTAAAACTTCAAATCTACTTATGAAGCATCAGATCTATTTTTAAAGCATAAAGATCTATTTTTAAACATCAGAGCTATTGTTGAAGCCTCAAATCTATTTTTAATGCATCAGATCTATTTTTAAATCATAAGATTTTTTTAAAGCTTCAAATCAATTTTTTTTGCATCATATCTCTTTGAAAGTATCAGATCGATTTTAAAAGCTTCAAATATATTTTTAAAGCTTCAAATACATTTTTCAAGCATCAGATAGATTTTTAAAGCATCAGATCTATTTGTAAAGCATCAGATCTATTTTAAAGTATCAGATCTATTTCTAAGCTTAAAATCTATTTTTAAAGCATCAGATCTATTTTTAAAGTTTCAAATCTATTTTTAAAGCTTAAAATCTCTTTTTGAATGATCAGATCTATTTTTAAAGCTTTAGATCTATTTCAAAACATCAGATCTATTTTTACAGCATCAAATCTATTTTTAAAGCATCAGAGCTATTCTTGAAGCTTCAAATCTATTTTTGAAGCATCAGATCTATTTTTAAAGCTTCAAATCTCAGAGCTATTTTTGAAGCTTCAAATCTATTTTTAAAGCTTCAAATCTATTTTTAAAGCGTCAGATCTATTTTAAAGCTTCAAATCTATTTTAAAGCGTAAGATCTATTTTTAAAGCTTCAAATCTATTTTTGAAGCATGAAATCTATTTTAAAAGATTCAAATCTGTTTTTAAAGCATTAAATCTATTTTTAAGGCATCAGAACTATTTCTAAAGCTTAAATATATTTTTAAAAGCGGCAAATCTATTTTAAAGCATCAGATTTTTTTTAAAGCATCAGATCTATTTTTAAAGCATAAGATCTACTTTAAAGCTTCAAATCTATTTTTCAAGTTTCAAATCTATTTTTAAAGGATCAAATCTGTTTTAAAGCATCCGATCTATTTTTAAAGCTTCAAATATACTTTTGTAGCATCAGTTCTATTTTTAAAGCATCGGATCTATTTTTAAAACTTAAAATATATTTTTAAAGCATCAGATCTATTTTAAAGCTTCGAATCTATTTTAAAGCATCAGATCTATTTTTAAAGCATCAGATCTATTTTAAAGTTTGAAATCTATTTTTGAAGCATCAGATCTATTTTAAAGATTCAAATCTGTTTTTAAAGCTTTAAATCTCTTTTTAAAGCATCATATATATATTTAAAGCATCAGAACTATTTGTAAAGCTTCAAATCTATTTTTAAGCTTAAAATTTATTTTAAAGCATCAGATATTTTTCTTAAAGTGTACGATCTATTTTTAAAGCATCAGATCTGTTTCAAAGCTTCAAATCTATTTTTCAAGTTTCAAATCTATTTTTAAAAGATCAACTATGTTTTAAAGCATCCGATCTATTTTTAAAACTTCAAATCTACTTTTGAAGCATCAGATCTATTTTTAAAGCATAAAGATCTTTTTTTAAGCATCAGAGTTATTGTTGAAGCTTCAAATCTATTTGTAAGGCATCAGATCTATTTTTAAATCATAAGATTTTTTTTAAAGCTTCAAATCAATTTTTAAAGCATCGTATCTATTTGAAAGCATCAGATCGATTTTTAAAGCTTCAAATAAATTTTTCAAGCATCAGATAGATTTTTAAAGCATCAGATCTATTTTTAAAGCATCAGATCTATATTAAAGTATCAGATCTATTTCTAAGCTTAAAATCTATTTTTAAAGCATCAGATCTATTTTAAAGCATCAGATCTATTTTTAAAGTTTCAAATCTATTTTTAAAGCTTAAAATCTCTTTTTGAATGATCAGATCTATTTTTAAAGCTTCAAATCTATTTAAAAGCATCAGATCTATTTTTAAAGCTTCAAATCTATTTTAAAGCATCATATCTATTTTTAAAGCTTCAAATCTGTTTTTAAAGCTTCAAATCTGTTTTTAAAGCATCAGATCTATTTTTAAAGCATCAGAACTATATTTAAAGCTTCAAATCTATTTTTAAAGCTTCAGATCTTTTTTTAAAGCATCAGATCTATTTTTAAAGCATCAGCTTTATTTTAAAGCTTCAATCTATTTTTAAAGCTTCCAGTCTTCTTTTGGAAGCATCAGATCTATTTTTAAGGCATCCGATCTATTTTTAAAGCTTCAAATATATTTTTAAAGCACCCGATCTATTTTTAAAGCTTCAAATCTATTTTAAAGCATCAGATCTATTTTTAAAGCTTCAAATCCATTTTTGAAGCATGAGATCTATTTTTAAAGATTTAAATCTGTTTTTAAAGCTTTAAATCTATTTTTAAAGCATCAGATCAATTTTTAAAGCATCAGAACTATTTTTAAAGCTTTCAATCTTTTTTTAAAGCTTCAAATTTATTTTAAGGTATCAGCTCTTTTTTTTACAGCATCAGATCTATTTTTAAAGCATCAGATCTGTTTTAAAGCTTCAAATCTATTTTTCGAGTTTCAAATCTATTAGGATCAAATCTGTTTTAAAGCATCCGAACTATTTTTAAAACTTCAAATCTACTTTTGAAGCATTGGATCTATTTTTAAAGCATAAAGATATATTTTTAAAGCATCAGAGCTATTGTTGAAGCTTCAAATATATTTTTTAAAGCATCAGATCTATTTTTAAAGCTTCAAATTTATTTTGAAGCGTCAGATCTATTTTTAAAGCATCAGATTCTTTTTAAAGCTTCAAATCTATTTTTAAAGCATCACATCTATTTTAAAGCGTCAGATCTATTTTTAAAAGCTTCGAATCTATTTTTAAAACTTCAAATACATCTTTAAAGCATCAGATCTATTTTTAAAGCATCAGATCTATTTTTAAAGTTTCAAATCTATTTTTAAAGCTTCAGATCTATTATTACATCTTCAGATCTATTTTTTAAGCTTCCAATCTATTTTGAAAGTATCAGATCCACTTTTAAAGCAGCAGATCTATTTTTAAAGTTTCAAATCTATTTTAAGACGTAAATTGTACCAGATCCTGCAACCATATACATACTTATAAACTCTTGTTTATGTGTCTTATGATTTATATCTTTTAAATCATGTATGATTACCAGACTCTCATGATTCGCATCCTTTTTGTCGACATAATTCTTTCCAACGTTCTCTTCTTTTATTTCGTTGTCTATCTTTTGACGAATTATTACAGGCTGTTTATCAGCTGCTGCTATTATAGTTTTTACCACGTCGGTATTTATAGCAGTGTTTATTCCTAGATTAAATCCTTCTGATGACTTCTGCAAACTGTTGTTGCACCCAATAATGCCAGTTTTCATCACTATACATAACTAGGTAACACAAATATACCATCTCCACCAATAATATCGTTTAGTCTAACTTTTGATTATGAAATATATTCCTAAAATCTTATTGTAATGTTTTCATCTGAAAAATATCCTTGTTCACATAAAATAAATTTTTCAAACAACTTCTTTTTTTTTATAGCATATTTTACAGTGGAAGCATACAGTGGAATAGATGTTCTATTTTTGTACTTGAGCACCTAAAATACATATCACATACGATCCTATACTATGATTTAGTCTGTATATTCCTTCTTTTGTTAGTCTGTTGCTAGCGTATCGAAAGAAAACAAAATAAACCCATCCTATTTGTTCATCACTTGTTATCAATGAATTATTTTTTCAACAGTCATTTTTCTCCAATATTAAAAAATTTACCAGTTCCGTAATTATAATGACGTTTATAAGTATCTTTTACAGTATCTGTTGTGGGTTCTCCAAAGCCGTGACGTACAGTTTCATGTTCGACAAGATCATTATAAATCAAGTACTTATGTTTGCCATTATTATATATCCAGTCAGGATGAGGGGACATATTAAAGTTATCGCATATTATGTTAAATTGTTTTAAATCTATATTATTCTTTGTTAGATTAAAACCTTTGATCATTGGGTAATGGTATTGCGTATTATGACAAAAAGTTTCATATCTAAAAGTAAACGTGTTTTTACTAACTCAGGTATACACAGATCCGATAAATGCCAATAAAATATCCAGTATCCTGGTGTTACCACTCATACTGCCCAGTTTAACTGATTTTGCCACGGTTTCATATCACACAGTGCTCTGTATCTGTTCATCATTGTACAATTTTAAAGTGTACTTATCAAAATTGTAATGATGGTTTGTATGTGAAATTGTGTGTGTGTGTGTGTGTGTGTGTGTGTGTGTGTGTGTGTGTGTATTTGTATCTCCTTAAATATTTGCGTAATACCTTTATTGCCTGGTGCGTTAAACTGAGTTTCAGGAAAATAATAAGGTACACTGCTTGTTGGGTTTTTTAAAATCTGAAGTGCATTGTTTATTTATATAAAGTTTATATCAGTTTTAAAGTTTTATATTTATTTTAAATTTATTTTGTATAGGTTTAATATTTTCATACGTCGACTAAATCATCTACAATTACACCTAGGCTCTCTTGGTTGTGTGTTTATTTATATTCCATTCGGTTACATAATATCTTTTCTTTATCTTTCTGTTTCATATATTCATTCTTATGATTCTCATTTTCTTTTGTATGTTATTCGAGTTTTCTTTTTTATGTTATTCGAGTTTTCTTTTTTATGTTATTCGAGTTTTCTTTTTTATGTTATTCGAGTTTTCTTTTGTATGTTATTCGAGTTTTCTTTTTCATGTTATTCGAGTTTTCTTTTTCGTACTTTTTGTGTACTTTTGTTTTAAAATGTTTGTCAAACAACATATATTTATCGTCCTACGACAGTTGCTTATAAACCGTTCATCATCAATAGCTTCAGATATAAAATAGTAAGCGATCGAATACCACGACCAGTTTTATGTTTGCATGCACACAGGGTCGGATTAAGACCTTTAGAGGCCCTAAGCACTGAAAAGATTATAGTGCCTCCCCCCCCCCCCATGTAATTCAAACAAAACTCCGTAATTTCTCCTCTTTTAATTTTTGGGTGCCCCTTCTTTGCTGGTGCCCTAAGCACGTGCTTAGTCTGCCTAATCCAGCACTGCATGCACATTGTTTACCCCTGGGGGGGGGGGGGGACAATTTGCCCCCGGGCGCCTGACAAGGGGGGCGCCATAAGTAGTTTTTTTGCAGCTGTAATCTGGGTTTAGATGGGGAGGGGGAGGCTGGCACCTGACATTAAAACTGTTCTCTGTGGCAATGTAGGACGCCACTAAAGAACATTGCCCCCGTACATTGAACCCTTGCGCCGCCACTGACCTGCTGTAAACAATGCTGCGCTTTTCCGTCTCTTCTGTTTTTTATTTTTGTTTGTTCGTACCTTTCGCAACTCTTACATTTTACAGTTTCCTTTTTTTCTTTTTTTTTTTTTTTGTTTGTTACTAAATTAAATGTACAGTAGCCGATGGTAGTAGAAAAAAAATGGCTGATGGTTTTTGTTTAAAAGTTTGCTCTAGTAGGTAGGTGTGTAGGTGGGTGAGGATAAATTATTCATAGCCAGTGGGTCAGAGAACAGTTTTAATGTCAGGTGCCAGCCTCCACCCTCCCCCCCCCCCATCTAAACCCAGATTACAGCTGTAAAAAAACTCCCTATGGCGCCCCCCTTATAGCAATTCTAAACATCAATTATATTTGTTCATTTTCTATAATTATATTCAAATGGTCAAATTTCATATGGACGCTCTCTAAGGAAACTTGATCAAGATAAGATCTTTCCGCAACTTTTGACCCCCTCTCTCGCTCATTCTCCAATATGCCAGTTCATCGTATATGCTCTTGCATACGATCAATACTTTCCAATCACTTTCATGTCATTGACAAGTGAATTATCTGAATCAATTATCAATGTTCTCACGCACATTTTGACGGTACAAATGTTCCCCCATCCCCACCCCACCCCCTTTTTTCGGCTGAAAAAAACACTCTAAGGACATGCATTCAAAGTATTGTTATGTAAGGGCAGTGTTCCTTGTAAGGGCGCCTGCCTGGTTATTAGGCTGTGTACTGTGTACTTGAAGAAAAGAGCATGTATTAACCAGAAGCGTACTAACGGGGGGGGGGGGGGAGGGGACGGGGAGGTTGCCCCGGGCGTAAGAGGTCTTGGGGCGCCAAAACAGCTGATAAAAATTCGGGCCTCGTGTTCTGGCCCTTTGGGCCATCGTCGTCGCCCCTGGCGCCATTTACCTTAGTACGCCACTGGTATTAACCTCGTTTTGCATGTGTCCACTCAATCGTGAATATTTCTAACAATAGCAATCCAGACTGGTGAATGAGTATAGATCAAAGTTACATAAAATGTGACTTTCCAGCGTTATCGTGCATTCAGTTATCAAATTAGATGTAGTCATAGCTCATTCAGCCGTTGAATATGATTGACAAAACAAAACAAACTTAAACGCTTAATTTTGACTTACTTAAGATTAGGTTGTATAGTCTGTAATTGAATGAACCTACTGTAAATTGGATAACCGACGATTATGAACACACGAGAATAGCCAGTGTCATGTTTGAATCTCACTGATCAGTTGAATACAAATGAAGACCATATAAGCTTCAGTACAAGTATGGACGAGCCATTTTACGGGAACGAGACTCGACACTCGTCAGATAGAAGTATAGATTTATTTCTGTTCACCCTTAACCGCTGTTAGAAACTGTAGTCTTGGTCATGACAGTCTGAATATGGCAAATTTATTTAAAGTTTGTTTCATGGTAAACTCGCGCTTGAAGCGTAAATGCATAAGAAATTCAAAAGTTATTGTTGTGTGCCTGCTGGCTTCACTAGTAGTGTTCAATTACCTTCCTTTATTCACGATGAATGGATCTGAATCGAATTCTATTCGTCAAGAATATAAAACTTATTTTATACAATCTACACAGCGGCTCAGTGGGACTCCTACAATTCTGAACTGGACTCCGTTTTTCGGAGCTATGGTTTGGCACCATGAAGCCCTTGACTGCTTGAAGAATTGTCCCTGGAAGTGTACGCTGACGGACAACAAAAAAGAAATAGCAACCAGTGACGCCGTTTTGTTTCACCTATCTGATATTATCTATACTCGATACCTTCACGCCCCTTTCAGGACTTTCAGATTCCCCAGCTATCGACGTAAAGACCAGGTAAGCGCAATGACTCTCTTTCACACACACACACACACACACACACACACCGATCACTAAGGTACTCATTCATGGTATTTACTATGTATCTCCGTAACAAGTGTATACCACATAGATACCTGATTACCAATCTACATACTTATCTACGTAGGTATCAAACCATCCATCCATTTGTCTGTACAGGTATGTACTCGTGTGTAAGGATGTGTGTCAATTTGCATGTACATTTGTTTGTGTAAACACACATACCTACCTACCTGCATACATACCTATAGATACTTTCGATACTAAAGTAATATGAATAAGAAAACAATTGCATTGTGAATAAATTAAGGTTTATGTGCCCATCTTGGTCATTACGCGGTGTATTTTTGCCATATGACTTAAAATGAGCACAGCAGAAACTATATATTGTAATTAATTCTAACTGGTAGGAGTACCTAGATTACATTGATGTAATTACAAATAGGTAAAAATATTTAATTAGCTGCCACTATAACAATAAATTTAATTTTTCTTTAGTTTTTGAAACGTCACCAAAGATTGACAAAATCCAAAAGAACCAGATTTTGTTTGAATTAACCCCCTAAACATGTACTTGTACAGTTAGAGTTACTCACCCGTAACATCAGAGGCCACTATGGTTTGAATAGATGAACTCTATGTTGTAAAGACACCTGTGCATGTGCTCTCATGTACATTTGTAGGTGTTGTGTCAAATTTATTTTGAAATGTTTTCGATTTGTCCTTTTCTGCGGGAGTTTTAGAAACTACAAAAATAAATAAATAAATTAATTGCTTCTTTAAGTGGTAGTTGATTAAATAATTGTATCTATATGTAATTACAATATTGTAATCTAGGTACTCATATAAGTCAAAATTAATTATAATGTATAGTTATTGTTGTGCTCATTTTAAGTCATATGGCCAAAATACATGGTGTAATGACCAAAAAGGGCACATAAACCTTAAAACTGTTGAAAAATAAAATAATGTTTGTGATTCAGTTCTCATGAAACAAGAGAGAAAAAAACATTAAATTTTGTATGCATATTGCTCAGGCACAAATATTTACTTTACATGTCAAAACTCTTCACCCCCCCCCCCCCGGATTCCCAAGAAGTTCAAAAGAAACAAAATGAGAATGCAAACCAACAGCAACACGTATAATGACACAACAATTAGACAACGGGGCGGGGAAAATACAAAAGTTTTCCAATGTTTCGACCTAAAGCAAGGTCTTCCCCAAGATCACACACACACACACACACACACACACACACACACACACACACACGTGCGAAGAGTGACACAAGTAGAACAATACATCTTGACATTTTGGCACAGAAGAGCAAAACTATCCATAAAAATAAAGAGGTCTAAACTAAAGAAAAGAACAAATAACTGCATGACTAGAAAGGGAAAAAACATGTATGCAAGCTAGCAGCAATATATCGTTTAGACCCATAAATCTGTCCCCATAACATTTTTTTTATTCTGATGGTCGTTATTATAAAAAATCGTTATGGGGACAGATTTATCGGTCTACATTGCGTTGTACTGCTTGGCGTGTCCATGTTATATATGTTCTTGTGCGGAGATATGTATAGTAGTAGTAGTAGTAGCAGCAATACTAATAATAATAATAATAATAATAATAATAATAATAATAATAATAATAATAATAATAATAATAACAACAACAACAACAGCTTGATGACACTAGAGGAGAGTGAGTCTGAACAAACTGACAGGAAAGAAACGGACGCACGGTGGGTTGAACAGGACACTTTTGGACTAGAGGTTTTGGTTTTAACAGATATTTCATGTTATGACCATGTTCATTGCTTGTCCATTTTTGGTTTGACTAAACATGCAGCCTTTTAAGGGATAGAGCAGCATGTCCGGCTGAGTTTAAATGGTTGGCGAGTTTTTTGTTGGTCTTGTTTCTGATATGGCTTTTATGATTGTTCATTCTTTTTCTAAAGTCAACTATTTCGACAACATATTGAATGACACAGATATCGCACGTCAGGACATACATGACATTTTTACTGAAACATCCTAACCTTTGGTTGATATCGTAACTCTTGTTGATGAAGTCTTGAAAGTAGTAGTCTCGAGCACTTGCTTACAGATTCGACAACGTCTCTTTTTACATCTGTATGTCGCTGCATTAGTACTATGTTTTTAGTTTAACTGGGCACGCACAAGGCGGTCTTTTCAGATTTTTGTTCGTCGGTACGCGACCATATGTGGTTTTTTAATGATCCCCTTTAGACACGCAGAGTCATCAATAATGTACGAATGTCCCCGGACAATTCGCCCTATGTTTGGGACATATCGGTGGTATGTTTTTTTATGAAAGGGATACGGTTGTTGGTAGTCTTGCTTTTGCATCTGAGGAGACTGTTTCAGTCAACTGCCTTAGCTTTTTCTACAGCCGGATCTTTAGTCTTGTTCTTGTTCTTGTATCTCCTTCTTTTTACTTCCCTTTGAATTCTCCAGTTCTTTTGAGCGTTTCCTCCTTTGAGCAGATACGTTTCATGCAAACACATAGACCAAACGAAAGGTTTTTGACTACATGTTTAGGATGACAGCTGGCAGGTAAGAGATATTGATGGGAGTCGTTTGGTTTCTAATACAAGTCCATCTCGTAATATGGATCGGGTATCCTGGAATATATTCGACTTGTTTGAAGACTCCAGTGTGAATTTTATGGTGGGATGGAAATTGTTATCAAATCATAAGATTTTGTTAGACTGATTACAACAAGTGATACGTGCCTATGTTAAATTAATAGAACTGACGAGTGTATCAATCGCGCTAGTGAAAGTGGATAACGGGGTATTGGTCACGACACACGGCGTGTTGATAGTATAATGTGGGGTGTTGGAATGAAGATACAAGTTGTAACATTACATTTTCCCTTGTCCCCATAAGCACTTTTGTCCCCATAATACCATCCCCATGTTAAACCTATGGACAATTTTAACATAGGATTTCCCCTTGTTCCCATGCCGGCTCCTAATGTGAACCTATGGTCCAATGTTAATTCCCGTATGTCCCCCCAACAGGCTCATATAACTGCTTATATGTTTGCTTCATGGTGCGATTTTGACTGAAATGAATAGGAACAGTCTATAGGCTGTTTAAGCAATTGACGGCCATTCTCAGTGCAGTGTATTCACTGGACTGGTTTCTGAAACAAATTATAGCCTTTGAGCGAACTCTTGACTGGTGTAAGCAGGTAGTATTGTTCAGGCGGCGCGGCAGAGACAAATACTACCGTCAGTCCAGATCTTTCGTATATAGGTTCATACCGAGAACGATGATTGAGAGACTAAAATTGATAATGATCAAGTATTTATTCACTCTTTTTAGTGTTCACCTTTTTGAATTTTGCAGGTATGGGCTGTTTACAACTTAGAATCACTGTCCAATCTATGGGGAAATTTTGACTCCTTCAATGGTCTTTTTAACTGGACCATAATGTACAGAAGAGAATCCGATATATATCTGCCCAATGCCGAATTCCGACACAGGACAGAGAAAGAAAAAACCGAGTTCCTTAAAAATTCCGGAGCTATAAACATTTTCAGGAACAAAACAAAAACAGCTGTGGCGATGATTAGTCACTGTGCAGATGACGCAAGAAGGTACAAGATAATACAAAATTTAGGTAAATTTATCGACATTGATATATATGGAAAATGTGGCGAGAAATGTCCTGGTGATTTCCACTCTTGCGATAAACTTCAATATTCTTACAAATTTTATTTATCATTTGAGAATTCTAACTGTCGAGATTATGTGACTGAAAAATTCTGGCTTCGGCAGAAGTTTTACCAAATTCCAATAGTGACTTGGGATATGCATTGGAATGGTTTGGTCCCGCCAAAATCTTTCATAAATCTGCTGGATTTCTCTGACCTTGGTGCTGCTGCAAGGTACATCACACAAGTCGGAGAGAACGAAACTTTATTTAACAGCTATTTCGATTGGCAGGGTGACTTCAAGAATAATTTTGAGTGTTCCATTTGCAAAATATGCAAAACTCTTCATTCTGGAGATATTCCTCCACAGGTGTATTCAGACTTTGGTGGGTGGATGAAAAACGACACGTGCCAGCCAGCTTCGGTAAGAATTTTTTCAAAAAATGTTTCATTTCATTATTTTGAAAATGAAATGCGTGATATTTGTGTATCCTCGCCTCCCAATTTTTTCCAATATCGATTACAAAGCATACATTACAATATTTTGTACTATCTCTCTATTTCTTTATCTCTCTCTGTCTCTCTCCCTCTCTCTCTCTCTCTCTCTCTCTCTCTCTCTCTCTCTCTCTCTCTCTCTCTCTCTCTCTCTCTCATTATGCGTAATCTTCTTTATGCTCTCGATCTTTTAGGCACATACCTTTTCCTGCAAGTAGTCAATACAAGCAGTAAATCTACAAACAGTATGAAACTGTATGCAATTTAGTTCGCCTATTTAGTATTGTAAATTTACATTAAAATAAACGAGTCAAAAGAACAAACGAAAAACGCATACTTTTGGAATAATAATTTGAATATCTAGAATATGTAGAAAACTGAAATGCATAATATATACATGGGTAATGTGAATTTTGTTCAAAATCGGTATGATGTCGATATTAACGGAATGGTGTTCACGATATATTACGGCAGTAATCACCACTGGCGCGGAGTAAAGTTATTTTAAGAGTAATCACATTCCAAAATCGCTGTAACGCACAAGTTTTGTTCCCTTTCAACACACACCCATCCCCCCCCCCCCACCGCACCCCCCTTAACACCTATCTTTCGAGGACGATAAAGACAGGGTCTAAACATTAAACTCACGTGTCAATTTTTACAAATGTCTGAAATTTTATAATTCATGTGTATTAAAAAATGGTACAAATATTTGTAAAAAATAAAAATACACCTATTCTTGGCATCAGTCAGATATTATCAGGACCAAGGCCAGTAGTAGCTCCGAGGTGGCTCACTGGTTAGCGTGACGGACACGAGACCAGTAAGACGTGTGCGTATATTCTGCCCAAACTAGACCGGATCTGCTGCCTTGGTGTGTCTCTTGGCAAGGCACTTTACTCCTCAGTACAACAGTGTCATGTATATATTGATGTGTCATTAAAGGGAAACCACATTACTGGTGATTATTTGATGAGGAACGTTAGAGTTTACTGCACTACTCCAATACAAGGAAGGTCTGAAACTAGTTTCTGTCCCAAAAATGGTGTATGCATGCATGTATGTATGTATGTATGTATGTATGTATGTATGTATGTATGTATGTATGTATGTATGTATGTATGTATGTATGTATGTATGTATGTATGTATGTATGTATGTATGTATTTGGGTTAACGATATATCAGAAAAATCAGGGCTATACAGTTTCGTGCAAAAGCTAGTTAGCAACAAATGGCGGCCAAATCCGACCAAAATTAAATATGCACCATGATTCAAAAAGCCGAAAGATAAATATGTTAAAAAAATCTCCCAAAAAGGCACACATATCAAAGGCACACCAGTCAAAAGCATAATAGCCAAAGGCACACCAGTCAAAGGCATACCAGTCAAAGGCATGACAATCAAAGGCATACCAGTCAAAGGCATACCAGTCAAAGGCATACCAGACAAAGGCATAACAGTCAAAGGCATGACATTAAAAGGCATACCAGTCAAAGGCATACCAGTCAAAGGCATACTAGTCAAAGGCATGACAATCAAAGGCATACCAATCAAAGGCATACCAGTCAAAGGCATACCAGTCAAAGGCATGACAATCAAAAGGATACCAGTCAAAGGCATAACAGTCAAAGGCATACCAGTCAAAGGCATGACAATCAAAGGTATACCAGTCAAAGGCATACCAGTCAAAGGCATAACAGTCAAAGGCATGACAATCAAAGGCATGACAATCAAAGGCATACCAGTCAAAGGCATACCAGTCGAAGGCACACCAGTCAAAGGCATAATAGCCAAAGGCACACCAGTCAAAGGCATACCAGTCAAAGGCATACCAGTCAAAGGCATAACAACCAACGGCATAACAGTCAAAGGCACACCTGTCAAAGGCATAACAGTCAAAGGTACACCTGTCAAAGGCATGACAATCAAAGGCACACCTGTCAAAGGCATAACAGTCAAAGGCACACCTGTCAAAGGCATGACAATCAAAGGCATACCAGTCAAAGGCATACCAGTCAAAGGCACACCAGTCAAAGGCATACCAGTCAAAAGCATAAGAGTCAAAGGCATGACGATCAAAGGCATACCAGTCAAAGGCATACCAGTCAAAGGCATACCAGTCAAAGGCATGACAATTAAAGGCATACCAGTCAAAGGCATACCAGTCAAAGGCATACCAGTCAAAGGCACACCAGTCAAAGGCATAATAGCCAAAGGCACACCAGTCAAAGGCATACCAGTCAAAGGCATACAGTAAAAGGCATACCAGTCAAAGGCATAACAACCAACGGCATAACATTCAAAGGCACACCTGTCAAAGGCATAACAGTCAAAGGTACACCTGTCAAAGGCATGACAATTAAAGGCACACCTGCCAAAGGCATAACAGTCAAAGGCACACCTGTCAATGGCATGACAATCAAAGGCATACCAGTCAAAGGCATACCAGTCAAAGACACACCAGTCAAAGGCATACCAGTCAAAGGCATACCAGTCAAAGGCACACCAGTCAAAGGCATGACAGTCAAAGGCACACCAGTCAAAGGCATACCAGTCAAAGGCATACTAGTGAAAGGCACACCAGTCAAAGGCATAATAGCCAAAGGCACACCAGTCAAAGGCATACCAGTCAAAGGCACACATATCAAAGGCACACCAGTCAAAGGCATGACAATCAAAGGCACATCAGTCAAAGGCATACCAGTCAAAGGCATACCAGTCAAAGGCACACCAGTCAAATTCACACCTGTCAAAGGCATGACAATCAAAGGCATAACAGGGTATAGAAAGTCTAAACTTTTCAATAAAGAGCGCACTCCCTATTATCCCATGCAAGAGGGCGCATCGGGACTATTATCTCTTATATATATTCTTTTCTCCCGGTACATCGCTTAACTTCAATTTTTAAATTTCCAAAATCATCATGTCGACAAATCTAACTCAATTAACTATGTTGATTTAAATTTACCAAAGGGTTTATGTGATGGAATAGTGTATAAATCTGTGCATATCGAAAGCAAAAATCCTTTGGCCCAAACGTAAACTTTAATAACCCAAACGTGACATTCGTCTTTGGTTACGATTAGCACAAATGCAACGTGCCTGAAATACATCTGTTTTAAATAAAGTCGTATGTGTGATTCTTTTGACCGGCACATTTCTTTTAAGTTCGAAACATACATTACCCTTCGGCTTTGAAGAGTATGGGATGTTTATTCACACTGTTGTGATACAAGCATACTTAGGAAGGTTTACATCTGAGCTCATTTTCCCACAGATGAAGTACAAAGGGATTTAATCTGGCAATAAATAAATTAAATAAAAACCAACTTCACGTATGTTTGTTTTGTGTACCAATCCTGGTTTTGTTTCATTCATACATCGCCAGACCAGCGACATAAGAGTAAATAAACTATGGTATTCTGTTATTTTGTCAAGAATACATGTTTATAGCAGGTCTTATAAGCGAATGGGACTAAGCAGGTCTTATAAGCGAATGGGACTAAGCAGGTCTTATAAGCGAATGGGACTAAGTCAAAGGTAAGACATAAACCCATATCAACAATCACCTGTAAGCACATTTGCCCTTTGTTTTTATTATTATTATTATTATTTGTTACATCTACCTAATTCGAATGCACGCGTACGACGACAACAAATTACGTTGCCATTATTCATTTAATGGAAGGGATGACGTCGGATTTGTTATTTCGTACAGCACAAATGACCAAATTACACATTCATTTATGGATGGGATGACGTCGGATTTGTTATTTCGTACAGCACAAATGACCAAATTACACATTCATTAATGGATGGGATGACGTCGGATTTGTTATTTCGTACAGCACAAATGACCAAATTACACATTCATTTATGGATGGGATGACGTCGGATTTGTTATTTCGTACAACACAAATGACCAAATTACACATTCATTAATGGATGGGATGACGTCGGATTTGTTATTTCGTACAACACAAATGACCAAATTACATATTCATTAATGG
Organism: Margaritifera margaritifera; assembly: GCA_029931535.1. NCBI lineage: Eukaryota > Metazoa > Mollusca > Bivalvia > Unionida > Margaritiferidae > Margaritifera > Margaritifera margaritifera. The sequence goes on from JAQPZY010001533.1 coordinate 2,588,695, forward strand.
ATGGGATGACGTCGGGTTTGTTATTTCGTACAACACAAATAACCAAATTACACATTCATTTATGGATGGGATGACGTAGGATTTATTTCGTACAGCACAAATGACCAAATTACACATTCATTTATTTAGTACGGTATTTTTTCATCTGAAAAATTGTCAGAGCTATTTAGTCTCCTTTTATCTTTCACGAAATAGTATTTTTACATTCTTCAACGGATTCTGTGAAGCTTTTATCCCATATAGTTGTGTCTCTAACATACAAATTTGCTATATGACTCGTATTATTATTATTATTATTATTATTATTATTATTATTATTATTGTGGTGGTTGTTGGAAAATCTGTAAAGGTCTGAGCCTTAATATCAGATAGATGCCTACTGTAGTACGAGTATAGTATTCCATAGTACGAGTACAGTATTCTATAGTACGAGTACAGTATTCTATAGTACGAGTACAGTATTCTAAGGTAAGAGTACAGTATTCTATAGCAAGAGTACAGTATGTCCAAGGGTATGAACGATTAGAAAGAGTCATCGTGAAAGACATTACCCTTTAAGGTCGCTTTTCGCAATTTGATATTTTGAATTCATTTGTTTTCAAAGCACAAAACACCCGAGCCGACATATTGTATTTACGTTTATCTGCTCAATGGATTAAGTGGAATTTCATTTCAAGTTACACAGTATTCACACAAGTGTAGCAATATCCTTTTTCAACTATGGCATATTTGTCCTAATTAACATAGATTCCCGTCCTTGGGTCCTGCACAGAACATAAAATAAATGACGGACATAGTTTTAATCGACAGCAAATAGCAAAAAAATACCAACACACACACACACACTATATATATATAATACGCAACATATATACGTATACCCACTATATATAATACACACATAGACATACACACACACTTTATATATATATATATATATATATATATATATATATATATATATATATATATACACATAGACATACACTCACACACACACACTATATATATATATATATACATAGACATACACTCACACTCTATATATATATATATATATATATATATATATATATATATATATATATATATATATATATATATATACGTCAGTGGGTTATGAATGCAAACAATTGTTGTTTAGCCGAATTAACCGAAATGTTTGGAAACTCAGAAGGTCTTTGTTACTGAAAACTCAATACTGACTATGTATGTATGTATGTATGTATGTATGTATGTATGTATGTATGTATGTATGTATGTATGTATGTATGTATGTATGTATGTATGTATGTATGTCTCGCCCTCTCTCTCGCTCATATACATATATAAAGTAGTTCTGCAAATCGGGATTGCTAGACCACTTATATAGTTTGTGTCCGTATATAGAGGGATACAAGAACATTAAAAGTCATTATTGAAATTTACCAGATCGGCAAAACTTTGGTGGTGCGTTTTAAAAATAAAAGCAAAAGTTCACAAGACCACATGTATTTTTCTGTATCACCATCTCGTGTGGGGGATACAACAATAATGAAGCCGTCAGACTGTAGTGTATGAACAGAATATCGTCCGCTAGAAATATACAGGTAAATAACGGTAGTACATGCGTCGCACTGTGTAGACATAGATCATAGGAATTCAAAACCAACGGGCCGTGGTTAGAAACTCGGCACAGGCAAAAAAAACATTTTATTATTGGAAATATCTCATCAGATAAATCCGGAAAACGTCATTAATTCCTAATCATTAGCTGTGTCAGATTAATCCGGATAAACGTCAGTAAATAATGTTTCAGATGAAATCCACGGATATGTCAGCAAACCTGAATCATAACTTCTTTCAGGAAATATGTCATTAAGTCCGAATCATAAGATGTGTCAGATAGATCCGGAAGTGTATGGCCATTAAGACCTGAACTCATAGACCTGTGACGTACATGTAAACAAAATCGATAGCGTATAATAATTTGAATTTTATTTTACAAAACATAAATAATTGCACAAAACTACTTTGAATTGAATTCAATAGTTTTAAAAGAGGTGATATCAATATTTCACGAGTTTAACAAGAAAGTAACAATGTCTGTATTAAGAGATAATGCCTATTTGTTTACAGGCTTGGACGGGATAAAAGTGTGTTCCAAGCTAATTGGGTTGAACCTGACATAAAAGACAATACATGTGTTAATTGATGATTTAAAATATAAAACATATATTTCTACGTTTTAGTAAAGATGCAGAGTTACAGGTTACATTTAGTGACGATAACATTGAAATAAGCAGCATCAGCACTGATGGCAAGATGTCTTGAACAGCGCAGTATGAAGAATAAATAAATTATGTATTTGATGTGAGTAAATACACTAAATTTGTACTCAGCTAAATTTACAAAACAACTCGAAGATTTCGTAAACTTTTCAAGGTCACTTTACAACGATTCGACAAAAACAAAATATTTATGCAAAAATAGTTAGATTAAAAACAATACATAGTGATTCTGTATATAAAGTAGCTGTTGATAATCAACCATAGGAATTCTAAATTTGACATAAATCTTAAATCATTTATACGTTTGAAAGGATTAAACAAGCGTTGTCGATTGCTGAAAATGAAAGTACTGTTTTAGACTGTGGTCATATTACTTGGTGGTTGCACCCAACTACAATCTGTGACGCATAAAATATTCTCTGGTCCAGTTTCTTACTCAGTACCAATTATTTATGGGAACAAATCAAACGGGACGAAAATAAAGTAAAGTAGATTGAACTAAAAGAATGTTTAACTGAAGGATCTACTTTCACATTATGCAAGGAAGCAAGAAAAATATTTCCCTAGAAAAAGAGTTTATGTAAGTCATATAGATGACCAGTGGCCAGCGGATATTGCTGACATATACAACAATGAATATAGATACATTTCGGCAGTGATATATATTTTTCGATTACATCTTTCGAACTTTACCTTTAGTTGGCACCATATAGCCACTATTGAGCTGAGGTGTCCTCAAACACTACTACATGCATACATGCATTGTTGGACTAAAAACAGAAAACAAGACAAAGGGATATTGTATGCACGATGCCTTTAGATAAATCTTAAAGAGCGAAAACCTGAAAAGATACAGTTTGATGAAGCAAAACAGTTTTACAACAGGAAAGTTAAGGATTTGCTGGCAAAGGAAAACATTTAGTGCTTTTCAACTTACTCAGACAAAAAGGAATTTTATGTGGGGAAAAACATTAACATAACCTTAAAGAATAGAATGCAAAATGAAACTAGAAAATGCTAACTGAGGATACATTAACGATCATCCCAGATCAACAGACACGACTCAAATAGAAGCAAGCAAGGAAAAAAAACCAGATAAAAAATATGGATCAATATATTCGGCTACTTGACACCCGAGAAACATCTGGAACGCCTAAAATGAAAATCGGCAAAAGTCAGAATGTTCAAAATAAATTTGTATGGAAGAAAAGGTAAGAAAAGAGCTACCTCCGTAACGATACTACTCAAAAATAAATAAATCAAGCTTGTAATTGAGAGAATATGGAGGACATGTTTTACTAACTAGACTTATCTGTATAGGACAAATATGATGACATATACAAAGTTGTAAAGATTTTGAAAACCAAACGGATCAATGATAAAAAAGTATCTACTTGTGAAATGCAAAGGATATGATATATCGTTTGATAGTTGGAAATCGGATGATAATAGCATGCCATTAAATAAAGGACGCTGAAGAAGAATGCACAGATAGAAAATATTAAGTGCTTTTGAAAGATAATGAGTTTCTAAAATGGGGTGGATGTTGAAAAGAGAATGCATTAGAAAATGAAGAAATTAAAACATGAACGGCATTCGAATTTATTTTGATCGCGAAGCCTGAGAGAAAAAGGAAATTACGTCAAAAAATATCACCAGTAAATAACAAAAAGGTTCACCTGGAAAGCATTAAAGGCGACTACAATCTAAGACATTGTCTTAGCAGGGTAATAAATGAAATTACAGATAAAAATGTAAAGAGATTAAAAAAATTAAAATATGACGCTGATTCACACAAAATCTCAAAAGAGCTGAAAAATAATATAACGATAAAGACTACAAGCTTGTCTATGGGATTTGAACAAAATGAAAAGTAATGGAAATCACATAAATGTTGATTTAGTCATGAAGACAAGTAAATATCTTTCAAATTTCAGTATGCATTTTTTTTCTGGATAACATTTTTACCATGTACAATCTGAACGCATCTATAAAACCTGCTGTTACAAAGAATTACCACAAAATCAGTATATATAGGAAGAGTTTTTACACCACATGGACGAAGTAACATCCAATATACTTTTAACGATGTGTAACTATACAGATTTTGAAAATACGATTTTTCAGAACTTTCATTTGACATTTAGTTGTAATTATTTTCGATAAATAAAAATGATACAAAACATGATGTTATCGATGAAGTCCCTCGGTGCCCAAGGCAAAGTGTGTTGGAGATAAAATCAATTGAAAAATGTTATAAATGCAACAGAGAACAACCGAGAGAGAAAATGGAGAAGAAAAAATAGGAAATACCAGTGATGTACAGATTGCGTAAAATTAACGAGATTAAAATGGTATTACAGTAGAGGCCATAAACATATAAGAGAGAGAGACAGAGGTGGGCGGGGAGACAGAGATCAAAAAGAATTTGCATGTGAATAGGAAAAAAAACAATAAATAGAGTCTCAATGTGTTTTTACAGGAAAAGACAATTTATGAAGCATAGCTGAACACTGTTCAACGCAATAATTTTTGGAATTGTTCCAAAGACACATTTTTTCGCATTAACGAAATAATGACCTGAATGAATCCTTTTAGAGGATTTGTAAAAATTAGATAAAACAGATGCATTAATATATGACTGGTTTCAAAATCTAACAAGTAGTGCTCCCAATCATTGTCCTCCATTTCATTACTTAAATTTGTATCAAATATTTTTTTAAATTAAAAGTTTATTATACTTAAAAAGTAAAAAAAAGTATTTCCCATACAAACCATTAAATATTCTTGATAACTACACTACAATTTGACAGTGATCAATTTTAACAGATAAAGGGTGTAACATGAAATTATGTCAAAAACAAATTACTGGGCGGTGTGTATTGCAACAGGTGGTTGTAGAATTTCCTACTGGCATTTAACAAGCAAAAGTGTCCTGGAGTTAATTAAATCTGTGTACAGATTTCACATATAGTTCCAGATATGGGGATTACTGAGATAGTGTGCAATACTTTTACCAAGTAAAGATGCTTATAGTCATGTAAATAACGGAACAGACAGTAACAAATTTATTTGATCAGCAACAATTTTAATATTCCACTATACAAAGAATTGAGAGAAATCAATGGCAAAATAAAAACACCAAGGATATATATATATATATATATATATATATATATATATATATATATATATATATATATATATATATATATATATATATAAATATATGTATGTAGATAGATAGATAGATAGATAGATAGATAGATAGATAGATAGACGAACTTTGCGAATTCTACTAGATGGTTTGTTTACCCCTTTGACCAAAATTACATATAACAAACCGATTAGTGCTAAAGCAAGCAATGAAACATCTCCGGCAAGGAAAGAAAAAAAATCTGCACAGCTGTTTATAAAAGCCAGCTTATCACACTACCAATAATACAGGGTAAAGCTGACGCTTTTTTAAAAATTAGATCAATCAAATAATTACCAATTTTTTATTAAGCCCTTTCTAATTTTATCAACGAGTGGACAATCTTTGCCTCCTGATGGGGCACTACCGCCACTTGTGATTCCACCACCTGATAAACCTTTTATAAAATTGTCTATAGTGAGAGCAACAATTGATCTATTCACACCCATTAAAGTGGTTATAGAATTTGCTGTACTGTAATACAATTTTCTTTAAACATCCGTCTCATTAACTTTTGAATTTGCTCTCTGAAAATTCTCTAATACTACACTGAGTGCTAGTTTGATAACATTGAGACATATTAATTACAGAAAGATAACAGAAAATAAGGAACCTGACAATACTGAAAAAATTGCTCAATAAATAACTGTGCAAAGATTGCTTTGTTGTTGATGCATGTGTGCCATGGACAACAAGTTGTTACAATAGTTATAGCTGCTTAACATGTGATAGCTGGTGGTGTAGCTGTTTTAGGTGTCTGGTTGATTTAGTCTAAAAGCAAAGCTGATTCTGTTTTAAAACTGATGAATTGTCAAAACATGTACAAAACAAAAATAAACGCAAATAAAGAATCCTGGCAAAGCCCATATGAAGTTCAACAAGATAAAACCATGTCTGTGTAGTACAACCCAATGCCAGAAATGCTTTAACTTTTCAGTTAATAAATAAAAAGCATAGCTTTTACCTACAGACAAAGATAGAGTACACCAAAGAACAGTATTATCTCTATTAAACATGCAACACTTAAATCTGCTCTCACAGTTTCATGCAGCATGCTTTTGAAGTTGTTCAATAGGTCCACAGCAAACATGTATATTGGAAAAATTGTAGGACTATTCCATTTTCACCTAGTCAGTTAATAATCCATTATCTGATAGCAGATTGATTGGCTTTTACCAGATACATTGTTAACATTGTAGCGATAAAAGGAAACTCCAACTTATATTGATAAACGCTTTAGCTTTTCTTCGGTATTAAATAACATAGCCTTTACCTGCAGACAAATGTCGACTGAAACGAAGAACATCATCAACACAATTTATCATGCAATATTCAACTTTGCTTTTACTGTAGCATACAACTTGCTTTTACTGTAGCATACAACATGCTTTTACTGTAGTATACAACATGCTTTTACTGTAGCATACAACATGCTTTTACTGTAGCATACAACATGCTTTTACTGTAGCATACAACTTGCTTTTACTGTAGCATACAACATGCTTTTACTGTAGCATACAACATGCTTTTACTGTAGCATACAACTTGCTTTTACTGTAGCATACAACATGCTTTTACTGTAGCATACAACATGCTTTTACTGTAGCATACAACATGCTTTTGAAAAGAGATTGAGGTTGAGGTTTACAATTGGCCCATCGTCAAGCATGGATGTTGGAGAAATTATCAAGTTAATCATTTCAGTTTATTTTAGCCAACTCACAATTGACTAACCAATAGCACAAATATCAGGGGTCCCCAACCTTTTTGTGCCTACAGGCACATTTGTGAGTTTATGAGAGAGTGGCGGGCACCAACCAATTAACTTGACCCATTTTTTAATTTTTTTATTATTTATTATAATCTCTTCCGCGGGCACACAAAAAAACCTTGGCGGGCGCCATGGCGCCCGCAGGCACTGCGTTGGGGACCCGTGACATAGATCTTTGCCTGACAAAATTGTTACTAAATAAATACCGTACCATCTGCAAACTTCAGTGATAACACGGCAACCAAGTTGGTATTGACCTACAAAAGGAGGATCAAGAGCGCCATCTATTTCTTTACATAAAGTGATGTAACCGTAGATTATATCCCGGATAATTCGTTGTCTCTTTATTGCCAATAACCACAACAAAATAATACAACTAATACCAACAAGAACTACAGAAAGTAGTAATTATAGGTAGGTGAATGGAGAATGAACTAAATATTTAATTGAAAAAAATGGGCTTTAAATAGATAATGCTTTTATTTTATTTTATTAGCGTGTTAGTGCCAGTTTGGAGTCTTCTTGATTTAAACCGCTTGGTTTCCGCGTTCTTGGACGGCGTATCCAGTAAGATTCCTTTTCTTTCCTGGTTCCGGAACTCCAGTTGCGGTTTTGGGCAATTGCAGTTTGTATAATGTCACTGAAAGTATGGCCAGGGGAAAAGAAGTGTTCTGCTACTGGGCTTCTGTACAACTTCTTTGTCATCCGTTCAGATCTGTGAAGATTGATCCTTTTCTGTAGTTTTTGGTTTCTCCGACATAGTGAAGGCCGCAAATCTTACACGTGATGATAAAATTAAATTTCTGTTTTTGGCTGTATTGTTTCAACCATGTATGTTCAACTTTACGCTCGTCACTGTGCTAGAGAATGTGTTTGTCTCTATCATACGTTGACATGTTTTGCATCTTTTATCACCACAGGGCCCAGATGTACCAGCATGGTATTAGCTTGTGATTGGCGTCAGCTTTGCTCATTAGTAAAACAGATAGAGATATACACATTCTTTAGGCATCCCCCCCCCCCCAGGATATAACTGAATCAGCCCCATATAATAATAATAACACTACTTATTTGATGCCTCTAGAGGAGAGAAACTAACGTACCATCAGGTTAAACAAAAAGCGTGTAAACTAGAGTTTTTCGTTTAAGTCAAATTCGCCATGCATTAGAATTTGCTGTATCCAATATTTCTCATTTTGGCCGGGTTCATTACCAGTCCATTTGTACAGCATTTCGACGCACTGGACATTGTTCTGCTCAGCTGAAATGGTTGAATATATATATATATATATATATATATATATATATATATATATATATATATATACACATGGCTGAGCAATTTTTTTAAAAAACCACTAGTCCAGGACAAGTGGTTTCAGAAAATTCACTTGTCCCACCTTACTTTTCACTTGTCCCACCTTATTCTTCACTAGTCCCACCTTACTTTTCACTGGTCCCAAAATGGTAATCACTTGCCGAGATTTGATGAGATGTATGTACTTAATCCATAGAAAAAACAAACGAAATAATATACAACATAATTATTTATTAAAAGAATTTAATTTTTCAGAAACATTAGTTTGTTATACATTTGGCTTCTTCAGGTTCATGTATATATGTTTTCGCTGATGGATTTGAAAAAATGTCCATGTATATGTCTGCCACCTGCATCAGCACTAAGCCAACAGTTGATAGCTGTGTCTGGGTTAAAGTCCTCAAGCTCTGGTCCATTTGCGGAAATATTCATTAGCATTTGTAAACTCTTTTGGTTTAAGGAATTCCTTAAAGAAGTCTTGATTAAGTTCATTGAACAAAGTCTTTTGCCCTGAATCTGTTCTTATAATTCACGCCAAGTTCAACACCGTTCTCCTCCTGGAGTGCACACATCATTTCCATATCAGAAAATGGTATTTCATTACGGGCTAGGGTGTAGGCTGTGTTAAAGAAAGCTCTCATTTTTTTAATTTCAGTCTCGTTTAGTTTTGAAAGGGCCTTTCCTAGTGGAGTGTCACCAACTCTGACTTCACTGATTTGCTGCACATGCTGGCTAGTGTCATGCATATATTGTGCTGCACAGGCGTTGTGGGGTCCAGACATGTCATGAGACTTTATTGGTTCAATCCTGAAATTGTCAGTTCCACTGACAAATACACTGGGTGAATTTCCAACCTGTGCCAGTTTTGGATATTGTTTGCATTAACTGCAAAACATCTTTCCTTCCGAGTCAATACATTCAAGCCAGGGATAACAATCAACCCAATGCGGCTGAAAATTTCTCTGTCTCTTAGTAGTGTCATATTTGACATTTTTTGCCACCACGGATTGTTGCTTATGTCTCTTTGGAGAAATAGCTACTACACACTCAGTATCAGTCTTACGTTTTATCCCTCCACTTTCAAAAAAATGTTCCTTCTCCGAATTGCCGTTATTACCTTCCTTGCGAAAATAATTTAGCAAACTCTTTCTATCCACAGAGTAACTATCAGCTTGCTTGACAACTACTTCTAAAGTGAATATAACATACATTTTCTCTTTTAAATACGAACAGAGACAGCTCATTAATTAGCGTAATTGTTTCACTTCAAACGCAATATCGCACGTGCAAGTTAATCATCTGTATAATCAATTAAAAATTAAAGAATCATTTAATCAGTTCATAAAGGAAACCAACACTGATATCAGTAAAGTACCTTTCATTAATTTAATTACATTGACTCGCTGGATTAAAATCATAGTGAGCCGCTCGTGATGATCTGGCTTGAGTAAACAAAATGCAACAAAACCGCTTAAAACACTGCTAATTGATCATACTGGCTTTCTTTTGTTTGACGTGTTTTGATTTGCCGATAAGTTTTGACGTGTTTTGATTTGCCGATAATTTGGTCGCTTAGCCCAATATGCAGTCAAGCGGTAACAGAACTGACCACATTTATGTGTTATTCAGGATGTAAATGTATACATGAAGACGGGTAGAATCAAGTATTCAGTACGCCCGGAGGGTATGATTGGTCAAATAAAGGTAGATATAGTGATTAAAGCACAAAAATAATGACTTGCTCGACTTTTTTAAAAAGCACTTGTCCCGGACTAGCGAATTGGAAAATTTTATTTCCCCGACTTCGAAAATGAATAGTCCGGGACGTCGGGCTATGGGATTTGCTCAACCCTGATATATATATATATATATATATATATATATATATATATATATATATATATATATATATATATATATATATATATATATATATATATATATGATGCTTATTATGATGAATATGATTCTGATTCTAATTATTGTTATTATTATTATTATTATTATTATTTACAGATTTCTGGGTACATCAGTCGAGTTGTTGATCGTTTTCTGTTTGATGGCCGGATATGAAAGACCGATTGCGCATGACTATTGAGTGGTGACCAACATGGTTCCTATCCTGTCAAAGGATAATATGTAAACCTACAGGAGGAACTTGAAGCAAGACAAAGGTGAAGGACATATTCGCTGACAAACAATGGTTTTCGAAGATTTCAAAGCAGCATGGAACATGAGCCATTTCTCTCATATTGAAGTTATTTGCAAAACCCGCGCTCAAGTCCATAACGATGATGTATATTAACAAGGTTCTATCTGGAGGTAGCAATGCCTTCAAAGTTCGTAAATCGTGCGTGCGTGCGTGATGTGTTTGTGTGTCTGTGTGTGTACTATTAATATAGTAAACCTGTTGCCGGTATATTTGTCCGATTCTGACAGAAGTATCCTTTCACATGGCCTCAATTTTTGTCCTAGGTCGGAAACCTGCAAATGTGCTCTAGATGAAAGAAGATCTTGAGACTGTCACAGAATGAGACTACTGGTGCATCGAACACTAAACATGTTGAACCTAAAAGATTTCGTCCAAAAAGCCAATTTATTATATATTTCGTAATGAGATATTGTAATGTATCAGTGGTACATCACTACTGGAACTACTTTCTTTTCCCATTTAGGAAATATATCTGCCTTTATGTATACTATTTAAACTCGTATTCCCATATTTGGGTCTATTCAATTTTTCTTATTCATCATCTTCGTTTTCTCCTTCTTCTTCTTCTTCTTCTTCTCTCTCTCTCTCTCTCTCTCTCTCTCTCTCTCTCTCTCTCTCTCTCTCTCTCTCTCTCTCTCTCTCAGAATAAGCTGATCTTAAAATGTCAAGAATGTAGTATCGCGGTGTGTTTTCGCCGATGTAAGAACTCGCGTCAAAATATTTCCCTAAATGGACACATTTTAATTTCTTATTCAATTAATGGTCACCACACTACGTGTGCCACATCTGGCTTGAAAATGAAAATTGTATGCTACCGGTAAACACGTAATCTAAGTGAAAAAAATGGAGGATACACACATTTGGTTTCATGTGAAACACTACACTTTTCGTTACAACTTTAGTGCATATACTTGAGAATCGCCCAGGGCATCGCGGGAACAATGTCACACAAGTTAAGCACTGTCTCCAAACACAAGTTAAGCACTATCTCCAAGCATTGAATATAACATTTTATACATTTTCATTCTTCAAGTTAGGTCAAGTTAGATCATAATAAACTTATTTACAGTTAAATATGTTCGCATTTTTTTATGAGTTTTGCAGCAGACTTAAATTTGATCAAAGCTTTTTCAACAGAGGGCAGATGAAACAATTTCCCCATTTAAGGACCTCAGGGTATTAATTGGTAGGACCTCAGGGTATTAATTGGTACACGAAACAACTTTGCTGCTCTTTCTACAGGAATTTGCATTTCAGTTAACATTTTAAAGGCATCTGTTAGATCCTGAGGTGTGTAGTTACTTCTGTGTTTACCCCTAACAACAGTAGGGAAAAGCGACAAAGTTCACAAGGACCAGCACTGATGATGCTTGATATCTTTCGAACGCTATAAACAGGCAGCAGCTTGATTACGTGACATCTGGCGTCTGCCAGGACTAGAACAGACAGGCAAGTGAACAGATTGTAGATAATGGACTTGTTCTAAATAACAACAAGAGCGTGTGCGAGACTGAAAATTTGTCATGTTGGGAGATTTTGTAACTTATTTACCAGTCAAAATTCCATTCTTTTGTCTCAAAATTTATAGACGAGTGGGCGGGGCAGTGAACTTTATATTTCCCGCTAGGTGACGCAAAAATATCCTCAGATCGCTGGTAAATATCGAAAACTATCGTGACCGGCGAAAACATAAAAACTTGTAACCGATGAGAAGGTGCCATCATAGAATGCCTAAAACGAACTCAAACAACAAAAAGTTGGCTTAGCTTAAAATATTAACTGTTTAAAAAAACGTTTTTTAAAGTTTTCCACATGAATCGTATAAATTGTCAGTGACTGAACTTACATGACCTGTTTCTATTCGATATTCAGTGTCACTCATACAGTGTCGCATACCTGTCACACTCTGCAACAAACATTACAAGTTTAAGGTAAAACTCTTGATTAAAAATAGTAATAAAATTGTTTAAACAGCAATTTTAACCGTCGTCACAATCACAGTCATGTTTGAAAACGATGGAGAAATCGGGGATAGACAGGGATGAGTGTTGATTGCAAACGGAAATTAAGTGACCGTCGAAATGTGGGTGCAACGTCTGTTACAGAATCAGACTACAAGCTTGGCAAGGCCACACAATTCCCGTTTGAATGCAGAAATAAACAAAATTAAGAACCAAAATCCTTATAGGTAAACTTACAACCATTAAAATCTTTTGCTTACAGATGTTACACACTGAAGTCTTTTGGATACGACCGCTCTATGATGTTTCTACAGTACCCACATCCCAACACTGTTCACTGTATCAATACACGAAAGAAACGCGTTAACGAAAATACAAATATCTTCAAACAGTCATTAATTTAGCAAAATACACAATTTGAAGCATCGTATGTAGGAACTAAATATGTAAAAAGTTATTGTCCTAAAATTGGTGTAAAATTTCGGAACCTCTATTTATCGTTGTACTAATGCAACCGTTAATCGCACTGGCACAGAATGGAGAAAAACAAATCTATGAAAATCGACGGTTTTTGCCTTTAAAAACTATATAATAAAAGAAAACGTATTTTTGTTTTTGTTTTTGAGTAAATATAAGGAACATTGCCACTAATGACAATGCAATGTTTCTATTTCGCTCATGAAATATTTCCTTTTATTATATATTTCATAATGATATATTGAAATATATCGTGGGAGAAAAATTTTATCGCCACATTGGCGATACACCTTTTATCTCCACAGTGGCGATATCACTTTTGGAACTACTTTTTTACATTTAGGAAGCATATCTGCCCTTAGGTATGTTCTTCAGACCTGTATTTCCATATTTAGGCCTTTTTTCTTTTTCTTCTTCTTCTCTCTCTGTCTCTCTCTCTCTGTCTCTCTCTCTCTCTCTCTCTCTCTCTCTCTCTCTCACACATACACACACACACTCTTCTCTCTCTCTCTCCGTCAGAATGAATAGATCTTAAAATGTGTCAACATTGTTGACCCTCTAGTATATATTATGTAATCAATGAAAAGGTGCCGTCAAGAATGCATACAAAATGAACGCAAAATACAAAAAAGCAGGCTTCAAGTATTAACATTTTTTAATTAGTTTTCCACATGAATCATGCTAATTATTAGTGACTGAACTTACATGATCTGTTGCTATTCGATATTCTGTGTTACCCATACAGTATCGTATACCTGTTACACACAACGCAAATGGTGCACATTTGTAAGAAAAACTCTTGATTACATATAGTAATAACATTGTTTAACTAGCGATTTTAACTGTCATCACAGTCATAATCATGTCTGAAAACGATGGATAAATCAGATATTGATTAGTGTCGATTGCAAACCGAAATTAAGTGACGATCAAAATGATGGTGCAATGTCTCTCACCGAAATAGACCGCACGCATGGCAACGCACAAATATTCACGTCTGAGGTGGCTCTCTACAGGTTAGTATTTTGCATATATTTTTAAAGAAAAAAAATTCCCAGGTTTTCCTCAATGGTGATCCTGCCTATTTAAAAAAAGACCGTGTATATCTTAGATATTGTTAAAAGAACTTTTAATTTCCTTTATTTTAGTGTATGAAAATTGTAAAAAAAAAGTCGATAATTTTTTGTACTTTTTATATATTTTGTAATTCATTCATTGCACTTTCAGAAGCTGGTATTGCCTACTCTGGCAAAATTCGTTTTCCCTATTTTAACAACTGCTAAAGATAGTGTACTTTGGACTAATTCATGCTAATATTTCGAGTACATGGGAGCAGCCATTTTGGTCAGCTGTGTGCTTAGATCATGTACAATTTCCACAAGTACAATATGTAAAGAAATTTCAGCCACGGTATATGAAAGTAGCATAGAGGTATGCCAACATTCTCTCCATTGTGCATGTTCCAAATGCAAACAACTTCACGTTACACCTGTCACTCTGTCAGAAGTACGTACTATCTGTAGGGCGCCACCTTAATGCAGAAAAAAAAAAAAAATAGAAACCAAAACCCTTACAAGTAAATTCACAATCATTAAAATCTGATGTTTTATGATGTTACGCTCTGATGCCTGTTGAAGCGTTCTGTCATGTTGCTATAGTACCCCAACCCTAGCAATGTTGTTTGTAATTTTCACTGTTTCAATCCGCGCAAGAAATGTATTAACGAAAATAAAAATCGCTTTATTTTCGCATGAAAACATTCATTAATTTGACAAAATACACAATCTGAAGCATTATATGTACAATCCAAATTTGTAAAAATGTCGCTCTCCTAAAAATATTGTCAAATTTCGGAACTTTTTTTTATCGATGTAGTAATGCAGCCGTTAATCGGGTTGACACAGAATTGAGAAACAAATCCATGCATATCGGAGATGTTTGCCTGAAAAAATATATAATAAAAAGAAAATCTACGTTTTTTGAGTAGATATAAGGAAATATTTCACTCGTGAAGTGGAAACATTTTGTATGGTCACTCATGGCTTCGCCACTCGTGACAATACAATGTTTCCACTTCACTCATAAAATATTTCCTCATATCTACTCAAAAAACGTAGCTATCCAATCTATATCTACTAAAGAAGCGCATCTATTCAAACCAAGAGACGTACGAAAACAGCACAAGGCAACTCAAGGGGTGCCTCACGAGAAGGGGCTACACGAGAAGAAGCATCGACAGAGCTCTCGCTAAAATCAGTACCCTTGACAGAAGGACTCTTTTGACGTTGAAGACTATAACAACAAAAGGACGCATCTCCTTTGTGTTTATGTACCACCCTGATGCATAAAATTCAAAACAGATACTCCGAACACACTGGCACCACATCGAATTTTCCGTATGTCTGAAGGGCATATTTGAAGAAATTCCGATGGTTGCGTACCGTAGACCTGAGAATCTTAAAGATCATGTGGTATGGACTAAGATCATTTGAAATCGAACCACATAGTCAGGCACATGCAAATGCAGAGTCGAATGATGCGCACTCTGCAAACATATGCTTGAGTCAAAAGTCAAAAGCGTTCCGTATTTTAGCCACAAGAATAAGCTTGAACATCAAGCAAAAATTGCGGTGTTATAGCGAAAATGCCATAGAAAGAACGAACTGGACAAGAAATTATGAAAAAAGCCAATACTTGTCAACAAATAAAACGGTGCGAACAATAGATAACATTATGTATGTTGCTGTATATATATATATATATATATATATATATATATATATATATATATATATATATATATATATATATATATATAATAATAATAATAATAATAATAATAATAATAACAATAATAATAATAATAATAAAATTAATACAAGAGCAAGAGAAAGTGTCTTAGATATGTGTACAGAAGATAATTTTGTAGATGTATGGGGGGAACATAATATAGGGATCTATAGGTATACAGGTATACCTAGAGGTAAAGTAATCCAGTAAAACAAGCCAGACTTAACTTTTTTCTAGTTTCAGAAAATTTACTTACAATTATTGAAAATGTAAATATTGAAACAGGGTATAGGACTGATCATTCTCTTGTAAAAATGAAGATAGCTTTCCAAAAAGGAAATAAAAAGGAATACATTTTGGAAATTTAATAATTCATTATTAAAAGATACAGACTATATTAGAAGAGGAAAAGATGTTATTATAAAAGTTGAACATCAATATGTATGTGCTGAACAATTAAATGCTTTTAAGACTATACCTTTATCTGATTTTAAATTTGTAATAAATTATCAACTTTTCTTTGAAATACTTTTATTGGAGATAAGAGGAACAACGATTTCATATTGATATTTTAATCATAAAAAACAACCTCAAAATCGACAGGAAAAGCAACTAATTGAAGATATAAGCAATTTAGAATAGAGAAACAGTGTCAGTTAAGTACCAAACACCGGAGGAAAAAAAGAAAGAGTCAGAAGATATTAGGAAGAAAAAGATGGATGGAGTGAGGGTTAGGTCTAGAGCTATGGATTGAAGAAGGAAAGAAAGTGACTAAATATTTTTATAATTTAGAAAATAGAAATTATATAAGTACAACGATGCCACCTCTTGTTAAAAGCGATGGTTCTTTAACAGACAGTCAGCAAGAAATTTTGAATGAAGCAAAACTATTTAATATGAATTTATATAGAAAGCGTTAACTTGATCCTGTCTATCTCGAAATGTTACTTAATTACCCAGACATTTCTAGACTGAATGATTTACAGAAACATTTCTTAAATGGTCCCATATCATGTAAGAAGCTGCAAATTTTGTACAAAAAATGTCTAATGAAAAAAGCCCAGGATCTGATGGATTTATAGTAGAATTTTATAAATTGTTTTGGAAAGATATTGGACAGTTTCTACTGAGGGCCATCAACTTAGTTTATGAACTTGATGAATTATCTTCCACTCAGAAAGAACGGGTTATTAAATGGATACCAAAAGGTGATAAACCTAAGCAGTATATTTCAAATTGGAGACCCATCTCACTTCTAAATATATCATAAAAAGTTGCTTCTGCGTGTATTGCTAGTAGGATTAAAACTGTGCTTCCCACAATTATACATAAGGACCAAACAGGGTTTCTAAAAAGATGATACATTGGAGAGAACATTAGAAGCTAATATGATTTAATGTTTTACACCGAAAAGCACAATATTCCTGGACTGCTTCTATTGATTGATTTTGAAAAGGCATTTGACTCAGTTGCATGGCCATTTATGGATAAAGTCATGTATTTTTTAACTTTTGATAAACCAATGATAAATTGGATACAAAATTTTATCGAAACATCAAATCTTCTGTAATTATTAATTGTCAAGTCTCCGATTGGTTTGGTATTGAAAGAAGATGCAGACATGGGGATCCACTCTCCCCATATATGTGTATCCTGTGTGCAGAGATTTTATCCCATATGATAAGAAAAAATGACAATATTTGGGGAATTAACATAGGTGATATAACCTATGTTCTTTCTCAGTATGCTGATGATACATCACTTACTCTTGATGGTTCAGAGAAATCTCTAATGTCCGCTTTACCTCTTTTATATCAATATTCCAAAGTTTCTGGTCTTAGTATAAATATTGAAAACAGAAAGGTAGTTTGGATTGGAAGTAGAACATGTAGCAACATGAAATACTGTCCAGAATATAAACTTAATTGGGGTTGTACTCAGTTTGTTGTCTTAAGTATAAAGTTTTCGACTAATCTGGAAAAAATTACAATTCTTAATTATCCAATTAGTGAAATTAAGAACCTGCTAATTTAGTGGAATAAGAGGATTTTTAAAACTCCATTTGGAAGGATAACTGTGATAAAGAGATTACCTATCTCTAAAATTAATCATATTCTATTATCTTAACCAAATCCTTCCAAACAGGTTCTTAGTAAACTAAGAACACTCTTTTACAAGTTTGTATGGCATGGGTCACGTAACAAAATCAAAAGAAATATTTCCGTGAAGGATTATCATGAGGGTGGATTAAATATGATTGATATATTCAAGTTTGTGAATGCGTTGAAAATTACAGGCTTAGAAGAATATTGTCTGATGAATCTGAATGGAAAAGTTTGTTAAAATTTTCAGTATCAAATATTGATAATTTATTTTTATTTGGAATAAATTCTCTTAATTCAATGAAAAAAGATCTTAATCCTTTTTGGCTTGAAGCATATTTAGAGCAAACTAGATTATTAAAAAAAGCCACATCTGAACATTTTTTAGAAACACAAATATTGTTTAATTCTTGTATTTACAATAGATAAAAAAAGTGTGTATCACAAAACATGGTTTCAGAAAGGCGTTAGATTTGTGAATAACTTTATAAATGATAATGGTTCCTGGATAAGTTTTGATAGGTTTAAAAACCGATTATCTGTTAGTTTTGATTTAATAGATTTTCAAGCCATACTTGGAGCTATAAAGTCATAAAAATAATTTGGGTATGAATTACGATTCGAGTCTGGCACAACCTTTTATAAACATTGTTGTGTAAACCATTATAAGAAATAAAAAAGGATGTAGAAGTATATATGACAAACTGACTGGAAACAACGAAGAACCAACTTCTAGAAGAAAATGGAATTTTAAGTTTGGAAATTTAGAAGATGACAATTGCAGAAATTTTTCTTTTTACCATATAAAACTTCAAAATGTCCACATTTTAGATGGTTGCAGCTGAAAATATTACATATAAATTTGCCTACGAATGCAGTTCTCAATAGAATTAGAATTATCCCAAACGAGCCCTGCTCTTTTTGTATGTTACATGCAGAGACATTTTCTCATACCTTTTGGAATTGTCACATAACTAAGGTTTTTATAAATGATATTTGACAATGGATAAAAAGTAAATGTAGTCATGCAAATAATTTGGAATTCACAAACATAAATATTATCTTTGGAATTAAAAACAAAACTCAGGCTGATGATATAATTAATCTGATAATTCTATATACAAAACAATATATTTATAAATGTAGATTTGATAGAGACATGCCACGTTTGTCTCGGTTCAAAATTATTGTTGTTTTTCACTTTAATGTAGAAAAGTATAGCGCCTATAGAAACTGTAAATGGGAAAAGTTTGACAATAGATGGTTATAGTACAAACGGTTAATACAGTCATAAACTATTTTATTGGAAACGTGTGTATACTGGTATACATATGAATATATATGGGGGTGATGTGTATATATAAATATGAATATATATGTATGTATGTTTTTGTGAATGAGTATGCCGATAAATGCATACTCTTATATATTTTTGTAGAAATGCTAATGTTTTCCATATATATTATGTTATCTTTAAAATATAAATGTAAGCAATATTTCTTTTAACTATTCTCCATTTTCTCTCTCTCTTTTCTTAGCTTCTTTTCCTTCCTCTTAATGTGACGAAAAATACTTGTCTAGAACTATATACATTGTTGTCATATAATTGAATTATTGTAGCAATAGAACTATATACATTTTTGTCTTATAATTGAATTATTGTAGCAATATTTATGTATATGTATCATCTATCTGTATGTATTACATGTATGTATCATCTATCTGTATGTATTACATGTATGTATCATCGATCGTTATGTATTACATGTATGTATCATCTATCGTTATGTATTACATGTATGTATCATCTATCCTTATGTATTACATGTATGTACCATCTATCCTTATGTCAATAAAACGTTAAAAAAAAACTATGAATAGCAAAATATTGTAGAGAAGAAGGAGGAGGGGGAACAGAAATGAATGGCACTGAATATGCCGATAAGGGAAAACAATTGGCTTTATAATTTGTACTTTGTATGAACCAGATTGTTTTGCAAAGCCACTTTTGTTGTTTTGCTTCAGTATCCACAATGCTACTATTTTTCTTTTGTGATACACCGTCAATACTAGTCTTTGCGTTTTCATTCTGTAGTTTGAGTTAACCCTGATGCGTATATAGTTGTCTTATATGTGTTTTAGTTCACCCTGATGCCTATATAATTGTCTTATATGTGTTTTAGTTCACCCTGATGCGTATATAGTTGTCTTATATGTGTTTTAGTTCACCCTGTTGCGTATATAATTGTCTTATATGTGTTTTAGTTCACCCTGATGCGTATATAGTTGTCTTATATCGGTTTTAGTTCACCATGATGCCTATATAGTTGTCTTATATGTGTTTTAGTTCACCCTGATGCCTATATAATTGTCTTATATGTGTTTTAGTTCACCCTGATGCCTATATAATTGTCTTATATGTGTTTTAGTTCACCCTGATGCGTATATAATTGTTATATATGTGTTTTAGTTCACCCTGAGGCGTGTATAGTTGTCTTATATGTGTTTTAGTTCACCCTGATGCGTATATAGTTGTCTTATATGTGTTTTAGTTCACCCTGATGCGTATATAGTTGTCTTATATGTATTTTAGTTCACCCTGATGAGTATATAGTTGTCTTATATGTGTTTTAGTTCACCCTGATGCGTATATAGTTGTCTTATATGTGTTTTAGTTCACCCTGAGGCGTATATAGTTGTCTTATATCGGTTTTAGTTCACCCTGATGCGTATATAGTTGTCTTATATGTGTTTTAGTTCACCCTGATGCGTATATAGTTGTCTTATATGTGTTTTAGTTCACTCTGATGCGTATATAGTTGTCTTATATGTGTTTTAGTTCACCCTAATGCGTATATAATTGTCTTATATGTCTTTTAGTTATCTTTCAGACGACCAGTAGTGCCTTTCAGAGGATATTTTAGCAAAGAAAAGTATGTACCATCCATTAACATTGAGGTTTATCCACAGAAAGAAGTTATCACATGTGGCTGGTTCATAAGCTTGAGTTTGGGAGGATAGCTGCAAACGTAATACTTGAGTTACGCTCTTCATTTTAACACGAAACGAAAACAGTTGTTGCGCTAGTGGCTGTCACAGATAATCACGGAACCATAATCATTCAGCTTCTGAATCTCTTAAAGAGCATATTTATTTAGAGAAAGGTACCTTTTTGCTCAGCCCACTGCAGAGTTATGAACACAAAGTTTCCAAACTTCTTAGAAACACTCGAGGTGTGGTTTACAATCGCATTTTAGCGAATTAATAGATCAATTCTGCAATAACATCGTCCCTCATCAGATTCTTATTCTAAACGTAAAGTCGACAGACTAAATTTTGTTTCCGATTAACATATGATGATTGAAATAAGAATCAAGGGACCAGTCAGACTCCAAACTCAAAGAATGTCGTTCAGTTTGCAAGGGGAAATTTTCAAACAGGTAGAAAACATACTGAAAAGGGAGTGATACAATTTTCAGACTGCGCCGATAGTTTTGTTAGCCAAGAAAGACAAAAAATGATTGGGCTTGTATTGTAACAGAGAAAGATACAAAATTTTTATATCTGGAAACTGGCAGGTGGAACAGAGGATGCTGATCGTCCAAACATTGCGTTTACATGAATGGGTTGAAATGGTTCTGAACTGATGCTCTTTGGTTTGTTCAATGCGCCCAGATGTTCGAAAGATTGATATAAACTATAATTCCAATGTTGCAATATGAAGCCGGTTTCGGTGGGTCAGTTCCCAGCTAGCAAAACGAGTATAGTCTAGATTAACAACGACCAAGATCAGATGTGTTTAGCCTGCAGCATCATTTTGGCGCGAGCTCATGCAGAGACAACAGATACAACGGAATGGAAACTATTATGGTGGAGAATTAGAAGATCCCACTTACATCAACCACGGAAAAAAGCATTAATTCTTATGGAACAAGCAGGAGGTTTGAAAAAGACCGTGAGCGGAGTTCCTGAAACGCAGAAACGTCAAGACGTGTTAGCCCCGAGTTTGAACGTGTACCATCAAGTCTTTCATGGATATCTCATGTTCCGAGGACAAACTTTTCCAGAGGGATAAAACATTTGCGTCTATCATCACCAACATCATTTCGATCCTATTACTAGTATCAAAGGGCTACTATTGTGTCAAATGTGATCAAGGATTTAACAATCGGGAGCAACATATTTATCGTGAAGGACAAGAAAGGATTCAACGCTCTACTTGCAGACTAACGTTCGTCAGTCCAGTGAGTTACGAGCGGCACGTTAGTACCAATGTCACACGTTTGTCTAGGAAGGAAACGATGTAGTATTTGCAATCAACTCGTATTGTTGGATCCTAAATGTTACATTCGGAGATATGACAACGAACCAGAGGAATTATTGAATGACCAGATCATGAAAGAGAGATCATCGTGTGGATTTTATCTTTTCTTTACTTTGAATGTTCTCAAGGCACTGGAATTCACATTCCCAACTTTTATGTGACTGATCGCGCTTGCCACGACTTTATTCAGGAACCTTTATTTTATCACTGTCGGAATTATAGCGTGATTCGGGGGGGGGGGGGCCTAAAAAGATATTTCGTGGCTCCCATACTCTTTCTTATTTCACTGAGTGGGTTTTAGACCTCACTGACGACACCCGGAGCGAAGAGGAGGTGTATCGTTATGGGAACTGTCATCAATACGCCACAGTCACTGCTCACAATTTCTCGGGATACGTATGACAGTTTCTTTTGAAATATTTTCAGAACATGGAACCGAATTTCTACAAGTCACAATGAATGGAACCAAATTCATTTACTTGAAATTGGGAAACGTACAATTAAAACATTCCATGAATTATTTGCTATGCCTTTGATTTTTAGTTTGGAATGACAGAAATGGCTAAAAGTTATTTTCCACATTTTATAATACGGAATAAAATCAACACATCGTGCTCCCGCATTTGCCTAAAGCCCATTACCACGATCTCGATGGTATGCAATCAGAACAGCTAGAGGCTGTCTGGTACCAAGCCCATCTCTACAGACCCTTCTGATTTTCAAGAAGAGATGTCGAAATATTGCCGATCGGATGTGGACATTTTTTACGACGTTGCTGTGGAATATTTCGACAGTTATTTCTGGAACACGGAGGTATCGATCCCTTGAAAGAAGCTTCTACCATTGTCATTGCGTGTAGATTAGCGTACCGAAAATAGTTAAAGTCCGAGAACAAACAAGCCGTCATACCGCCTCAATAGTATCAATCTGTCAGCCGTGAATATTCAGCCAGATGTTTGCATTGGTTACATTGCATTGGTTACATTACTTGTGTGAAACTCAATACAGGTGGATACAACACGCTAGAAGCAGTGGAGAAAACAAGGTTGGATCTAATTCCGTGGATATTTGGGATTTAGAAAGCCCACAGATCATGTACGAATTTCAATGATGTTTATTGTATGGATGCCCACCTGTTATTCTCACCGAGACCTGAAATATCCTTTGGTAGGGTTCACTATGGAAGAGTTGTACTACAAAACTTATCAACGTCAGAGTTTAAAAAGTTAATGATACCAAGAGGTAGAAATGTGGGAACACGACTACGATCATCGTTTCAAAACAGATCTAGCATTTCGACTCATCTTCGAAGATTACGAACCTTCGAATCCACGCGACAGTTTGTTTGGAAGACGAACCAATGCTACACGCTTGCTGTACAAAGCCGATGAATATCAAAAAGAACAAATCAAATATATCAACGTGTGTTCGTTGTATCCTTAAGTATGTAAATATGCTCGATTTCCTGCCGGTCACCGTGAAATGTTGACAGAACACATCGACGTCGAACACATTCGCCAGGACAAAGGGTTTGATCAAATGGCACGTTCTTCTACCGACGAACTTGTACCACTCCGTGTTATTTCATCATTACCACGGACATATGATGTTTCCTTTATGTCGTACGTGTGCTGACACGCGTAATCAAAGCCAACCATGTCGCCACGATGACCAAGAACGTGCCTTGACAAGAACGTGAGTGAGTGTCGAATTGTTTCATGCTCTCGACCGTGTATACCGATTGTTAAACGTATATGAAATTTAGCACTTTTCTACCATAGAACAATAAGAAAAGTACGACGACGTGAGTCCAGTAATTTTTTCAGGCTATGTCAACGAATTCTGAAATTGAAACAAGAAGACAGCAGATTTTATCTTGGTGAATTACGAAGAGGTCATGGAGTTTGTTATTCCTCCCGACAAGTTTGGCAATGCCATTATCGCTGTTTATGCGACAACCAATGCCTATTTAAAATTGCATTGCGACTTGGAACCTTTAGGAAACCTCGTCCTTTACTTTCACACCGATAGTTGCATGTAAATGGAGGTTATCACCCTTACATCGAAGATGAATGTTTAGAAGCGTGAACCGACGAACATCCCGAAGAGACAATTCTGAGTTTTGCCAGGGGTGGACCCAAAAATTACGCCTATCAATACCTAGACAAGAAAGGACAACTTCATACCAAATGTAAAGTGAAAGGATTCGAAATGAACGATTGTTCGAGTCCAGTGGTAAACTTGGACATGAAACCTTAAAGTCAGGTCAAGCTCAAGATTTTCGTGTCACCACGGTCGACCCTCGGAAAATGTGCATCAGATTGTCTACGAGAAACGAGTGCGACTCTCCGATCACAACACGGTACCGTACGGGTACCATCCTCCTGTATAAAAAGGAAAGAGTTCCAATACAGAAAAATCATTTTGAGTACAGAAGTTGAACGAGAATGATGAATTCGACACCTAAACCACGTGATGGACCCCCTGACTCCAAATTCAGTGAAGTCGAGTGCGATGCCGTGAGTTGCGATCAGAGTGATGCATGCTGTGCCTTGCGATATTAGCGATGCAGCACGACGTTGCCTCTCTACTACCCAAAGAGATGCCGTCCGTGTACCCATCCATGGATGTCATTTATGCATTCACAAACCATACACAAGATCATCGAGAATTACGAATCAAAAAAGAATACAATTTTCCTATGGCTTTGCCTGGCTATTGTGATTTTGCCAGTCGATTCCAGACGTTCAGGGAAATGTGTCTAAGTATTTAGACGAACCTACTCCCAAATCTTTATGGAGAGCAGGATTTGTCTACTTGGGATAAGGAGACCAAGTACAGTGTTTTAGTTCTGGTGTAAAACTTCAAGAATGGGAGTATAAAGATACAGCTTACCTTTGGCGTTCCAGATGGTATTCCTGTTGTCACTGCCTTTCTTTGGTCGTTCCAGAATATTATTCCCATGGATAGTTTAGAAGGGAGGATTTGTAGTTTACCTTTGGAGGTGCGAGAATGCAAGTACAGAGACTTTGAACAGATTCAATTGAAATGCAAATAAGAACTGCTTCCTAAATGGCATACACTTTTTAATTATTGGTATCTAAATGCTTTAAAAAAGGCTGATTACTTTAAAAATGTGAAACTGGTCAGACATTGATAAACTACGAACATATTATAAAACTCGCTATGCCACGACTCCTGTCATCAGTGTTGCACCGAATTCTGTGGGAGGAAGTCAAATACACCGCTCAAGACTTACCAACTATTTTTAAAAGGCCTGATTCCACAAGACGATACGATTCCTTTGAATTTAGGACGACGTGTCATGTATGTATTAGTGACTGAATTTCTTTGGATTTCGTTTACCGGCAGATTTTTTGTGGCAAATTTGTCACTAGTTCATGCAAAGACATGGCAGCCAAAACGTTATACGTGCACAAAAAACTCATTATTAAAAGTGCTACGATTAGTGATGAATACGATTTCCCTACACCTGTGTGAAGAAGAAATTCGTCGCACTTAATCTACTCTTTATACTGACAAAGAAGTGGTTGTGGTTAGTTGGATACACCAACATATTTACGATTTGGAGGATGTACGTGACTGTACAAGTTTTAGATTCGACGCTTGGAAACAAGAGTTGGCTGACTATGGCAGAGACTTGTGTCACTGATAAAAGAAACACAACATCAGGAATATATATATATATATATATATATATATATATATATATATATATATATATATATATATATATATATATATATATATATATATATATAATTGCCACATGCGTAGTTACTGATCGATTTAAAACTACCACTCTCGATTATTTGAGATTTCGTACGGATTTGTTTGACGATTGGTGTAAAAAATCAAAAAGGAGGTCCAGTCATTTACACTCGCCGTCCTGGTTTTCGTCTGTCTAAAAGAACTATAAAACACAATTTGAAAAGAACTATAAAACACTATTCGCTTATTTCCTCTCTGACAGTATACAACATGACTTCCTTTCAATTTAATCATCCTGCAAAATGTATTAGTGTACTGTATTCCATCGGTCGCGAGAAAAATGCACAAGTGCGTTCGCATTTGTTAGAACCAGTCGCAAAGAAGTGTTACGACGGTTTACTTTGACAGCACGTCACTTACTACAAAGCATGATTCACATTCCTCATCAAACGTAACGTTTTTTTGTTTGTTTTTTTAAAAATTAATTAAAAAACAAAACAAACAAGAAACAACATAAAGTAGCTTTGACACAATTGGCCGATCCAAGAATTGATACTCAAACCATGAAACATATCATCTTGAAACCAAGTGAATTGGATCTCTAGGAGGTGTCATTATTCGTTCGCTTCTACGATGCGATCCTAATGCTAAAAAAAGCAAAACCTACTAAATAAAAGACCGAAAGACAAACAAAAAGGAAGAATGGCAGTGAGTTCACACTCCAAATCAACTTCTTATAAGAAGAAAACCAAAGTGAAAACGATCCCTTCAAGAAAGAGAGGTACTGCAGCTAGAACGCGCACGTGCCCACAAAAACCTCAATCTGTGACCGTCTCAACTTCCTCATCTCCTACTCCATTATTGATGATGCCAACTAAACCTGATTTAATACAAGTGTTTACTCATCTGATGAAAAAAATGGAAATCCATCCCTAAAGGGATTTCTACTTCTTCTCTTTCGACGTTTTCTTCTTCTGCTCTAGCTGCTGCAGCAAAAAAGGTGGGATCCCCTAAGAAAAACGTTCAAGACATAACTGGCATATTACAAAATATACTGGATTTGTCCAAACATGAGCTGGCGCGATTTAGTTCGTTGCCAACACCACGTCGTGCAGTAGTGACCAAAGTCAAGTTGGTACGACGTCCCGAAAAAAGATCACTGGAGACGAATTCCAGTATAAACGAAGTGTTGGATAAGATTCTCTTCGGTTCCTCTGAACACCTGGAGTTGTTTAAACAGTCTGTGGTAGACATGTACTTTCATGCACGTGTAGGTGGGAACGTTCCCGTCGACAATGCCGGCGTCAATCTCCCTATCACAGGTGGTTACAGATGCATTGCTGTAATCCTCTCAGATAAGTTTCGGTTGTTGGAAGGCACAGGTGGCCGAATAAGGGTCCTTGACGCGCCTGTGGAAAATTAATAGAATTTTCTCACAATCGTAATTGAACCTGTTATGTTTTCAAATTATAATGATCTACCACGAAGCGAAGGTTGGTCTTAGTCTAAAACAGCTTGCGAAAATAAAGAGCGCAATACGAAACGATTGCGTTGTCACATTGAGGTATTCTCCGACAAAGTTAACTGGAATTATCCCCGTATGGTTGACCCAAACGCATCTTAATCAGCTTAATGCGACCAAACGAAAAAATACCTCGTTGACATTAAAACTATCCAAGTAGCACAAATGCAAAAAAAACGGTGGAATATTTCTATTCCTCACAGCCATTCCAGTTCTGTTAGTGGCTGCGGCTCCCGCGGTTGCAAAAGCGGCTGCGTTATGGGCCGTCGGAACTGCATCCGGAATGGCTCTAAAAAGGCGGTGGGAGGCAGAACGTCTCGAAAAAAAGGAAAGGTCTTCGATTATCCAGGCGACTCCCGAAATGTGGTCTTCGGTTGTGGCCTCGCCGTTGACGGCCACATTGACCAATTTTGATTTATTCGCGATGACAAAGTCAGTCAGGCATTCCGATGTGTTTTTATGCGGGATGAACTTGCATCGATGATTCCCCGCACAAGGAAAACTGGAATCGTTTACCTGAATTCAACAACATGACCTGGGACTCATTGGATCACATAGGTGGTGACACACAAGCATCTTTTATATTTTGACTCGTACGGGCTTGCACCGCCACGTAAAGTTGTTGATTATATAACCCGAAGCGGTGGACGACAACCACTGTTTTATTCGACTCTGCCGTTGTAAACTCGTATGGACGGCTCCATATGCAAACATCTTGTTGTTAAAGCGTTGCGTGCACTCGAGCGTTCTCCAACCCCGCAAACGCTTATTAATTTTACATTAAAGTACGCTAAATAGGATACAAAATGTTTATTAACATTTACGGAAGCTCAATCGCCCGCCGATGTGGATCTGACCAAGTTTGCCACCAAGGGGATTTGACCAAATTTACCAGCCGGGTTGTTCTTGGCGTCGACCAGAGCGAGTTTGTGATTTTTGAAGATCAAACTGGAAAACTTTGAACGTCAAACGTGGACATTCAAGATGTTGTTGTGAGGTAACGAAAAATCTGTCCGAAATCAGTGAAATCGGACTCTGGTACATCGACTGTGTTTATCAAAGACTACGTCGATACTGCCAATGATGGGATTCAACAATACGTGGATGAACAGATCTCAGACATGTCCCCACCATCGCGCGTAGTAACTTAATTTGAAGCATACATAGCAATTTTGACCAGCGAAGGAAAGTGTTGTGTGAGTATGTGGAAACAAACACAAAATATTCTCTACACTACTTGTATTATATATAGACAAAGCTATTAACTAAATGAAGGCCCAAAACCAAGTGAACATATAGGTGGGACAGTATAAAATAAATGATGTACATCACAAGCATTCTGTAACTAATTGGACTCTAATTAGACTGACCCTAGGTATTACTAACTTTAAAGCTGTCAACCTTTATCTGTGTCTCAAACTCCAAGTACACATGGATGTGCCTGATTAACTGATACTACAGAAAGGAGGAAAGAACAGCAGCCATAACAAGTGGTCAGCTTATATTTCCTGATGTGAATGGTTTTGATAAACCTAAATCTCACATCTTAAAGGTGCGCGAGTCTGGATCGTATTTATTCATCTTATCCGGTTTTTCTGGTGGGTGGGTTTTAATAACAATATTGAAAAATTGTCTCCAGTCTGGTGAAATAATAATACATGACCCCCCACCCCCACCCCCCACCCCCTAGACAACAAGCTTCCAAGAAATTTTACACATACAACGTCTGTGTCGTTGGTCGTCGGAGATGAAATTCAGTTCGAAGGACTCAACATCTTGCCAATCGGGTTCTTAGTCTTCTTTGTCGTTTGTGTTTAAGATTAGATTTATCATTGTATATGTGATGGATTTTGACCGAGGCGATGAGGTTGCGGAATTTGCAGACAGGGTGATGGATAGGCGTACCAGTGATGCTAACATTGATAGTGATTTTCTTCCACTTGTCGATGAATATCTGCGCCAGAGTGATGTTAACAAGCCTCGTATACGCTCAAATATAATCTTGTTAAATGTCAAATATAATTCAACCGTTGGGACCACCCTGATGTGCCAATACCAACTCGAGTCCAGCTTGGCGTTATATCATTAATACGGGAAAACACCCAACAGAAAGATACGCCACCGTAAGATGTAAAATCAGCGAAAGACTTTCTATAACAATGAAGTAATATTCACCGCTGAATCCGCCCGGTTAACATCCCCATTGAATATATTAAACCAACATTGACTCAGCTAAGAAAAGAAAGATCTCGACAGTTATTCAACAAGGACGCGCTTTTCAGCGTAACAGTTATTTGGCAAAGACGAGTACAGTCGTTTCAGACACAAACCAAGGGCGTAATTAACACGGTTCTAAGTGAACGTGGCGTCCCAGAACTCACAATTGCCGTCGATTTAAATATTCCGCAGGAAGATATTTTCCATGATTGTATTGCAGTTGTGCCAATAAAAAAGGGTAATTGTTTATAAGTGCGTGTTCTTGTTGCACCTGAATCAGGCATGATTGTCAAGTAATTATACTACGCAATCATATTATTAATAGAAGAACTATAATGGACCCTCAATGTTACCAGCATGAGAAAATAATCGAAGAGGAACAATAACTGCCAAGATGAAGTCGTCAAGAGAACCGCCCTACTCGTGAAATACAAACGCGTCTGTGCGGTTGTAGATGCTATTTGCGGAATCGCCGCCGCTACCACTATTGGCCAGGGTGTTGCTGGCATTCTGACCACAGCAACTATCAGAGGTATGCCAATCAGATTTGTTGTCGGAGGTATATCGATAGCAACCGGCATCGTTCGGGGTGCTGTCAAAATAATCTCGTTACGGCTGCATTCGCGAATAGGTATCTATTCAGAACTTCTCGCGGCAGCACAAAGTAGTCTCAATACAATTAGTAAATTATAATCGATGGCTATCGAGGATAAAAAAAAAATTAACATGGTGGAGTTCGAGACTGTGTTGGCGGAAATGGAAAATCACCGGCAACTCCGTGCACAGACATGCAGCCGGTGGGTAGTGGATTTTAAGGCAGTTAAAGTCGAGTACATGTTTGCCAGTTTACCAATGTACTTGTGGTTTCAGGATTTGGAACCATACTCATCACTCGTATGATTTCGCAATCGAGTGATTGTGTATGTGTATGTGATTGTCACATTGATGAACAATCTCAAAGATACAAATAGTATAATATTAGTGGTTTTGTTGGTTACTGATCTAGGTTGAAGTCTTCTACCCCACATGGTTATCCTCTTGCATGGGCGCCTGTTGGTAACTTTCACACGTGGGAATGCGCGCGTGATGTGAGGACAAAGTCATGGTGGGTACAAAACTTTGACCTGGATCAGTAACAAAAATACTAAATTGCTATTAACACACTACTTATTGTTACGAACACTGTACTTGCAACATTCACCCTTCCAAACAGCAATGGGTCTTCTGAATTCATTATAATTGCTGGCATGACTGCCTTCATCTCGAAGAAAAATTCCACAGCTCCGCTGCTGCATAGCTAAAACTGTTTGTACCATACTTTGTTGTCCGGACTCTCGGAATATCGAGCATTTTTTTTTTTTTTTTTTTATCTTAAAGAGTGGTTGGAGAGTTTTATAATTACCAAATCTTGAATATGCACTGGACCTAAACCATAACTATTTTGTTTGTTTCCAGAGACACCTACCTCAATCTACATGAGTGCAAGGCCGGTGTTTTTGCCTTTTTAAATAGTTCATCATAAACACTGCCAAGTTCATTATAAACAAATTGTAGAGCCCCGAAATTGGAGTGTTACTAATTTATCTGTAATTGTTTTACCACTAAAATGCCATTCAAACTGAGAGAAATTGAAATTTGTCATGATGAATGCATGATATATTAGCCTTCTGCCTTCAAATATTGCTGACATGAATACCAAAGATAAGTAGGTAGTCAATGTCGACACCAAATAATTTATCAGTTTGTGTTCATGTACCATCCAAAATTAAAATCAGAGTTCTTTTAAGTATTTTCTGCCTAATCACGATCTTCTGGAATTTGTCAGGGTTTACTTGCATCTCATTACATCAGAATCATTTGATAAGTTCCAGGCTGTCGTTTTCCAGGCTTGCTTTCAATATCTCATTGTTTTCGCGTGTATAGGATAGTGTATTATCATTCGCATAGTTAAAGAGTTTTGTTTCGTCTATAAAGTAAAAAGTGTAATATAAATATAAAATAAAATTTAAAAATATAATTAATAATGATTGGTACCTCCTTTGCTAATATTTATAAATACTTTTGTTGGTTCCTATTAAATACATTGTTTTCTATTTAAACAGGGAGACTGAAGAAAAGAAACGAACACTATGACTTGTACGCCAATTCCGTAATTCATTGTAGGTGACTATGCATCGGTTCATAATTTAGTCTGGACCGTTAATCATTACTTTTGACAAACGGTGTCAGTGTACTTTTTCTCCACCCGATTAGCGGCCTCATCGTACTGCAGACATCACGATGTTGGAAATTTTTAAAAATTTCCAGAAGACGTTAAAGTCGATCCTTGTTCTTCACTACATAACGGACATTTCACTTGCTACGGTTTACATCTTAGTGAAAACATGCAGTCCCATATGTGACTATCTTTTTGATAACTGCAGTCTCGAAATGGTAATTCCCGCACGCAGCCTGTCTCTGTCACTTGTGTGTCCAATATGTATATGTCTTTCAGTATGTTACACATACTGTCATATTTATAAAATTGTTTTCGTCTTTTTTGCCATAAAGGTAGGACTTAACATTTATATATCATACACTTGCAAAATTCGCATATCAGTTGTGAAATAATGTTATCCTGGACTCCCCTATTTTGACGCACTTAAGAACTTACTTTCACCTTTTCAGAAATATAATCCTTGCATAGTGATACCTCTCATTAGTATAGAAACATTAGTTATTTTAGCAAAGCATGCATAAAAAATGACAATGATATATTTCCTAATACTCTTCCTTGCATGCTTTCAACCAGACGACCCCTCGTCGGAAAGTTTGTGTATTACGTCAGCCATTATGACGCACTTCACAGAAGTCCATTCTATTAGTGACACCATTGTACATATGCGCAGGGGTATAAACTATATTACAGAAGAATATCAATAGGACATAGAAAACTCAAGTTTATAGGAAAAATTACAGACAGAAATTTAAATTGGCATTCCTAAACTTCTCTTACATTTATCATTAATTTGGTTTTGGTACAGATTTTGTCTCGAAAGGAAAAAGAATCAAATTTGGAAAAATCATGATGGTATTATTATAAAATTGTGTAGTTATTATTATAAAATAATTAGATTCAGCATGTGACCTTTTTCCAAATACTTAATTGGTATTGTGAACATGCAGAACCTAAATTTTTGAATGTACTGTTTTTGGAACATCTAAACTGTTTTGCATCCTTCACAACTTATTTATCCAGAATGCAAATAATCAAAGACATAAAATTACAGGAGAAGGTTTTATTTTCATTATTTATCATTCGTGCCATTATGAAACAATCTTAAAAAAGAAATTGGTCAAAACAAGTTAAACATCAAGAATGTCTTAAAAGATTATTGAAAATTTACTGTTATTAAAGTAAAATTGCTTAATTATCAGATACAAAATCCTAATACTTTGATTTAAATAAGCAAAAATGTAAAGGATACTAATTTAATTATGAAATATATCGTAAAAGTATATGTTTCTTGTAAATTTCCACAAATTATAATAACAAATAACCACCTCTGAAAATCAGTTATGACAGATCCACATGAAACTGTATAACATTGTACACCTTTCTAAACAGTGTTACCGATGCAGTTATTAGCTGTGAGTCACATTGCCAACACATGTTGAGTAGCAGACTGGATGCCTATTATGGCGGGAAGTTGATTTGCCCCGTCAGAATAGTTAGTAAGGATTTTTAGTAGGATTTGCTGGTTGAAAAAAAGAGAATTAGTGAAATGGCGGTTTTTTTATGGTATGTGTCTTTGTTTCATTTCACAACCGATAAGGATAGGATTTTCTAAAAAAAATTGTATCTGTGTGACTCGATGTTGATCAGTGTACATTAATGTTGTGGTTGTGACGTCATTGAAAGATGCGTTCTCTTGAAAACTGGGAGTTTATGACACTGCGTCAAAAGAGGGTAGCGTCAAAATAGGGTGTGGGACGATATATCTGTATACCGGCGTTCCGTAATCTTGCGGTACTAACGAATTGAGCCACAGGGGCTTGTTACAAACAAAATTAGGAGTATCGGTCAATGGATAGTGGGCTGGGGGGATCCAACCTATAACAATAAAAACACCCCCCAGTCCACTATCCATTGACCAAGACTCCTAATTTTGTTTGTAACGAGCCCCTGTGCATCAACACGCGAGGTGACCGCCATCATTTTTAAAGGGAGGTTACCATAATGTCGCGGTAAATGAGTATTTGTCTATAAGGTGGCTCAGAAGGGTAATAGCACGAATGAAAGGTCAAAAAAGTATCCACAATACTCAACTCATTGACATGATATATTATTTGTTAAGATGGGTGGTGGGTGGAGGGCGTTCAGTTCAGGATAACTTCGAATGTTTCATGTTTCTAAAGTCAATTCTGATCATACTGTTACAAAAGTTTACCCTTGTTGTTTTTTGCTTAAATAATAGACAGATTTCATAATTGTGCAATATTTTCACATTATCAGATATGAAAACATATGTACTATGCAGCAATAATGAAATATTACCATTTATATTTTAAAAATAAAAGCAACAGAGAATGAAAGTAACATAGTTTTAGTGCTTGAAAGAAGTGTGCAGGATTCATTAGAGGTATGGTCCTTATTTTCTACCGTACTTTTGTTCACCTGACCGAGCTATACGGTTAGCTGTCATGTGATTCTGATGTCAGTAACATTCACTGACAAGCAGATGACCATTTCCTGTTAACTGGGAAAATTATTTCAGGGCTGAGCAAATTTTTTTTTTAACCACTAATCCAGGACAAGTGGTTTCAGAAAATTCACTAGTCCCACCTTACCCTTCACTAGTCCCATCTAACTCTTCACTAGTCACACCTTACTTTTCACTGCTCCCAAAATGGTAATCACTTGCCAAGATTTGATGAGATGTATGTACTTAATCCATAGAAAAAACAAACAAAATAATATACAACATAATTATTTCTTAAAAGAATTTCATTTTTCAAAAACATTGGTTGTTATACATTTGGCTTCATCAGGTTCATGCATATATGTTTTAGCTGATGGATTTGAAAAAATGTCCATGTATATGTCTGCCACCTGCACCAGCACTAAGCCAGCAGTTGATAGCTGTGTCTGGGTTGAAGTCCTCAAGCTCTGGTCCATTTGCGGAAATGTTCATTAGCATTTGTAAACTCTTTTGGCTAAAGGAATTCCTTAAAGAAGTCTTGATTAAGTTCATTGA
Organism: Margaritifera margaritifera; assembly: GCA_029931535.1. NCBI lineage: Eukaryota > Metazoa > Mollusca > Bivalvia > Unionida > Margaritiferidae > Margaritifera > Margaritifera margaritifera. Next base: position 2,623,824 of record JAQPZY010001533.1, read on the forward strand.
ACTAAATCCTCGTTCACACTCAGCAGTTGATGAGCTTATAACAAACATGATTTCTAATAATTTGCATAATTGACTGAGACTAGGTGGAGTATTCACTAAGAGTGTTCCAAGAATTTCAACAGGTTCATCCGGTGACTGCTTGTATGCCCTCATCTTTGCTTTGAACTCCAGATACTGCTCATGAATGGCATGATGGTCTTCCTGTTTGAAAATCACTTCAAGATGATTAAGAAGAACCTGCATATTTCATCAGAGCTGCCCTCTCATGAGGAAAGTGCCTGTAGTCAGATGTTCTAAAGCATCTCAAAGGTTCTTACATATCAGAAAATGGTTTTCCATAACGGGCTAGAGTGTAGGCTGTGTTAAAGAGAGCTCTCATTTCAGTCTCATTTAGTTTTGAAAGGGCCTTTTCTAGTGGAGTGTCGGCAACTCTGACTTCACTGATTTTCTGCACATGCTGGCTAGTGTCATGCATATATTGTGCTACACAGGCCTTGTAGGGTCCAGACATGTCATGAGATTTGATTGGTTCAATCCTGAAATTGTCAGTTCCACTGACAAATACACTGGGTGAATTTCCAACCTGTGCCAGTTTTGGATATTGTTTGCATTAACTGCAAAACATCTTTCCTTCCGAGTCAATACATTCAAGCCAGGGATAACAATCAACCCAATGCGGCTGAAAATTTCTCTGTCTCTTAGTAGTGTCATATTTGACATTTTTTGCCACCACGGATTGTTGCTTATGTCTCTTTGGAGAAATAGCTACTGCACACTCAGTATCAGTCTTACGTTTTATCCCTCCACTTTCAAAAAAAATTTCTTTCTCCGAATCGCCGTTATTACCTTCCTTGCGAAAATAATTTAGCAAACTCATTTTATCCACAGAGTAACTATCAGCTTGCTTGACAACTACTTCTAAAGTGATCATAACATACAGAGACAGCTCATTAATTAGCGTAATTGTTTCGCTTCAAACGCAATATCGCACGTGGAAGTTAGTCATCTGTATAATCAATTAAAAATTAAAGAATCATTACTGTCATTTAATCAGTTCATAAAAGAAACCAACACTGATGTCGGTAAGTACCTTTCAATAATTTAATTACACTGACTCGCTGGATTAAAATCATAGTGAGCCGCTCGTGATAATCTGGCTTGAGTAAACTCAATGCAACAAAGCCGCTTAAAACACTACTAATTGATCATACTGGCTTTCTTTTGTTTGACATGTTTTGATTTGCCGATAAGTTGGTCGCTTTGCCCAATATGCAGTCATGCGGTAACAGGATGTAAATGTATACACGAAGAGGGGTAGAATCAAGTATTCAGTATGCCCGGAGGGCATGATTGGCCAAATAAAGGTAGATATAGTGATTAAAGCACGAAAATAAGGACTAGCCCGACTTTTTTAAAAAGCACTTGTCCCGGACTAGCGACTTGGAAAATTTTACTTGCCCGACTTCAAAAATTACTAGTCCGGGATGTCGGGCTATGGAATTTGCTCAGCCCTGTATTTACTGTTTTTGTGTTTGGTAGGGGTGTAGTAGTGAAAGGATAGATAAAAGAATGAAAATTAAATCCACCTGTATACCCTCCTGTCATTTTGAGAAAAATATGTGCCATTATTCATTTGAAAGTGCCCAAAACTTACAAGTAATTTACAGATTTGGTCATAATAGGACACCTTGATAATGTATATTAATTTGTACAACTTTTTCTTCTAATATGGATTGTTAAGACTAAAATCTTTGCTTAACAAAATGTTCTCCTCAGGAACAAAAAGTTTTTTAGTGTAGGTCCCATGAGGGACATGCTAAGTGCATGAAGTATTAGAGCAGAATGAATACTAGATTTTCCTATTCAAATATTCTTTGAATGTATTCCAATAAACTATTCATTGATATCAAATTCATCCATTTTTCTTTATCTACTTTGGTATTTAATGACCCACCACCATTACGATCAAGCCGTATTAAAAACACTGTGAAATTAGTCATTTAAATCAAATTCCACCTGTAAATATATTTGTGGTCATGCATACATTTTTGGGAGGATTCAGCCTAAAAATCAAATAAGTGTAGGTCTTTTTTTCTTTTCTTCTTCTTTAGTTCAATTTTGGATATGTTGATTGACTCATAAAGGCTGTGTTGACTTTGATATGACAACCCCTGCTCCATACCATATTCTTTATCAATTTGTGATATTCAAGAGCATCTGAATGACATGGAAACAGAAATATAAATGTTGTGAGCAAAGTGACTGTTTAGTGGCTGTTTACATTATAACTACCTTGTGAAGTTGTTACTTGAAAACTCATTCAGTGTTGCATAGTTTACACTGAACCTTGTGTGTTTCTTTTACAAAATGCACCTGCAAAATTAGCTACGTAAACAAACGAATATTCAAATACCTTTTTTCTATTCGAACATTCACAAAAAAAATACTCTGATTTGAATGTTTGGACATTTGTTTCAGCTCTATAAAGTATATGCTGTGGTGATGGTAGAGATCATGACATCATGATAGACAAAAGAGATCACATGATATGATCAATGCAGGGGTCAAGCTAGACTTGAATTTTAGGGAGAAGTGACTTCTTTTGGACAGAAAAGGGAAAAGTGAGAGCAGAACAGGGAGAAGTTGCAGCAAAGCAAGAAATGCAATATATATATATATATATATATATATATATATATATATATATATATATATATATATATATATATATGTGTGTGTGTGTGCTCTGGTTCTCTTATTTGGACTGTGTCCTGTATTTCTTATTATGCATATTTGCATTTTACATTGATTTTAAACGATATTTTGTTTTCAAGTAGAAAATTCTCTATGTTGTATGTATATTATAAACACATTTTGTAAGTGTGTATGTTTAGATGGAGAGAAATATGCAATGTATTTTGGACATATGACTTCAAAAAAGTATATCAGAAACTAAACATTGTAATTAATTTTAACTGACAGGAACACCTAGATTAAACTATTGTAATAAAAGATACTTAATGCACTGCCACTTAAAGAACAAATTAATTTTTTTTTGTTTCTTCACTAGAAAATGGCAGTCGAAAACAGTTCTAAAAGTGTTAAACAACCCTCATACCATGCACATGAGAGCACATGTACATGTGTCTTCAACATTATAGTGTTCATCCATTCAAATCTCAGTGGTCACTGATGAGTAATCTCAACTTTACAACTGCATTTTGAGGGAGTGGATTCTAAAGCAAATGTGAATCTTTTGACTTTATTTTGCTGAAGTTTTTAAAAATTTAAAAATGAAATTGCTTGTTCTAGTGGCAGTTGATTAACTATTTATACCTATTTATAATTACAGTAATGCAATCTATGTCAAAATGATGAAATGAAACAAAGTAACTGAATTGGCACACAGCTATATACAAATATGAAAATGTGTTATGACGCATGCCATGTAGATGCATCTATTTTTAGAAAACACCGATTTTCTTGATATGACCACTCACTTTCTAAATTTGTTGCAACAATCGATAGATAGGATTGAAAATGTATGGTTTTAATATTTGTTGATGTACTTGTAATAACATCGTGTATTAGCTGGATATCTTTTTCTTTGCTACTTTATCTCGTATTTTCAAAGGAATGAGTGATGTAAGAAAACAACCTTGACCTTAAGTTACAGCGTGTATCGCCCTTTCCACAACATAGCATTGTCCCGTAAGTTTCTGACCAACTCATTTTTATTTTTAAGCTAAATCTTTTATCACACAATAGTTACACTTTGCTTTACACAAACTGTATAATTTCCTTAATTTATGTGCCCATTCAATTATGAAAACAGACAGTCTAATGAAGACTTACTTCAATGACACAGTGATGTCTGCCATTATTACCCCTTAGCGGGTTCACTTACAGTTTCAGACTGATTTTATAAAGAAAATGCAAGCACAGCAGTTACAATTTTAAAAAAATACATTCAGAAAGTGCTTTTGCCAATTCTATTCTTAAAACATAAACTGTTATTTACATATAGATGATTTAGTTACAAAACGAGTTGCTACGTTTTCATTATCAAATGATAACTTGCGGAAATTGGGCGATGATATCATGCAGGGGGATAGAGTTGATGATCAGTGAGCTATTAAAACACATGCCTGTGAATGTGCAAGAGTTTGTCTTGTTGGCGCAATTGATACGAACACCTGCTAAGGCAACATGGAATCCATTTCTCCTGGGGCTTAACACTAACTACTTGGCTGGGTTGAGGAAGCATCTTAAAAGCCATAAACTAGTGTCACTCAGTGTAGATCTAAAAAGAAATGACAGGGCAAAGTGATTTTTGCATTTCTAATAGTAGAAGGCAAATTTTACATTTTTTTGGCGACTTAATCACCCACTTCGCCTGGTAACGTGACCCCTGTCAACAAATACATGACATTCAAGGTTCTCCAGGACTCTGAAATCCACATAAAAGCATGTATAATTTTCATTTTTGAATGCATGAAAATTCCAACAGCTTGGTCTTTGCTTGCAAGTTTTTTTGTCCTCGAAATTCTCTTTTATTTGATTTCTACAAAGCTAGTATCAATCATGTAGTGTCTGAGCTATAAAACAAAGTTTAAGTGATTGTAATGGGATTAGGTGAAGCCACATAGGTGAGATTTTAGCAGACAATGAGATTAAGACACCTGTTAATCAATTGTATGTTCGTACTGATCATTTTGATCAAAAGACCATTTACATGCACATGTTATTTGACACCTCTCTTTGATAAACATTACTCAACACAGTTTTAATCCATCATATTATAAATCCGTACGCAATGTTTGAAACACTTGCATTTTATAGTATACCGTATTTAGAAAAATAGTACCAAGATTTTGGGAATTACTGGTATTTTGCTTATCGAATTCTTATGTTAATCATCATAAATTGTCATAAAATCAGCAGGGTTTTTTTGGTGTCATGTACAGATATACTTTTGTTTTCAAGTGTGTATCATATGTGTACTATTATGATTGCAACTTTAAATAATTTCTTTCATTGCTGCTGATGAGCATGATTCTTACGAGACTGACTAACAGAAATTAGTAGATGCATCTATTTTTTTTATAAAGAAAATAGAACACCAGAGAGACTGAGACATTCATGGACTGAATCATGGAATAGAACATCCAAATGGGGTGGAAAAACAAGAAAACAATGGAACATTATTAGCTATATGCAAAGGGTGTTGTGACTGTAGAAGGAAATATGCAATGACAACCCAAGGAACACCAGGTCCATAACTTATGGATTTGATCCTAAATCTGCTGTGGAGAAATTTGTTAAAGTTTGTTAAATAAAAAAGTGAATGTAGTATGCTGTGTTACATAAAGATGAAATGAAAAAAAGTGAATGGAATATGGTCATATGGTTTCTTCTTCCAGTTTCTTGGAAAATTGATTGATTTGCAATGGAATTAGGCTAATTAAATAAATTTATATAGAAAAGAAGGTGTACTCTCTTCCTTGATTCCTTCTAGCTGCACACAAAATTAAAGAATGGCAAGGTAAAGGCATTGAGAATTGTTATAATTGTAACATCACAAACAATCACAATTATCATGGTTATCACTGCCTCAATTTTTCATTCGTTTATTATAATACTAAATATTTCACAATGAATGAGCACTAGCAATCTGACAACACATGTATTGGTGACACAACAATCCACTCATAATGTTCTAAATTATTGCAAGGCAATAAAATATTGTTATTGGGACTGCAATTTTCAAAGTCCTGTGGAGAACGTAACATTGTTAGCAGCCTGCCCACAAGTCATTTCACTATGAAATAGTAATTAACAAGTGAAGTAACATTACTCAAAACCTTCAGATAGAGACCTAAAGCTTACAAAAATAGAAAAAAGTACACAAGTCCAGAAGGTATGCTGCTGGAGTGGGTGGGGTTGGTAGAGGTGATGACCTAAATGTTTTGGGTTTAGGTGTATCTTTTGGTGACATAGATATGAGACAGCTTTCAGAAAGTTGTCAAGACTAATTGTTATACTCTAATTCTAACTCTCTTACCCCAAAGAGTAATTCTTTAGATGTATATCCATCTGTTAAATGTCACCACACCAAATGTGAAAAATCTAGTTTTTCTTGTCTTTTGTAAAACTTTGAGTCTCAGTTAGTAGATTTCTTTCTCTTTAAGTATAGCATTAAAAACTATTGGCATGTTTTTTCTCAAAAAGAGTTATGTATGAAAATATTTAGTACATATGTTTGTTTTATATCCACTACCCTTCTGAAATTGTATTGCATGTATATCTACCACCCTCCTGAAAAAGGGATATATAATTCTGAACATATTTCAGTAATCCTTTAGTTTGTAAATAATGAAGGTTTAAGACTTGCATCTGGAATTTTTTCTATCCATGGTGCCAGTTTTCTGTGGCATTCATTTTACATTAAATGAATGTTAAACCTTTCCTGTTTGTTTCTGATTTAATGCCTAGTTCCATTCATATAACCCTATTTGGGTTGTCTCCCATGTATCACAAAGCATAAATGTTGTATAGTTACAGACACAACAGATAAAGCATATCCAACTATTTGAAGAAAATTGTCCATTCCCGTATGTAAATAAACACACACTTCAAGTCCTGTAAAATACACATATAGCTGCTTACCCCATGCATTCAGGTAGCAAGATCCTTATGCCTGTGTGCGCCAAGTCTGATGAAAGTCAACACACCCTGGTACATTACGATGCAGCCATCAACATGTATATATTTTTTAAGCTCTTAAGAGGATGGAGAAACATTGTAAAGAAAATAATTGCATGCCAAACATTTCATCAGATTATTTCACCCATTTATTTTCACACAGATCCACCTGGCAAAAGTGAGTGAAAATCAGTACATTTTCAACCCCATTACAGATGAAATATTGGAAATGACAGTAGTATAGGTTTATCAAGCAAGACTCAAATGTGTGAAACAAATCAGTAATAAAGTGGACCATGAATGGACCATTTTTCCACAGAATTATATCTTTGAGAATTGCCAAGCAGGTGCACAGAGTCAGTTCTTGCTTTAGAGTCACCCATAACAGCTGTGACCTTGAACTTAATCTCAAAGCCATGTGGCACAAAGTTTTCTGCACAAAACTGATGTTCCACAAGACCGATCATAGGCAAACATACATTTATGACACCTTTGCTAATAATGATGGCGATACTTTGGGATGACATATCCAGATGTTGCACCTTGAGCGAGCCCAGGAGATATTTTCCCACCCTAAACTGCCCATGTTCCCCTATATTTAACAAATTGCCCTATCTAGATCATTATAATGGGACAGATGTACATAAAATGTCACCCTGACAGCTCAACTAAGGTGTAAAAACACAGTTATCCATACCTCTGGTATTAAAAATTATCTTGGCGCAATGGATATGAACACCTGCTAAGGCAACATGCAATCCATATCTCCTGGGGCTTAACACTAACTACTTGGCTGGGTTGAGGAAGCATCTTAAAAGCCATAAATTAGTGTCACTCTGTGTAGATCTAAAAAGAAATGACAGGGCAAAGTGATTTTTGCATTCCTAATAGTAGAAGGCAAATTTTACATTTTTTTGGCGACTTAATCACCCACTTCGCCTGGTAACGTGACCCCTGTCAACAAATACATGACATTCAGGGTTCTCCAGTACTCTGAAATCCACATTTCTCAGTGGTCAATCATATGAAACTGTTTGGTGCTACCTTTTTTTAATGGATACAGTATTAAGTCTCATTTTCATCTTAGACTGGTTTCAGGACTAAACAAAAAGACTTAATAGTAAAGACTCTAAGTTTCAACCACAGAATGTAAAATTCAGTCACTTAAATAATTTTTTTTTTTTCAAAAGAACGGGTTCTGTACTTATGGTATGTTGAAAATTTGATGTAAAACCCGACATAGATTTGAAACAAAACACATTATATTGAAGAAACACTTGCATGCATGTACACACATGATACTGCAGTCTAATGTAAGGAGACAAATATACAAGATTTTATTCAAATTTTTAAAAAATGTTAATAACGTCTTGGGGTGCGGAAAAAGCTAAAACTTCTTAAATATACAAAATTAAAAACAACTAGAAACTTTCGCATTGAATAATAATTTTAGAGCCTTTTCTCTATATGTACTGCACCAGTCAAAAATTGGTAACATTTGCATATCTGACATCAGAATTCAACCACATAGTCACAAGATCAGACAGGAATTTATTTCCTGCTTCTTTCTTAGGTAACCATTTCACGATTTGAATGTTTAAGTGATGTTTAACATGTTATTTTATAAGATTGTGATGCATACATGAAGTGGGTGCACCTGTGGAAGAAGTTATGTTCTTACTGGAATATATATATAAATGGCCAACATGTTTTTATTGTATTCTTATAACAAAAAGAAATACCCACACTTTGAGACTTGGTGTCTGCAGAAATATGCAAGCCAGAAGTGGAAAATTAGCTCAAAGTGCACATGTTCATAAAATGATAAAGTGATTCTCAAATTAATAATATCATGTGCAATAGCTAGGGAAAACAAACACTGGATGAATACTACTAGTTGTTCGAATATCTCTGACATTCCCTTTGATTTCAAAGGGGTAATCCTTGAAACTCATCAGGAGTCCAGGCTAAGAAATTTGTAAAGATAAGTCTTGGGCTCCTCTATTCTCAAAAATTGCTGTTATTGACAATTCTGGTCATCCAGGTATTCTCAAGTTCAGTTTCCTTCAGTGGAGCTGAAAACTTGGCTTGAATTGCTAGAATTACAATGAGTTTAAGACCTCATCACGTATCACAGAGTAATCATTTTCTACATTACAGTTACATACCATCAGGCAAATACCTCTCATTTTGAACAGTAATAATATGAAATAGGCTAAGCTTTGGAGAAGTGAGCGAAACATCATTTTTGTGTGTACTGGCCTATTACATTCACTGTCTGTGGTACTTATAAATAAAGTGGAGGGAAATACAGTGAAACCCGGCTATAACATGATGGTCGGGGTCCACAAAGTGCTATTGTGCTATGTACCGAACCGTGTTATATCCAACCAAGTCAGTTAACTGAAGAAAATATTGAATATGTATCCACTTAGGTACACTGTATGGTGGGGGGGGGGAGGGTATGGCACAAAACAACAGACTTCATTGATGTAGTTACCAACTTCATGCATTTTAAACGAGAAATACTTAAAACAGTTGTTACATATATTATTTTTTGTTGCTTTTGTTGCAGAGAACCATTCATTGAACATATATGTGTACAAAAAAACTGGCAAGTTAAGTGTACTTACCTGCCAATCTCTTGGTATCCATAATAATAATTCCATTGAAAATATGCAAAAAGAAGCATAATTTATAAAAATTTTTGCTTGATTCCATTCTAATCCAAATATTTAATTTCATGCTAATACACTAACACTAACTTGAGAAACACTATTTCAGAAACATTCATATTTGCTGGATATGTCCAAACGGTCTTTTATTTTACCGACAATAAAATGTTTTTATGAGACATCAGCAGTTTCTATAAAAAAAACTTTTATTTAGGCTTGAAAAATACTTTAACCGAAAATGCATGCAATGTCGTTAAAATAGCTTATACAGAGCTAGTGTTTTATGTATTTTATCCAGACCGCAGACATTAAATTAAATTTCTAGTATCTTGTATCTTGGTCAGATGTATTGACCTCATAATGTACTTTTGATTAACACTGGAACAGTTATGTATAATTGCATGGACCCAGTATGGGAGTAAACAATTGAATTTCATAGGTAGAGACTGATCTCTATTAAAACAGTAATTCTCTAAAAGAAGAGGAAAAAATATATAAAATAAACCTAATATTAATTGAAATTCTAGTTATAACTATGACTTTCCACTACAGCAGAGGTAAAATGGGGAGTTGTATGTTTGATTATAATATTAAATCCCACCCTACAATTTAAATGGTTCTGTTCCAGTCAATGGTCCACATCAAGTACAAGCTCTGTATATGCAATGTAACTTTACCATTACAGTGGGTTCTGTATATGGGTGATTTGGAGCTTCTGTCAACAGGTGTGTATGACAGTTGCTTGAGCAGGCATTGGTAGTCTATTGTTTCCTTTAAATTGGGGGGTAAATTAATTGATTTATAAATTCAAGTGAGAAACTTTCAAGACCTCGCATTGTTTCGTGCTTGGTCGAGTAAGCCAAATGACTGAGCAAACATTTGTTGGCTATTGTTTACCCAGGATGGAGCAACAATTGTTCACAGGATTCATTGAAGATGAATGCAAAGAAGACATGATGGTTTTATTGTTGATGGTTCAGTAATAATCAGATTAACAATTATCAGCTTGTTAAGGAGCTAACATCTTTTAAAAAATAAGTAAGTATTTTTTGTCCTCAAGAAAACAACACATATCTTGCCAAATTATTAAATAAAACTAGTGTTTATTTTGGCACTAAAGCTTTTCAGTATTTTAAAAAATAGGTGAAAGTATTGCAAAATGTCTGGAGCCACGTAATGATTGTGCTATGTCGGAATTCATGCTATAGTAAAGCGTGTTATAGCAGGGTTTCACTGTACATGGGACAACAACTATAGAAATATTTGACATTGCAGCACATGCATGCATATTCTTTGCCAGTGCAACCTTGAAACATCATAGTAAGACTCGGAATACATGTATAAGTGATTTATGTAAACAATTATACCATTGCAGAATTAAATGCTATCATAATTGCTACTCTGTGTAAGACTTGTACTCTCTAAAGAGGATTTTAGATCTGAAGTGCTTAGTTTGTATTCCAGATTTATAGGTTTTTAATTTAATGAATGCCAACAGTGTAATATCGGTCAAATAAAGGGTTACCTCAGATGTAAAAACTTTTCTGTGTAATGAAGAATTGTTCTGTGCTATTCTATACTGTGTACTTGCATGAAGTAACTGCAATGTTTCAGTGTCTAAATTGCAAACTTATTTTTAGACCCAAAAGGTACTATATATAGTCACTTATAAGTCGGGTCATAACTGCAAGCAAAATAGACCATGATCTGTTACATAATGTGCCAGCAGATCAGGGTCTTTGTTGTTTGTTCTACTGATTACTACTAATAAACTGCATAGTCCCTGATCTACCAGTGCATTATGCGCTTGCCGATCTGGATCTGTGTAGTTTGCAGTTGGATCCAACTTGTATGCGCGTATATATGGTATTTTGAAGTACTAATAGAATCAGCTGGTTCATTGGTTTAGAGGAACCAAAAGTTAAAGAATAAATTCATTATGGATGATTATGATTTAATTGATGAAATTTTATCTCAGTTGTGATCTTTTTTTTCAGAGAGAATTAGAATGGTTAACATTCCTTGGATGTGTCATAGTGATGAAAAACCGGAAGCAAGGTATAAATTCAACCAGACATAAGACTTTAAAAAACAGCTAGAAATAGATATACAAGAGCAGTTGGGTATATCTTAATCTAAACAGTAGATTCTTACATGTCATTTTTAACTTTGCTGTTATTTTGTAGCTACATGGTTTATTTATAGATTCATAAGAGTCAAATCTCAGTATTTATCACCCTTTTTATGGACATTAGAACTAAATCATCACAAAATGTATTGGGAGGATTAGTAACATAATACAGTTAGTAATACATGTACATTATACATGTGATATTTAATACTTCTATGAGAAAATGTACAGAATTTAGGCAATTTCACAGTGCTGCTCTGTGTAATTTTTTTACAAAAAATGTTAGTACTAATGTTTTCCCTTTGCACAGTTAAGAATATTTATGGCAAATCGATTATGACTTGGGGTACATTATAAAAACTATTTAATCACAAATTTGCAGCGGGAATAATATTTAAGTGACCTGTAGATTGAACAGTAAGGATCAAGTGGGTTATTACATGTATTATGTGCAAACACCATGCAGTCTCTAAGCAGGGTTGTATAAGTTGGATAGCCCAACACCCAGGGCTAGTAAATTTTTCTGTTTTGACAAGTCCTTTCGGGAAGTATTTAGTTGTAGGCAAGTGTAATTTGTCCAAAACGAAAGTCACAATTTCATTTACAAGATTTACACACCTCCTTTTCCCCATACTGTCTTTTTAAATTTTAGCCCATAAAAAGAAGGATTTAAAATTACCGCTCGTTCCTATCAACTTTGTCATGATATACAAGTAATCACTTTTGTAAAATTTTTATTCCAGTTGGACTACAACAATACATCAGTACAGCATGTATGTTTGCCAAAGTTTTAAACACGGTGATGTTCTTCAAGCTCAATGCTGTGTATGGAATTGTGTATGCCATTGTATGTCTATGTAAGTGCTATTTGTGTATGCCATTGTATGTCTACGTAAGTGCTATTTGTGTATGCCATTGTATGTCTACGTAAGTGCTATTTGTTTCCCTGTATCTTTACTTTAATTCAATAATTACTGATTCTATTTGTGATCATTCATGAGCAGTTAGAGTCTGGGTGAAATTTTAGTGTCTTATTAGATTTTATAAACATCATTACTTGATGAAGTCACTGGTATGGGTTGGGATGTAGATTTTTTTTTTTATTGTCTCTTTCTCTGCCAAAACATTCAAGAAGCTGAATATCGATATATTTTCATATATATTTGCCTAGGAAAGGTACAATGGGGCTGGTTCTTAAATATATATGTGTGTGTATTATATAAAAACTGAAAATGACTGATGGGCCTTGTTATAACCAATATATCTCAGTATCTCTGTCATATCTTTGTAAGCAGGGTTTGCAGTACTTAGTTTCTTGGTAGGATTTGGAAAAGCTAGTCTGGTTTTAATCTTCAAAAGAAAGATCAAATTTAGGACATTACCCAGACACCATTTAGGACATATACACCACAAACAGATGCAAAAAAAATTGTAATGTTTGCACAAAATAATGAATATCTCCAATCAAGCGATACACAAATTTTCTCCAATTTCGATTCAATCTTAAAATATAATTTTCTGGCAGACTAGAATGTTGTCTTAATTTACTTACCAAAAATGTAAGCAATTTTTTCTCTCAAACATATAGTATATAATATGATTTACATTAGAATAAAATATAAGAATATGTTAAAGTAAGTCAGGTTCTCAGTGTAGGTGTTTTATTTACTACGCTTCTTTTGAGATATCATAATTACTTTTGAAAAGTTATCTCCCTTAGTCTGGCCATTAGTTGTCATGCATGATAGTTAGTACAGTGGTCTAATTGTTTTTATTGATATGTGCCAATACTTATGACTTTGGCACTAATTTTAATTATAACAAACAAAACATTTGTAAACTGAAGAATGCAGTCATGCTGAAATCTGTAACTTTTATCATTTCCATGCCAAAACATTCTTGCATAGTCTGTATTAATTAATGATGTAGTAGTTGATATTGATTTTTTTGTGGTATTATAAAGGTCTTTCTTGGAAAGAAGTGTCTACTTATATGCAATATGATGGGACTTCTACAGTCATGCTTTCTGGTACCTGAGCAGCCTGAAACTGTTCTCCAAAATTGAAGAGTAATTACTTACAAAGAAACTTGTATCGTAGAGATAGGCCTCTTCAAGACTAGGGTAACACTACAAAGAAACTTGTATCCTAAAGATAGGCATCTTCAAGACTAGGGTAACACTACAAAGAAACTTGTATCCTAAAGATAGGCATCTTCAAGACTAGGGTAACACTACAAAGAAACTTGTATCCTAAAGATAGGCATCTTCAAGACTAGGGTAATGCTACAAAGAAACTTGTATCTTAGAGATAGGCCTCTTCAAGACTAGGGTAACGCTTCAAAGAAACTTGTATCCTAAAGATAGGCATCTTCAAGACTAGGGTAACGCTACAAAAAAACTTGTATCCTAAAGATAGGCATCTTCAAGACTAGGATAACGCTACAAAGATATTTAGCCTTTTGTTTTGTTTTAGATTGGACTACAGTAATAGATAAATCTGTTTAAAATCTGTCTTCTTTCAGTTCATCTTGTGTTTATTCCTGAGCCGATATATAGAGGTCCTGAGTATGTTACATATTTCCGTGGACCACACTTAGAGGTGAGATACCGGCAACACATGCATGCTCTATTTACCTGTGAATAATGCCCACCCAACTATGAATGATATAACCCTAGATCTGCATTACATGATGTTCTTGCAGAATGGGTCCGTGCTGTTTTCTTGAAATTATAGGAACGAACAGAATAGACCCTGATCTAATGGTACATTATGTAGTGGCAGATCTGGGTTTTTTTATGCTGTTCCTGTGTATGCTTCATCTAGATAAATATGGTAATTTTTTATAAAATTATTTTTTACAAGGAAAAATTTTGAAATCAAAGACATTAAGAAAATCTAATGGAATAATAAAAAGGAGTCGAACTTGTTTTTTTAATTTAATACACCTTGTTTAGGCCATTTCAAGCATAAAGGTCTCCACCAATGAAATATAAATAGTATAACATTTTCTATTAATTATGACATGCTTATGATGGTAAATTGAGTTTTTCTTCTTTTCGCTAAATTTAATTCCTAATGAACTGTCATATCAGCACTGAGAGACTTCTTATGATGTCTAGTTGGTTGTAAATGAAAATGGTGCCAATCTGACTTCCAATATTACTGCCACGATGGCCATCTTGAATTTGTGCTTTCAGCAAAAGACATCTTATAATGTCTAGTTGGTCCTTAATGGAAATGGTGCCAGTCTGATATCCAGTATGGCCGCATGGCAGCCATCTTAAAAAATATCTTATTGTTTGTTCTCCAAAAAATGGAAAGTCACATCAACATGGGGTTTCCACCAGAGGACTTCTTATAGTTGGTTGGTTGTGTGGGTTTAATGCCATTTTTCAACACATGATAGGCTATACATGGCGGCCATTATATTTGCTGGAGGAAGAACCTGGGAAGACCCAGGAAAGAACCACCAATCTATGGGAAGCTACTGGCAAGCTTTCTTACATAACCACATTGGCCAAGCTGAGACTTGAACCCACGTGGATAGAGATGAGATGTTATTGATCTGTAAAGGTGAGTGCCTTGCACCACTTGGCCACCCGGGGCCCAGGACTTCTTATGATGTATTGTTGGTCTTAAATGATGTTGTGCGGGTCCTAAATGAAAATGGTGCTAATCTGACATCCACATAAGCAAATTGAAAAATCTTGTTATTGCTTAAAAATATCAGAGATGGTCTTATTTTGAATTTCTGGAAGTTCTTTTCAGCTTGTAGAGCATCAGTCCCTTCAAGGCACTCTTGTTTGTTGTACTGGTCATAGATCAGAAAAGCTTGCATGATGGTCTGTTGTCCGTTGTCTGACTGTCCATCTGTCATCCAACAAGTTTTTTATTATTAAACCACTTCAGGAATGTAATGAAACTGTACACACACATATTTATCTCAAGGTCTTGTTGGTCCAAAATGAAAATGGTGCTGCTGTGAAATTCAGTATGAAAAAATCTTATTACTACTCAACCTGAGCTGATGGTCATATCGACATGAGGTTTTCACTAAAAGACTTCTTGTGATGTCTAGTTGATCCTAAATGAAAACTGTGCTGATCTGACATCCAATATGGCCATAATGGCCGTCAACTTGTAAATCTTTTTAACACTACTATTCCTGAATGGATGATTGTAACGACGCTTTTGCTAAAAGACTTCTTATGATGTTTGGTTGGTCATAAGTGAAAACGGTGTTAATCAGACCTCCAATTACAAGGCCAAGATGATCATCTTGAAAATCTTTTTATCACTACTTTTCCAGAATTGATAGTCATAACAACATGGGCTTTCAGGGATTTCATTTGACCCGAGGGCCCAGGTTCCTGATGCAGCAATCAGCTGCTTGGATGCATGTATTTGGACCCCCTTGGATCCCTGGGATACAGCATATTTGTATAGGGTTCCTTGGATTCGTTTTTCGAGTATCTAGTAAAAAATACACTTCATAAAAGGCTTTGTTTGCACATTGATACCTTTTAAAGCAATTATCAGTCAATTGCCCCCAGCAGTTAAAAAGAAGAAATGATGTTATCTTGAATTCTGGGAAATTCTGGAAATGGTGTTGATCTTACATCCAATAAGTCCACCATGACAGCTAATTTGAGAATCTTGTTGTTGCTTAAAAATATCAGATGGTTTCAGAGCTCAGCAATTAAAAAAAAATAAATGGTTTTATCTTGAATTCCTTGAAGTTCTTTTCAGTCAGTAGAGTGTCAGTCCCTTCAAGGGACTCTTTATTTGTTTGAAAGTGTATTATATGCTTCAGAGAAAACATATTTTGTTTTCTTTTATTTAAATTTGAATTTCCAGTCATTTTCTATAGGCTTATATGAGTTGATAACTTATTATCAATTGTACAACATAACTTATTTGGGTCACGTGAACTGACATCCCATGGGACCATAAGAACACATACAGTCTCAAAAACTCCTTAACACTGCCTGGAAGTTTGGCAAGTATGGTTTTGGATTTTGTCTGTAATTAAATTTATTGAGTAGCATATATACTTGCTTATAAATCAATTTTTACTGAAAATTTGATTCATGCATAGTAAGGGTCCTCTTATAAGTGCTGCATACAAAATATTTGATAAATCTGATCTTAGTCCCTTAGCTTGTGATGGCAGCACCCAATTTGTTTTCTCGGTGGACAATGCTATGATCAAACTACAAATTTGATACTTGCACATTGCCAAGTAGAGTCCTATATGCAGTTAACTGTTGGAGCTTATTTCAACTCCCTTTGATCATGCCACACAGTTGACACCTGTTCAGTTGCAGCGATCTTTTAATGAAATTTCACAGACTATGATCAAAGTGTCACTTATACTAAGCCCAAGCTCAGTCTCCACATAAATAATGGCCCAAGGTTATGAATCGTCAGTGTTCTGTCAGTTACAGGGTACCTTTTCGCTTGGATATCGTACATCATGAATTGCTAAAATTAAGTAGTTTCACCCATATGGGGAAAAGAAAATGCAATGTTTGCAATGGAGCATACACATTAAAAGGTATAGACTTTGCATAGAAACATAACTGTGCTAGATAACGTGAATTTGGCGTGTCAGAGAAACTGGTGCATGACTGATGCAAGAATAAGTCTGCTATTGGTGATAGTGCATTTGTAGAAAATTCAAGTAATGGAAAGTCCTTATGCAAAATGGGAGTGTAGTTTGAATGAGTTGGTTCTGAACAGTATCAAAATGGGCATGCAGACACTAGAAACTCTATTAGATTGAAGGCCCTTTCTATTGATAAAACTAGCAGTGATGAATCATTTAAAACTTCAGCTGGATGGTGCACATGATTCATGTGACATTACGGACTTCCACTTAGACAACACATGCACATAGCACAGAAACTGCTTGTCAGTGTTGATGAAAATGTGGATAGTTTCTTTAAATTTGTTATAAACAAGAGGAAACAATGATCTGACACACATTGGAAATATGGATGAAATTCCCATGTATTTTGATATGCTAGGAAATTCTACTGTACACCCAGTTAGAGACAAAATTATGACAATAAGGAGTTCAGGAAATGAGAAACAACATTTCACTGTGGTACGAAATTTAAGTTGCTTCTTGTGTTTAAATGCAAGACTATACATAAAGTGGAGTTGTTGTAACTGTTAACCTTAAAGGATGGGTAGATGAGGCAAATTGGTCTAGATTGAGAAAGTATGGAACACTAGATAGGCGCATTGTTGAAACCTAAGGCACTGCTTGTGTGGGACATGTTTTGAGTGCATTTTATGCACTCTGTGGAACAGAAGTTGTGGCAAGACACTAAAAATCTTCCCCAATCTCAAAAAAATGGTTGACAAAATGTTGTCAAAATGACATAACAAGTGATGAGGAGCCACATTTGTTTGTCTTATGAGGACCTCATTGTTTCATCAGTATTATCATAGTTATTGATAAAATAATCAGCTTTAATGATTAGTTGATGATTAATAATGTAATAAATGTTGCAACAATATTTCAGGATGAGTTGGAGAGAGATAAAAGAATCACCTGGCTAATAGCTTTTTATGCTGCATGGTCCCCAGCCTGTGTTTCCCTGGCACCAACTTTCTCGGAGATATCAGCTGAGTAAGTTTCCAGTGTTCAACACTTTGCTGGCAAGACACTAAAAATCTTCCCCAATATAAAAAAATGGTGGACAGAAATTTTTCAAAATGACATAACAAGTGATGAGTTTAATATTGGGTGGGTTCTTTGACAGTTCAATAGATGTTTTAAAAAAAAAAACAGTTGTTGATAACATGTCTCTTTGATGCCTTGCACTGGTAAGTTTCAGTAAGGGATATATTGTATTTGTGCCTATCTTTCCTCCCTTGCCATTTGAAGAATATATGTGGACTGTAATGCTGTCTGTCCATGTGTATGTGCTTGTGTTCATTATTGTATTTGTTTATGTGTAACGTTGCACAACTGCTACACTGTTCACCCTATTTGTCAACATGTAATGCCCACCCAAATGCAAACATCAGTGACCCTGATGTGCAGTAACATAATGTGTCAGTAGGCCAAGGTCTACTGTATTCACTTCAGGGTTCTCCCAGCCCAATAATACATTGCAGGTCCACCATGCTTTTATTGCTGAGATACACTTCCCATTGAACCTTTCTGGCCTATGCCATGATTTTCATTGACTCAGCATGAAGAAGAATTGCCCAAGCCCTATACAAACTCAAAATGTGCTAATTACATCTTTTAATGAAAAGCCCACCCTAACAAACTGCCCTCACTCTATTTTGTTTAATGTTGTTGATGAATGCATGGATAGATAATCTGATTATAACAAAGGATGTCTCAGTTTATGATCACTTACTTTAATTACAACACTGGTTCAGTCAAGTGAGTTTTTTTTTTTTTTTCAACTGCTTAGGGGAAAGTTACATTCTAGAAATCTGATATATCTATTTCCCCCATATTCATATCATCTGATCACATTTCAAAACAATTTCTTTGTTAAATTGGACATAAACATAGATGTTTAATAGCAGCCATTTAGTTCCGTTTGCTGCAGCTACTACTCACTGGCTTATGTCCTCTTATGCGCAATACTGAAAACCTGTTTCAGGTGCAAGGTTTAAGGCACAAGTTCTAAGATACATGTATACTCCAGTAGTCAATAATAGTAACTTTATTTTATCAACATTTTAACAAAAGGTTATGATTGTGTTTTTTATTTTAATGATTTAAAAAATTTTAAAATTGAATAATGTATGTGGCAATGACCAAAACTGCTCCTGACAAATGTCAGACAACAGTCAATGAATTTTCCAGACATCTGCAGTATATTCATACACAAAATATCTCTTTCCACTTATTGTCGGATGGATGTTGGGGATAGAGTTTTTGTGTACCAAAGAATTGATTGAGCCTATGGTCGATTGATCACATGACAATTGGTTGACAATACAGCCAAGCCACATGTGCATGATTGGTAATAAGAGAGCACTGCCAGGGTGGTTTCAACAACTGTTTGCTGTGAGATTAATGGTGATTATTTGCAATTACTTACCAGGTAACTAAATTAATTTATCAAAATGGGTGATACACCTATTTCAGCAGTGGTATTGCTTGGTGCAAGGGAGTGGATATTGTTTGATAGAGCAGGCATTAGAGTTGTATTGTTTGCCCTGAATTGAACAACAATTTACACAACGCATCAAAGACAAACATAAAGAAGAATTATTAGCATTATTGTTGATGGTTCAATACAAATTAGATGAACAATTATCAGGTCTTGCAAGAGCTGACATCTTTTAAAAATAACATGCTAACAACAATGTGCAGTGATGGACTATTGATATATTTGCAATGAACTTTCACAAATAGAAACTTTAAAATACACTTATTGATTTAAAGAAAGACAAACTTCTTCTTCAAGAATACAACACTTCTCACCAGATTACGAAATCAAACTCATATTTAATTTGGAAACTTAACTTTGCAGTAATTCAAAAATCAGTTGGGAGAAATTAGTAAAGAAGTTGTACAAATTTGGGAGCCATGTCACAACCTTGTTACATCCGAATTCATGTTATAATGAGGCGTGTTATAGTAGGGTTTCCTTGTATGGAAGAAGAAAAAAAAATCATAGAAAGGAAAAAAATTGCAGTTAAAAGAAAGAACTCAATGAGCAGAACTTTCTAATTTAAATGAGTTATTCTGTACTTTCGTCTTTTTTGAAAATTTTACTTTTTATGTTAAAAGTCTGTGTTGTTATTGTTATAGCCTGCATTAAGCATTTATATTTTATAAGCTACTTTTAAGATGAATGGTTGCTTCCAAGAAATCAAAGTTGTTTACATGCTCTGGGTTATGCCTTAAAAAATTTATTGGGAAAAACCTGCATTTCAAATTCTATATACAACATACAGTGTAGACTCAGATCTACCAGCACATTATGGGATGGCAGATTTAGGTCTACAGTGTTTACAGTTTGGCATGTGTAATACAGGGGTAAATATGGCATTTTATACATCAGTGACAGCTTCAGCTACAAGTGTACATGATATAGCAGATATCTTCAACCATTACTTTATGAACATAACAAATAATTATGTCAGAGAGAACACTGATACCAGTGATCACAAAATGCTTCTCAATTATGTAAATGCTAAAGTTCGAACTGATCCATCCTTTGAATTTTCTGTAGTTAATGTAAGTGAATATGATGTATACTGTACCGTTGTTATGCTGACATTTAAAAATCCACTGTACTTGTTGAAATAGACCCAGTCACCCTAAGAATTACTGCACCTGTGATATCTCAGTCTATAGCTTACCTCATTAATAAGAGTATCCAGTCTGGTGTTTACCCAGATAAATTGAAACAAGCAAAAGTAACCCCAATACATAAAAATGGCTCTAGGTTGAAGCTAGGAAACTACGGACTTATTTCTATTCTACCTGCATGGTCACATATCTTGATAAACTGATTGCTGAGCAAGTGTATGATTATTTAAAAACATTCTCATTCTTTCACAAAGAACAATCAGGTTTTTGCAAGGGTTGTTCATGCCAGCCAGTTTTAACAAAACTCACACTGTTGGCTGCAGGATACCAACAAGGTGAACCTAATATGCCTATTATTTCTAGACTTCAGGAATGCTTTTGATTGAGTCAGTCATGATGTTCTATTATCTAAGCTACAGTGCTATAAATTTGGTACTATTGCCTTAAACTGGTTCTCATCCTGTCGGTGTAACATGACACAAAAAAATCACTATCAAAAATGTTGAATCTAACTCAATGGAAATTAATTATGGTGTTCCCCAGAGGTCTATTTTATGCCCACTGCTCTTTCTTATTTTTATAAATGACCTTCCTCTATGGACAGGGCACACAAACACAGACTTATCTGCAGATGATGCTATTATAACAGCTACATGTACTGATGTAATTACTGTAGAAGCTGTACTAGACTTCAATATAAGAAATATAAAAAAAACATAATAGGAGTGATAGTTGACAGTGATTTAAAGTGGGACAAACATATTGACTATGTGTGCAGATGTCTATCTAGTAAAATAACTTGACTACATAAAATCATGAAATACCTACTCATACAAATTATTAAATACCTACCCATACAAACTTGTCTATTGTGCTACAATGCCTACATTTTTTTGCCAGTTAATGACTATTGTTTGACAATATGGGGAAACTGCCTCAAGAGTCAGTTAGAAGGAATGAACAAGATGCAAAAGAGAGTAGTTCGTTTTGACACTCCATCTAGTATTCTTTTATATGAACTCAAATAAATGACACATCAAACTTTCCAAAGGCAGTCCTTGTCTACAAATGTATGAATTGCAATATGCCAGAATATATGAGAAAACTATTTGATGAAAATCATGGGCCCTATGCTTTATGGTTGACCTCATATGGCCACTCAAAATCTACAAAACCCAATATTGAACAATTTTGATGCACCAGTAGTTTTAAATAATCTTGAACAAAGATATGGAATTCCTTGCCCACATCAGTTAGATCAGCCACCTCTGTTGAAGGTTTTCAAGAAAAATATCTAAAATATTTAAAGCTTGATTTTTGATTGATTTCTACATGTCATTGTATTTTTGTAAAATTCCTGTTTCTATTCCAACTGTTTTGTCTTTGTGCATGCTAATGTATGTTTTTTGTCTCAATATGATTGGTATGTTCAGAGTAATGTAAAGTCTTATCACTTAATTGTTCCTTTGTTAAATTTAGTGACTTTACATTTTCCAACACGTGTTGTTAGTAAAATACATGCGTGTAGACTGTTAGAAAGTAGCTGAGGGCCTTGAGGGAGACTAGATACATCTGTATTCTAATTGAGCTATTCTCTTTAAATAAAGAATTGGTATTATTATTATTATTATTATTATTATTATTATTATTATTATTATCATCATCGTTGTTGTTATTGACCCTGATTTAGCAGCACATTATGGAATGGCAGATTTAGGTCTGCGTTATTTAAATATAGCAGTTTATTCATCAGTATAGACCCAGATCTGCCAGCATGTTATGGGATGACAGATTTAGGTCTATACATTTACAGTTTGGCATGTGTGATACAGGGGTAAATATGTAATTTTATACATCAATGTAGAACCTGATCTTCCAGCACATTATGGGATGTCAGACTTAGATTGCCACTGTTTACAGTTTGGCATGTGTGATACAGGGGTAAACATAGTTTATACATCAGTGTTGACCCTGATCTACCAGCACATTATGGGATGGCAGATTTAGGTCCGTGTTGTTTAAAGTTGTGCATGTGTGATACAGGGGTTAATAGGGCAGTTGTACATCCGTGTTGACCCTGATCTACCAGCACATTATTGCATGCATAGTACAGTCTTAAATATATTAATCTATACATCAGTGTTGACCCTGATCTACCAGCACATTATTGCATGCATAGTACAGTCTTAAATATATTAATCTATACATCAGTATTGACCCTGATCTACCAGCACATTATTGCATGCATAGTACAGTCTTAAATATAATAATCTATACATCAGTATTGACCCTGATCTACCAGCACATTATTGCATGCATAGTACAGTCTTAAATATATTAATCTATACATCAGTATTGACCGTGATCTACCAGCACATTATTGCATGCATAGTACAGTCTTAAATATATTAATCTATACATCAGTGTTGACCCTGATCTACCAGCACATGATAGGATGGCAGATTTAGGTCTCCATTGTTTACAGTTTGGCATGTGTGATACAGGAGTAAATATATTAGTCTATACATCAGTGTAGACCCTGATCTACCAGCACATTATGAGATGGCAGATTTAGGTCTCAACTGTGACCAGTTTGGCATGTGTGATGCAGGGGTAAATGTGGCATTTTGTACATCAATGTAGACCCTGATCTATCAGCATATTATGGGATGGCAGATTTAGGTCTCTGTTGTTTAAAGTTGTGCATGTGTGATACAGGGGTAAATATATATAGTGTTGACCCTGATCTACCATCACAATTTGGGATGGCAAATTTAGGTCTCCACTGTTTACAGTTTGGCATGTATGATAAATGATAAATATATTGATCTATACATTGGTGTTGACCCTGATCTACCATCACAATTTGGGATGGCAGATTTAGGTCTAAACTGTTTACAGTTTTGTGCATGTGTAATACAGGGGTAAATATATCATTCTATACATTGGTGTTGATCCTGATCTACAAGCACATTATGGGATAGCAGATATAGCTCAGATCTATTAACGGTTGGACATGTGTAAAACAGGAGCAAATATGACAGTTTATACATCAAACCTTGGTATTATTGGGGATGGTTTGGTTGTAGAACTTTTTGTAACCTCTAGGGTGTCAATAAGGGTGGGGATAGTGAAAAGAAAGGGAAAGGGAACCAATAAATGAGTTACAGCTGAGGATGTGCAGCTTTGGATCCAATTTCTATTCATTCTAAGCTTGTCTGCACTAAATGCAGGAAAGCTTATGTAATACCCCTGGTGTTGTAATCATCAGCATTGACATTACCAAATGTATACTTTATGTTCAGGTCAGTTTCTCTGACACTATTGTTTATACAGTCATGAAACCTTATATATATATATACATACATCCTGAGGAGAACTACACAACCATACGATAAGTAAGTCAATGTGAGCAGTATGTGATCACTGGAGTTCATGCTCGAGTAATCATGTACACTTTACATTTAGGTCAGCTTCTTTGACACCATTGCTTTATATGTACATGCATCATGAGGAGCACTACACAATTATAGCAAAAGAAGGTCACTGTAAGCTGCTTTTCATGCTCTAGCTGTCATGTACATCTTATATGTCTACATCACTTTCTGGGTAACCGTTGCTTGTACAGTCATAAAAATACATATGTGCATGCATCTTAAAGAGTACTACACCATCATATCAAATGCAGAACACTGTCACCTATTTTTCATGCTACAGTGATCATGTATACTATTCATGCTTAAGGCAAGTTTTTCAAATACTGTTGCTGCTGCACATTATAAGTACTACACCACCATATCAGAAGTAGGTCATTGTGACATACTGCTTACACTTCAGTGATTATGTACACTCTTGATGTTCAGGTGAATTTGTTCGACCGTGTTGCTTGTACAGTTATTAACCAGATAAGAGTATACATCCTTAGAAATATACCATCACCATATCAAAGATGACCTACATCAATCACTTAATGGTTTCATTATCACTAAGAATTGATCATTTTGGATACTGACGAACACAAAACTCTTTTTCTGAATAAATATGTGCTAGTGAGCTTTGCTGTATCAGGCAATCATCTTTCTGGTCGGTATGCTTAGAGCATTTTTCAGTCTTTAGCTGGGGTTATTTCTCATTTACATATTTAAAGGTAGATAACTGGATTTCTTTTACCCATGATTCTGCGAAGTACACACTTACACTTGTTTCATATTTACCCCCCTTTAGTCTGTTCCAGTATCTTTGTGGCTAAGGTGGCGCTCTCCAGTTTTGTACTTTGCATAGGGTTAGATTTTTAAAGAAAAAGAATTACCCAGGTTTTCTTCACTGGCTGTCCTGGCTATTTAAAAAAGACCTTGTATATCTTAGGTATTGTTAAAAGAACTTTGAATTTCCTTTATTTTGGTGTATGATTGATGGGTGCAATTTGGGTTATAGAGTATACAGCTTGGTCTTACTTAAGATGTGCACCTCTAAAAAAAACTGCTAGCTCCGCTTGGTCATTTTCACTTCCTGGACTTCAAAGGTAAATAATAAAAAAAAGAGCCGATAACTTTTTTTACTTTTTAGATATTTTGTAATTCATTCATAGTACTTTCAGAGGCTGGTATTGTCTGCTCTGGCAAAATTCGTTTCCCTATTTTAATAACTCCTGAAAAGAGTGCACTTTTGACTAATTCAGGCTGATTTTTCGAGTACTTTAGAGCGGCCATTTTGTCTGCTGTGTGCTTAGATCATGTCCAGTTTCCACAAGTACAATATGTAAAGAAATTTCAGCCACAGTACATGAAAGTAACATAGAGGTATGCCAACATTCTCTCCATTGTGCATGTTGCAAATGCAAAATACTTCATCTTACACCTGTCACTCTCTCAGAAGCATGTATTATCTGTAGAGCGCTCCCTAAAAGGTGTGCATAATTTGATGGCAAGGTACTGGAATCTTTAATGAATCAAGGCATATGAAAATAGACTATGACCAAAAGTATGTGGAAAAACAAGTGCTCTTAATAAAATGTAGATTCTCTTTATTAGCTGTCCTAGTATATATTATGCATGGACAGTAAGTAATTGGTGAAACTTTTGGGGGGTAATTGTTGAAAATCTGAGGGTTTCCTCCATCGAAGTATTAAAAGAATGAATTTAGTTTAGTAAATTACTTCCTTAAAATGTTTTGATTTCTCATATTCTAATAGTTTTGTTTATTTCTTTGCAGATATCATTTAGATAATCTCAAATTTGGAAAATTAGATGTCAGCAAATTTTCAAAAGTGGGAGAAAAGTAAGTACTTCTTAACATAAAAATCAGTCTAATGTTATGTGGCTTATTCAGTATCATAGCAACAATCTAATGTTATGTGGCTGATTCAGTATCATTGCAACCAATTTAGTGTTATGTGGCTCGATTAGGACGATAGTAACTAATCTAATGTTTTTGGCTTATTTAGTATGATAGCAACCAGTCTAATGTTATGTGGTTTCTTCAGTATCATAGCAACCAATCTAATGTTATGTGGTTTATTCAGTATCATAGCATCCAATCTAATGTTATGTGGCTTATTCAGTATCATAGCAACCAATCTAATGTTTTTTAGTTTATCATAGAAATGGATCATTCGTAGCAGAAAATATTCAAACTCAGAAAGAATAGAGAAGTTTGGTATGCAGTTTTCTTTGTTAAAATGTCAGCTACAACATTGTCAACTAAATCTATTTTTTGCAAACAATTCAGATTTCCATTTAGTCATGTAGGTCAGATCCACAACAGCAGATACAGACTTTCTTTGTATAATTTACACATAATTGTCAGAACTCTTTCTATGAGGAGCACCTGTTTTCAGGAACCACCTCCACCCCCCAAATAGGACTGATTTTCTTAACCTGGGATTGAAAATAGTAGTTCCAGTTGGGGGCTCATGACATGGTAAATAATTAGAAATAGCATTCTATATTCAGAATCCATTGCCTAAAAAGGAAAGTCAAGATGTAAAGTTGTACGTTTCTATATTGCATATTATTATCATTTTACATCTGCAAATATGAGAAGTATATGAATTCAATAATGTTATAAGAATCAGCTAACCTCAGACTGTGCTTTGAACATTTGTAAGTATTTATTAGATTTATTTGATAAATTCAACTCATTTCTTTCAGACCTGATGTAATACATTTTGTGTATGTTTCATTTCAGATTTAACATTAATTCTGGCTCTCTG
The DNA here is from genome assembly GCA_029931535.1 of Margaritifera margaritifera. Lineage (NCBI taxonomy): Eukaryota > Metazoa > Mollusca > Bivalvia > Unionida > Margaritiferidae > Margaritifera > Margaritifera margaritifera. The sequence goes on from JAQPZY010001533.1 coordinate 2,650,846, forward strand.
TCCAAGCAACTTCCAACATTAATTTTGTTTCAAAATGGAAAAGAGAAAGAAAGAAGACCATATATATCTGCCAAAGGGACTGTTGTCAGAGTCAAGTTCACCAGAGTGAGTTTCTTTGAATATTATAATGCTGAGGATTGTTTGGTACTTATTTGGAATATTGTTTTAACTTTGCACTCTAGGCAGTTGAATTCCTTTTAGGGTGTAGATTTTGGCACTTGGTGTATAGTCAGATGGGAATGACTGGAGTGCCACAAGAAAAATGACTGCATGCTTTGGTACCCCTACATATCACGATTGACAATAATGGAATCAGTTTTGAGATTGCCAGAGAGACAAGGAAATCTTCATTGAGGGGTTATTAAGAGCCTTCTGCAAGGTTCTTTGGAGCAGAAGATGAATAATGTAGCTCTGAGACTGGGATTTCCTTCTCTTGATGCCACACCCCTCCCCCTTTTCATTATTTTTCTCAACCATTTGTTCTTTCAGTGGAAAAAGTATTCAGTCACATCATTGATTAGCTTTAATTACAAACTTAGGTCATGTTGAACATTGTGATGTCACTAAAAATGCATCTTTCCATGTTATGACATCTTCAAACCATTACATAACAAATGATCCAAGACAACCATTCTGAGACAAAAAAAATAAAGAATTGCAGATCCCTGAAAATTTTCTGTTCCTCTAGAATCCAGCAATCCCAGCAAGATGAAAATTGTCTTTGCTGTCTATAGATCATATAGACCAAGGGAAGGAACTCTTATCCATAACTTCCCTTGCCACCACTAGGTGGCTACTAGTTGTTTACCAGTTTAGTTTAAAGTTGTTTACCAGTTTAAACTTTCACTGTGGTACGATCTACATCATCCTGCACTGCTCTATGAATCCTTCAAGATCTTTGATAATTGTATCCATCCTTCAAATAAGTATAGTGATATATTGTGTTTCCAGGTTTCTGCAATGACTGGTAATGTTATTTGTGATATTTTGTGAATATTTTTTCATATTTTTCAATGTTTGTGGATTTTGTTTTTTTCAGACCTGGTAAGTTCCACATGGTATCGGTAAACCATACATGTGGGTTGTATTTGTACTGCAAACACATGTTGAATTGTTATTACTGGTATTATTATTTGGGGTTGATATTTCCAGTGTTTCTTGTCATTTATTATCTTTTCAGAACACAATGACAACCAAATGTTCTAAATGCAAGAAGATCAAGGCAAGCAAGGACAATTGTGTCATTTGCTTTACTTATGTGAAGTGTACATGAACAGCACCTGGTAGTGTTTGCGGTTCATGGTCAGAGGGGACTTGGTCTTTGGTCCTGAGGGGAAGTAGCAGGTTTTCAGGGTTTGGTGCAGAGACAAGAACATCATTACTTTGAATGCTTCAGTCTCTCAGCTGGCTAACTTATTTCTCTGGCTCTTCAAGAAGAAAAGTTTAGCTCCTGTCACGATCACGGAATATTGATCCATAGGAGAGTGAATATAGGCCACAACAAAGACCTATCAGACTTTCTGGGCAACTTTTACCTGAAAGGGCCTAATTGTAATCTTTCATGGGTTTTGACTTGGCTCAATTTGTACAAGTTTGAGCCCATAGCCAGAACCTCGTTGAAGCTGCTATCATACAAGATGTGCTTTCTGAGAGCTCTAGCCTCTGCATGCAGGTGAGTGAGCTACATGTCATTATAGTGGACCCAAATTATCTTTAATTCAGATCAAATGGTTCCATGGCCCTAATGACACAAGTGGGTTTCATAGCTAAGAACTGTCTGTGAGCAATCAGAAAATTGTCATTTGCTCTCTCTTCCCCATTGACATGCTGAGAGAAGTGGTGAAGAAACACCCTGTCCATGCTCTCAAGCACTACTTGAAATGCATTGAGAAGAGCCATGGGTATGTTTGAAATGCATTGAGAAGAGCCATGGGTCCCATCAATGTCTTTTCCTTCTGGTTAAGGCAAAGAAAGAAGATGAAACTAGTCATGCCCTAGCATCGTGGCTGAAGTGGGTGATACACTCAGCATATTCTGAATTGTCACTGGATCAGATATGCCTCATGTAGATTTCCACTGGTGAGATTAGAGTGATCTTAGTGAGTCTCACATTCAAATACAATGTTTTAATCTGACATATAATAGAAGCCTTTGGCTGGTATGAACAGTCAACCTTCTGCAATTTTTATTTCTGAGATTTGCATCGCAGAGACAAGAATTGAATCTGGTGGGTCTAATGGCTGTGGCTCAGATGACCGCCAGACCCATTTGAGGTCGGCACAACCTCCTCATGGGCGTGGTTTAGCGCTTTTGCTGGATTCGCCCAAGATATTTTCCTTAGTAAGGAAAAAACACTTTTTCTCCTTATCTGATTATTGTTGTCATGTGGTACATAACTGCCTGTTACTGCCATCATCATAGGAGAGCTGTTTATCCTTTTTTTATGGAATTATGACAATCTCTCCTCAAAGGATGCTGATGGTAGAGGCTGGATGCTCATGCGTTTCCTCCTCCTCTTACCTATTCTCCTAATGTTAATGTGATCAGGGAATGTTTTTGATTTGGAAAGTAAATCTTTTAATAATTTACATTTCTCCAAGAATACTTACCCACTCACATTACTATTAAACCCTCACAAACCTCATTGCAAATGCAAGCATCCTTATTGATGTATCGCACAGCTTAAACTGGTAAACAGTTGGTTTTTGGGTAGCCACCTAGTGTAGGTAAGGGGAGGTAATCGGTAAGAGTTTATTCCCTTTGTCTATATGGTATATGGATGGCAAAGATTAAATTTTCAACTTTCTGGGATTGCTGGATATGAGAGGTAGCAGATTTTATTTTTCTAATGTTAATGTGATTGGGTATGTATTCTTGAAGAAACATAACTTTTCACATGTATGTATATATTTCAGATGTTAAAGTTAATTGTTATTTTTATTGTTTATAGTTGGTAAAATAGCTCCAGTGAGCTAATGTTTCTTATTATACACATGTAAACCGACTTTAAATAAAAATGTGTCTGTTGCCCATAGATTTATCTCATATTGCTTTCTCATATTGAAAACTGTGTTGCACATAAATAGGAGGAGATATAAAATATTTCATCTATGAAATAGAACTATATGGTATTCTTACTTACTGCATCTTCTAATTTTAATGACTTGTCAATAAACTTTAATTCTATAAAATATTGCTATTGCTAGTAAACAAAATTTTCTTAAAAGTGAAGCAGATATAATTTTAAGAGCTAGCGCATAGAACTTTATAGATATTACATGGCTTGCATTTGTTTGCTTTTTTCTTGATATATGAGCTTCAGTCACCTTAATTTCAGGAGAGCATTATTCAAGAATTTGACCTGAACAATTTGTATACCCAATGTAAGCAGCAATTGAAAGAGAAGAAGACTGAGAAAACCGAGCAGCAATTGAAAGGGAAGAAGACTGAGAAAACCGAGCAGCAATTGAAAGAGAAGAAGACTGAGAAAACCGAGCAGCAATTGAAAGGGAAGGAGAAAACCAAGACTGAGAAACAGGAGTGACCCTGATTTTTAAGTGTTTCTCCACAAGAAAGCCAAAAGTATCTGATGCATATCACTGGACCATAGATCAAAACAGCTGAAGTTATCTCATGCAAAGTTCCAGTTCTGAATAATGTGTGCAATATAAAAAATTTCACTGGGTGATTTTGTTTCTGCATGTTTGTTTGTTTGTTTTTGTTTATTTTTACTGTTAAGACATGTTGTCCAGAAGAAATTATTTGTATGAAATTCAGAAAAGATATAGGATAGTTTATTTCAGGTAGTAAGTAATCTGCTGTTCCCTCATCTCCAGTTCATTATGTTTTTCAAACAAAATGAAAATGCAGGTACTGCATACAATTTCTGTTTTGCAATTTGGTTCTGTGTATTGATTCAGAGAAATAACTCTGAAAAGCTCTTTGTCAACGAGCAAGCCCCTTTTTCTCAGCTTGTTGCAGTAATAAGGTAATCTGTAAATATTAATCAGTGGTTTTTAATTATTGCAGAAATCTAATAAGTCAGAAATCAAAATGTAATAGTCCAGTCCAAAGGCACTTAGCTCCAATTTCCTTGGCATAATATAGTCAATAATGTGTTAAGAGTGCCATTAAAACTAAGAAAAATAAAAATCTAAAGCAAAAATGAATGTGTATGTACATGTGTGTTTTGTATGCATGTTTCAATATTGCATTTAATTTTGTTTTTTTGCATCAGGCACATTCCAGAGATAAAAGGCATGTGGAATTAGGGAGAGAGCCTGGTTTTTATCCACTCCGATATGTAATATAGGGACAATATAGCTATTGCTCTGTTTGTATTTCCCAGTCAGTTTGTAAATTCCTTTCTGGAGCACATAACTCTCAAACTGTTAAATGTATCTCTATGAATCTTGGTACACATATTAGGCTAGTGGTACAGATATGCCTTTTTGCTATTCGCTAATTTTCAGTTTCACTATTTTTTAGGTTTTTGTCTACTCATCCATTCATTATCCACACTTTTGTTTCAATTGCAAAACTCCAAAACCATTTCAGATATTTCTGCGAAACTTGGTACACATGCTAGATTAGTAGTCTAGATGTACCTTTTGCTACTCACAAAACTTGGTACACATGCTAGACTAGTAGTCCAGATGTGCCTTTTGCTACTCACAATACTTATTTTCACTATTTTTCCCCTTTTATTTTCATCCTTTTGTGGGGAGCAACAGTAACTCAGTTGGTAGAGCATCAGACTTGTTATACAAGGGTCACAGGTTGAGTACCTGCCCATGCCAACCCAGGTCAGCTGCCTCTGTGTCCTTGGGAAAGGCACTTAGGTCCCATTTCCTCAGCATGATATAATCAATAATGTGTTAAAAGTCCCAATAAAAACCAACCAACCAACCATCATCCATTTGTCTAATTATCCATTCATCATTCACACTTTTCTGACCAGAACATTACTCTAAAACTGTTCAAGATATATGTCCGTGAAGTTTGGAATGCATTTTAGACTAGTGGTCCAGATGTTCCTTTTGGTATTCAGTTTTTCAGTTTAAATACTTTTAATACTTTTGTCTGTCTGTCCATCCATCCATCCATTATCCAGGGAGCCACAGTAGCTCAGAAGAGAGCTAGACTTATAATCCAAGGGTACGGGTTTGATACCCTTCCTGGCTGGGCTGGTCAGCTGCCTCTGTGTATCCTTGGAAAGCCATTAGCTCCCATTTCCTCTGCATGATTTGGTCAATAAAGTGCTGAAAGTGTTGTTAAAAACCAAACAACTAACTATACATTATCCACTTTCATGTCTGGGGCAAAACTACAAAATCATTTATGAAATTTGGTACACATATTAGACCAGTAGTGTTGATGTGTCGTTTGCTATTCAAAATTCTTCAGTTTCAATATTTTTTATTTTTTTGGTCCATTTGTTGGACCATCCACCATTATCCACACTTTAGTCTCCAGGACAAAACTCCAAAAACCATTTAAGATATCTTTTTGAAATTTGGTACACTTATTGGACTAGTGGTGTATATCTGCGTTTTACTATTCACAATTCTTTAGTTTTAATATTTGTATCATTTTCATCCATTTGTCTGTTGATCCATCCATCATCATTCACGCTTTCATTTCGGGAGTATAACTCCAAAACCATTAAAGATATCACTATGAATCTTAGTACACATATTAAACTAGTGGTCTAGAAGTGTCTTTCGCTTTTTCACAATTTTATAGTTTCAATACTTGCAATGTAGATGACTCCATCTTAGTTTTTTAAACCCATGGTATGTAATACAGGGTGATAAAGCTATTGCTGTGTCCATCAGTCTGACTGTCCATAAACATTTTTGTTCTGGAGCATAACTCAAACTATTCAATATATTTCAACTAAACTGGGTACAGATGTCAAGCAAGTTGCACTGAGTTGCCTTTTGAAACTTGGAAATGTCCACATTCAATATTTTTGTTATGTTACCATGGAAACAAAGTGTAGCATAAGTATTATATAAATTGAGATTGAGATTGCTGCACCATAGGAAACTAGCATAAGTAGTATATAAATTAAAAGTTCTGGACCATAGGGTACTTGCAGTAGGAATCTTACATAAGCTGTGTACTTGGGGGATATGTCATCTCAAGATTGTTGTACATGAACGTTTAAAGTAAGTTAAATGACAGGAAGTGATGAGTTTTCGATCAGACTTTAATCAGTAGTTATTTGTGTGAAAATGACATTTCGCTCATGTTTTTTCCCACCCTTTGAATCTGATGCAGCAATTCCCTTTTTGTTTGGTCCATGCCAGCAATACCCTTTTGTTTGGTCCATGCCAGCAACACCCTTTTGTTTGGTCCATGCCAGCAACACCCTTTTGTTTGGTCCATGCCAGCAACACCCTTTTGTTTGGTCCATGCCAGCAACACCCTTTTGTTTGGTCCATGCCAGCAATACCCTTTTGTTTGGTCCATGCCAGCAATACCCTTTTGTTTGGTCCATGCCAGCAACACCCTTTTGTTTGGTCCATGCCAGCAACACCCTTTTGTTTGGTCCATGCCAGCAATACCCTTTTGTTTGGTCCGTGCCAGATTCTTATTATTGTATTCAGTTTAATTAGAATTTGAAATTATATAAAACTATGTATTCCTGAAGTTATTAATAATTTACAACCTTTTATATGTTTGTATGCTATAAATAGCTCAGTTATCATTGACACGAGATGCATGGTACTGTGTAACTTATCACTAAATTGATGAAGTGGTGCTTTATAATCTTAGCCTATCACAGCTGTCTAGTCTTGGCCTGCCCATACTGTATCTGCATATAAAATGTCCAGATATCAGTTGGGGGGAAAATACATTAAAAAATGCTTTGCCTTGCAGATTGTTTACCTCAGATGGATACATTTTGATCCTTCAAGCAAGTGTTGACATCATCGTGATTGTGGCATCAATAATGTGAATGATGTAAAAAATGATGTTAGGCTAACATATGACTTAATTCATCACTAATCAGAAATCAAGTCGGCTTAGAGCCCTGATTCTCCTGGGAAAGTTGAAAGATGTTGAAACAAATGGCTGATGAGGATTATACTTCTACGAAAAATGATATAAGCTACAGAAATTCCAACAGGATATGCAAGGCATCAACATTGAATGAGTACCAAGCCATTGCAGATGATTTTCAATGGACTTAAGTGTGTTACATGGCAGGAAAGATGATTGTAGGGAGTATGTTTGACCAAAGAGCCCTTTGAATCAGTGAGTTTTAATTCTTACAATAAATTATGAAGTATTTCTATTTGTAAGTTAAGATCCAGATTTTTATAGTTGACATTCCTGTTTGACATCAATATGGGTTGACATCTGTTCAGATATCAATTCAGTAAATAACCACTTTTCACAAGCTATTGTTGACCTTTATATTTGTTGTAGAAAGAGGCAACCTAAATTATACAGTTTTGCCCGAGGCAATATTTTAACGGTGGAGGTAACCCATATACATGATACGAGAACTGCAGTTTTTAGTGGGTTTTAAACTCTGCTTACCTTAGCCCTTTAGTATTTAAATAGTTTAGGCACATCAATACTGTGTCCCGTGTTTCCATGGGAAATGTGTCAGTTTACAGAGGTTCTTACATGAGTGCTTATTTCAAAATGAAATTTATGAAACAGGTTGAATACATTTAATCTGAAATGAGAAGTTATTGAAATTATTCGACAAGTTTCATAAATTTAATTTGATATGAGCACAAATATAAGATTCAGTTTATTATATGATGAAGAATACTGATTTCATCTCACTGCAGAATAATGTAGTGAAATGACTTAAATATATTCAGATGCTTTGGTCATTATGCTGTTCCTTTGCATGACATTATGACATCATTTGTGATATGAGGTGTTATTATATATATACACACAAATTATGTATTGTATCATTGTACAGCAAATACATGTGTAATTATTCAAGAATTGTACTATGGATTCTTTTTACAATAAACAGGAATTTTGTATTTATATTTATGGTGATGGTTGGTAACTTTTTTTAACTACATAGAAATTGTCATTACTGAATCAGTGTGTGTAAGGGTTTTTTTGTGTGTTAAAACATTTCATTTTACTTCTGAAAACCAAATGTAATGTTGAACACAGTGATTCAAACATATTGTACATTGTATCAATTTACATGTGAGATGAAAGATAAAAGTGTTTTTACTTAAATGATTTTTAATAAAGAAAGTTTGAATCTCATTTTGTATCTCCTCTGTTTCTGAAAAAGGCTCACACCTGTACTCACACCTGTACTCACACCTGTGCTCACACCTGTACTCACACCTGTACTCACACCTGTACTCACACCTGTACTCGTAAAAAGTCTTTTTAAGTGCAAAACTCATGCTAAAACCCAGTCTAGACATTTTTAATATTAATATTAAAAAAGTCAGAATATGGAGTTTCAAGATATTCTTTTACTGGTTCGTCTACCATGCTCTGTTTCAACTAAGTAGACAGTCTCTAACTATCATACCTTTTTTTTATCTCTGGCTTGAGTGTTGTGTTCAAAAGATTTGGGGAATACTGGCACTTATGCGAGAATCCAAAAAATTTATTTTCTCTGAGCTTATAGGCCTATACTAATAAAACTTGTATGTTTAAAAATTATATTTGACTTGGTCTGTATAACATTAAGGCATGCAATGATCTTGAAAAAATAAATAGTTTGGCTTATGGGATGGCCTGTTGTCTGTCATCCAATGTCCATTAGTATAATTTTGTTATTGCTATTCCTCCTAAACTGCTAGGAGGATTGACATGAAACTTAACACACACATTCAGCCCAAGGTTTAGATGATTCTAACTGAAAAGGGTGCTTCTCAGACATACAATATGGCAGCCACAGTGGCCATCTTGAAAATCTTGTCACTACATCTTCTGAATAGATGGTCATATCAACATGGGGTGTTTCACTAAAAGACTTCTAATGATGTCTAGTTGGTTTTAAAGGAAAATGGTTCAGATCTGATGTCCAATATGGCCACTATGGCAGCTATCTTGAAAAGTTTGTTATTGCTTCTCATCCTGAATGGAAAGGCATATTGACATGTGGTTTTCACCAGAAGTCTTCTTATGATGTCTAGTTGGTCCTAAATGAAAATGGTTCTGCTCAAACATCCAATATGGCTGCCACAGTGGCCATCTGGAAAATCTTATTACTGCTACTCCACCAGACTGGAAGGTCATATCAGCATGGGGTTTTCGCTAAAAGACTTCTTATGATGTCTACTTGGTTGTAAATGAAAATGGTGCCGATCTGACATCCAATATGGTCATCACAGCAGCCATCTTGAAAATCCTGTTTTTGCTACTCCTTCTGAACAGAAAGTCGTATAAGAATGGGGTTTTCACTGGAAGACTTATTATAGTGTCTAGTTGGTTTTAAATAAAAATGGTGCCAATCTGACATCCAATATGGCCACACAGTGGCCATCTTGAAAATGTTTTTGCTACTTCTACTTGATGGAAAATCATATCATCTTGAAAATCTTCTTTTTGCTACTCCTCTGAAATGGAAAGTCATATCAGCAGGGGGTTTTCATCAGAAGACTTCTTATGATGTCCAGTTGGTACTAAATGATAATGGTGCCAGTCTGACAATCCAGTATGGCCACTATGGCAACCATTTTGAAAATCTTTTTGAGACGATGCTGATGACATGAAATTATGAAGCAATGCTATTCAAATAAGAGACACGAAAATATGAAATGGTACTGTTCACAGAACAGATATGACTACGAAAATGCACTGTTCAGTAACAGACATAAAGTTATGATACCACCACATTGTTCATATGACGAACATGAAGTTATGATAGCACATTATTCATATTGCACCGTAATAGTGTCTAACAAAAGGAATGATCCCATATATGGTATTCCTTCCAGTCTGCCAAAGAACCTGCCAGAACCTCACTTATGTGCAGACAAGTGGACTGGAGCATGACATGTGAGAACTTCAGTGTCTGAGATCCTGTCCTGCCATCTTGACCTCATCAGTTTCCTCAGGCCGCCATGTGAAAATGTTTCAGCTTCTTGGCATGAAGTCTGTACACCGTCCAGGTTTCACATGCATACAACAGGGTCGGCAAAACAATGGCTTTGTAAGACCTTCAGTTTTGTTTGCAGACCAATGCCTCTGCACTCCCACACATTTGTGTAGTCTGCCAAAGATCACTCTTGCTTTAGCAATTCGGGCGTTGGTTTCATCATCGATGTTGACTGCACATGACAGTGTACTGCCACGATAGGTGAACTTGTCCACTGCAAGGAGGATTTGACCATTTACTGTGATGGTAGGCTCTACATATGGCTTTCCTGGTGCAGGTTGGTGCATCACCTCTGTCTTCTTGATACTAATTGTGAGACCAAAATTGTCACAAGCTGAAGTGAAATGGTCCATACAGTGTTGCATGCCAGATTCAGATTTGGCATTAAGGGAACAGTCGTCAGCAAACAGGAGATCACGAACAGTCATTTCCTGTAACTTTATTCTTTGTCTTTAGACTCCTCAGATTGAAGAGCTTGCCATCAGTCTGGTATCTGATGTCAATTACAGTGTGCTAGTCATGGAAAGCATCAGTAAGCATGGCAGAGAACATCATACTGAAGAGGGTTTGTGCCAACACAATACACAGCATGTACATGGCTGGATTAAGACCTATAGAGGCCCTAAGCACTGAAAAGATTATGGTGCCCCCCCCCCCATGTAATTCAAAATAAAAACAATACTAAACTGCAATTTCTCTTCTTGTTTTTGTGCCCCTGCTTTGCTGGTGCCCTAAGCATGTGCTTAGTCTGCTTATTGAATAATCCATCACTGTGTATATATATATATATATATATATATATATATATATATATATATATATATATATATATATATATATATATATTTAGATGTTTCAATTTGTAATGTATGTAAAGAGTATATTGTGGCACTATGGCGATAAAATGGCACTATGGCAGTTATGGGAATTTAGCATTATGCTGCCATCTTGAAAATGCGGCACCATGGCAGTTATGGGAATGTAATGTTAAAATGTCCATAGGATTAACATTAGCATGGCACTATGGTGGTTATGAGAATTTAACATTATACCAAGCTTGAAATGTGGCTCTGTGGCGGTTATGGGAAATGTAATGTTAAAAATGCCCATGGGATTACATGATGGGCCATTATACAGACAAAAAAATGTATATGGACAAGGGGAAATGTAATGTTTAAAATACGCCCACTAACCAATATTCTGTTTCACTGACTAGCACCTACTCATCCACTGACCAATACCTACATCTACTAACCAATGAAAAGAATAGGAGTGCTTACACATACACATACTATGAACACTGTCTGACTAACCAGCACCCACACTTACCAACCAATATGCCATTTTGACTGACCACCCAGAAAAGGATAGGAATGTTCACACACATACCTGCTAACCAATATGCTGCCTGACTGCCCAGCACGCACTCTACTGACCAACACCTACCACCTACTAACCAATGAAAAGAGTAGGAGTGCTTATATGCACAAACATACTATCAACCCTGAATAGGGTAGGAGTGCTTACATATAAAAACATGCTATCACCCTGAAAAGAGTAGGAATGCTCACACATACACACTACCACCACTGAAAAGAGTAGGGATGTTAACACATGCGCACGCACACACACACGTATTCATAGACTTGTGAGGACCTTGATATATGACTACATTTCGAGGACCAAAAGAAGGAATGAAAGTATAGGTTAGAAAATTTAATATAAGCTTAAGTGCAATTCAGGTTATATGTATAACACTTTTTCCCTGTATGGCTCTTTAAACATTATGAGGACTACTCTTACTTTACCATCATTATGAGGACGTCATTGTGAGGACCAATTACACACACTCAGAGAGTACCATCAACCTGCGAACCTGCGCAATATTTTTCTTCTGTTTTTGTTCATAACCTGCAACAACATGAAAATACTTTGATCTGAAAGCTTAGGACCTAATTAATCCTAAGTTAAAACTATAGACAGACAGATACACAACTTCAGCCACTGTTTCACAACATAATGACCTCTCTAACTGTATGATTATCATAAGGAAGTATTTGTGAGGACTATATTTACACAATCAGAATTTCCCACTAAGTTCAGACCTGAGAAATATAATAATCAATAAAACCTTATTATTAACCCAAGGAAGTGCAAGGTGAGAATTTAAGAATATCAAAGCTGTCTAAATTGTCAATTCACCAATAAAAAAAATTGAGATTTTTTTTGTTGAAAAATATTTTTGTGACCAAAGCGAGACTGCATTTACTATTTCAAGAACAAGCAGATGATGTACCTGTAAGGACTTAGTTTTCAAGTTTTCAAAGTCAGAAAGCGTTATCAGTTTCCTAAATGTGACAGGTTGTCATTCAAAGAAAAACAACATGAGGACCAATTGTCAGTATTATGCATCACATTGATGAAATGTGCTAGTAATTATTGATGTGATTTACAATTATGAAAATTATATTAGAGAAAGAGAGAAAGAAAGAGTGAGTTAGAGGAGAGACTCAATAAATGGGATACAATGTTATTATTTTTTTAAAACTAATTTTATAAACACCAGAGCTTATGACCCACAATTATTTCATATATTTAAGAACGAGAATCAAACATATAATCCTAGTTGATTATCAAAATCAATGTGCAGTTTTCAGATATCTTGTGCACATGTGCTCAGCCATTCAGATCGCAGTAAGTTTATCCCCCCCCCCCATCATCGCAGGAAGATAAAACTTTGAAGATTTGCTCAGAATGTTTTTGTTTCTACTATGCATACATGCACGAGTTCAATCATAACAGATAATTAACTTAATTAGATCTGTCTTCGTAGGACATGTATGCCCCCCAATGCAGACCAAATATTTTAAGTCCAAAAAGCTTTTTTTAAAATTTGAACAAGAGTCCTGTGAACAGCATGTTACGACTCTATGGTCTAAGAAAAATGTAACAGAAAGAAAGTGAAACCAACAAATCAAGTAAAAATCAACAAGCAATTTATTACTAGATAATTAAAATGAAAAATCAAAAAGTCACTTACAGTAATGTGTTTTGAAATCCTAATAATCCAATAAGAATGATTGTTCTAATCACAAGTCCTAAATATAGAATGTTCCGAATTCACGGCTGTGTCCTTGAATGTTATTATGTGCTAATGGTCTCCAAAGTCCTGATGTACTAGAAATCTTGATGTGCTGATGTCAAAATGAAGTATTCCAAAATCTCTGAATAAGTTCAGTTAAATTCCAAAATCATTAATTAAAAATCCAAAATCCAAAAGTTTGTGAGCACTGTTATAATCCAATGAATATTTAAAATAAATCCTCTCTTAGAATTTGTAATGAATTTTCACAACTGTAATAGCTCCTTACAAGACTGATGGTAATGTCAAAACTGAATAAATGTCCACCAAACATGGCATATATAAAGATTGGTCACATGACAGAATGTTCTAGAATATGAGTCATCTTAATGGAATTCTACCTGTAAACAAAATTCAACCTTGACCTTCAAATTGAGAAAACATATTGATCAAAACAACCTAATTCAAGGACACTAGTTAAACATGTTTTTCCTGATAACATTAAGATTTAAGCAAATATTAAAGTGAAGAAACATTTATAATTTCCTAAAATATTTATAATATTATATAAACATCATACATAACACCTCCCCTCATAAAGAAAAAGAAAGATTTATATAATAAAGCTTTCTTTTGAATATACATCTAATATTATAATAACCAAAATTACATAAGAACATGTTTTATGATACTGGACTTAATTACATCAAGCAATATTACATTTCTAGGCACGTGAGAGTGCATCTGCAATCACATTGTCTTTTCCCCTGATGTGTTTGATGTCAATGTTATATTCTTGCAATATCAAACTCCATCTCAACAATCTCCGATTTTTATCTTTCATTTTGTTGATGAAAGTAAGGGGATTGTGATCACTGTACACAATAATTGGAGAAAGAGCTGAGGTAACATACACTTCAAAATGCTGTAAAGCCAATATCAAAGCCAAACATTCCTTCTCAATTGTGGAATAATTTTTCTGGTGCTTGTTTAGTTTTTTAGAAAAATAACACACAGGGTGATCCACACCACTTTTGTCTTCCTGAATCAATACTCCACCAACCCCTACATCACTTGCATCAACAGATAATTTAAATGATTGGCTAAAATTTGGTGCAGAAAGAACTGGTGCATTCTTAAGCATGGCCTTTAACTTGTCAAAAGATTCCTGACACTTGTCAGACCAATAAAATTTGGTTTTCTTACTCAATAAACTTGTCAAAGGTTCAGCAATTTTGGAAAAATTGGAACAAAATTTCCGATAATATCGAGCCATACCTAGAAATCGCATCAGTTGCTTTTTACAAATTGGAACTTGAAATTCAGAGATAGCTTTGACCTTAGCTTCTATAGGTTTAACTTGACCTTGTCCCACAATATGTCCTAAAAATGTGACACAAGCATGGCAAAACTCACTTTTGCTCAAATTAATTGTCAGATTCGCATCGCTGAGTCGATCAAAGAATTTTCGAATGGTTTCCAAATGATCTTCCCAGGTGTTGTTGTAGATAATGACGTCATCGATATAAGCGTCACAATTATCAAGACCAAATGTTATCATGTTCATCAGACGTTGAAACGTTGCAGGCGAATTTTTCATTCCAAACGGCATAACTTTATATTGATAAAGTCCATCTGGAGTTACAAATGCTGAAATTTCTTTTGCCCTTTCCGTCAGTGGAATTTGCCAGAATCCTTTTAAAAGGTCAAACTTGGTGACATATTCCGCATTTCCAATTTTATCAATGCAATCGTCCATTCTTGGAATTGGAAATGAATCAGTTTTGGTGACACTGTTGACTTTTCTATAGTCAGTACACATACGGAATGTATTATCTGGCTTGGGAACAAGAATACATGGTGAACTCCAGTTACTTTTACTTGGTTCTATGAAATCATTCTCCAATAAATACTGAATTTCTTTCTTCAGATAGTTCTGTTTGAGAGGATTCATCCTATAAGGATGCTGTTTCACAGGCGCAGAATCTACAATGTCAACATCATGATAAATTTTACTTGTTCGTGTTGGAACATCAGGAAACAAGTGCTCATAGTCATGTAATAGCTGTTTTAGTTCATTTCTTTCCTGTTGTTGTAGATGTGAAAGTTTCTGGTCTAGGTTGTTCAATATTTCTGAATTCCGAAGATTGGTTATACCAGAGTCACTATAGAGTGATTGTACTCCATCGTTGATATCTTTACTGTGTGGGACAGGTAAAACTAAATTAACAGAATAATTAGCTGAGCTATCTCTGTCAAAATATTCCTTTAACATATTTATATGACAAAGTTGTTTCTGTTTCCGTCTCCCAGGAGTGTTAATGATATAATTTAAGTCATTTACTTTCTTTTCAACGGTATAAGGACCAAAAAATTTAGCCTGAAGAGGATTCTGAGGTATGGGAAAGAGAGCCAGAACTTTGTCACCAGGTTTAAAACTCCTTTCCTGTGAATTTATGTCATACCTTAATTTCATTTTTGACTGGGTATTGTGAAGATTAGTTCTTGCTACTTCACAGGCCTTTGACAACTTGTATTTGAAATCAGAAACATAATCAAGAAGATTAATCTTTGAGTCTTCATTTGAAAGAAGTTTCTCTTTCAATAATTTCAATGGTCCACTGACAGTATGACCAAAAACTAGTTCAAAGGGACTAAAACCCAACGACTCTTGAACTGATTCCCTAACAGCAAACAACAACAAATGAACACCCTCATCCCAATCCTTTTCTGTATCAAAGCAATATGATCGAATCATATTCTTCAAAGTTTGATGAAATCTTTCCAAAGCACCTTGACTTTCAGGGTGATAGGCAGAAGATTTAAACTGTTGGATGCCTAATTCATGCATAACTTGTTGGAAAATTCCAGACATAAAATTTTACCCTTGATCTGACTGGACAGATTTGGGAAGGCCAACAAGTGTAAAAAACTTCACCAAAGCTTTCACAATAGTTTTAGTTTTTATATTTCTCAGAGGAATTACTTCTGGAAATCTTGTAGATGTACACATAATGGTCAACAAGTATTGGTTGCCTGACTTGGTTTTAGGTAAAGGACCAACACAGTCTACTATTATTCTACTAAATGGTTCATCAAATACAGGAATAGGTTGCAGATGAGCCTTAGATATCTTCTGATTGGGTTTTCCTACCATTTGACAAGTGTGACAAGATCTGCAGTATTTAGAAACATCACTTTTGAGTTTCGGCCAATAAAAATGATTCAAGATCTCGTGATAAGTCTTACGGACTCCTAAATGACCAGCCAAAGGAGTTTCATGGGCTAAATTAAGAATTTCCTGTCGATATGACTTAGGAACAACAATTTGATAGCTCACTGACCACTCGTCACCAGCGGGTACATCAGGTGGTCTCCATTTCCTCATAAGGACCCCATTTTTCACAAAGTAACACACTGGAACTTGTGTGGCTTCAGTTTCACTAATAGCCCTCTGAAACAAACAAGATATTTCGGGATCTTGCTCCTGTTCAACGACAAGGGATTGTCGTTTGTCATCCTGATTAGAACAAAGAGAATGAGTTGCCAAAAGAGGATCACTGTGATCAATACCATTTGATTGATCAATACCTGAGGAAAAAGTGACCTCATCAAAAAACTGACCAATACATGTGTCAGCTAAAGGAATAATATCCTGATCAACATCACTCTCAAGAGCTCTTTTTGCCATAGCTCTAGTAACTGCACAAGCAGGGTACAAATCAGGGATTTCAGTTTCGACAGGATCAACTTTCTGATCCAAACAAGGCTTGTCAGTTACAAGTGGATTAACCACAACCTTATCTCCAGCTAGGTCATTGCCTAGTAATAAATGAACACCCTCTATGGGTAAAGAAGTCACTGCCCCAACAGTCACAGGTCCAGAAACTAAGTCTGATGCCAAATTTACACAATGGAGAGGAACATTTACAAAGCCGCACTCTACTCCCTGAACAAGAACACTTTCACTTGAAGAAGACTCCTCAGACAAAGGCAAAGTACCTGATAATAAAAGACTCTGAGAAGCTCCAGTGTCCCTTAATATTTTAATTGGGATAGATTTGGCAAAATCACCAATAAGTGATATAGAACCTTCTGACATGAATGGTTCATAAGCCTCCAAAATAGAATCAGACGGGGGTTTGTTTGACCCAACAAATGTATTGTTTTCAATACAAGACCGTGACCTTGACCTCGTAGAAATAAGAGCATTTGGAAAAGCTCTGTCTTTTCTCTGTTGCTTATTTTTCAACCTGAAGCAATCAGAAATAACGTGCCCTTTCGTTTTACAATAAGTGCACGTAGGAAGAGATAAGGATTTCTGATCAGTCTTATCATATGTTTGATTCCTAACAGTTGTGCTGTTGTGAAATTTGGAAGTACTCGAATGAGATTGAAATGTTTTTTTACCAGAAAACTGCTGAGAGGACGATTTATTACCAAATGAAATTTTGTGAGTCAAGGAATAATCATCAGCCATACGAGCAGCATTTTCCAAAGTTTCCACATTCTGCTCGTCAAGATAGGTTTTAACATCACTATGGATGCACCTCTTGAACTCTTCAATTAATGCGAGCTGTCTGAGGTTATCATAAGCTTGATCAACTTTCTTGGCCGAGCACCACCTATCAAATAGTTGTTCTTTATCCCTTGCAAATTCGACATGAGTTTGTCCAGTTTCTTTTCTACAATTCCTAAACCTTTGTCGATATGCCTCTGGTACCAGCTCATAAGCTTTCAAGATGTACTCCTTAACCACATTATAATCAGTGCTTTGTTGTACTGACAGTGAAATGTAGACTTCACGAGCCTTGCCAATAAGTACACTTTGTAATAACAAAGTCCAATGATCTCTGGGCCATTTCAAGTTTTTAGCTATTTTCTCGAAATGAAGAAAGTATTTATCTACTTCTTTTTCCTGAAAAGGGGGTACTAACCTAATATATCTAGTAACATCAAAACCTGGACTTGTGTTTAAAGGAGTGGAGTGTGCTCTGTTTGCCAGTTCTAATTCTCTTAATTTAAATTGCATTTCCCTTTCTTCTCTTTGCATCTGCATTTGTATTTGCCTCTCTTCCTTCTGCATTTGTAGCTGCCTCTCTTCTTTCTCTCTCTCCATCTGCCTCTCTTCTTTCTCTCTCTCCATCTGTATCTGCCTCTCTTCTTTCTCTCTCTCTCTCTGAATCTGAAGCTTTGCCAACTCTAAATCCATCTGGTTCTTTAACTCTAATTCCCTTAATTTCCTGTCAGAACCAGATACAGGCTTTCTCTTCAAACTTAAAGCACTATTTTCAAAAATTCCCTTTCCTACTAAATACTGAATTAAAATAATCTTTATCTCCTGTTTTGTCAATGATAATTTTGCCTCAGATAGACTGTATTTTCTGGCAAGCTCGAGCAACTCATCCTTTCTCATGCACTCTAACCCCTCCTGGGTAGGTTTTGAAATGAAATTCTGAACATTAGATGCCATTGTAAATGCTTGTTTGTTTCACACACAAAAAATTTCTCTATTTAAAAATCTTTGCCAAAGACAAAAACAAAGAAAAATTCCAAGACAAAATCAATATGAATTTCAAAAATAACTTTAACATCTCTAATATGCTTTAAAGAAATTCAGATCCCAGAAGACGAGCCCCCAATTTCTGTTACGACTCTATGGTCTAAGAAAAATGTAACAGAAAGAAAGTGAAACCAACAAATCAAGTAAAAATCAACAAGCAATTTATTACTAGATAATTAAAATGAAAAATCAAAAAGTCACTTACAGTAATGTGTTTTGAAATCCTAATAATCCAATAAGAATGATTGTTCTAATCACAAGTCCTAAATATAGAATGTTCCGAATTCACGGCTGGGTCCTTGAATGTTATGATGTGCTAATGGTCTCCAAAGTCCTGATGTACTAGAAATCTTGATTTGCTGATGTCAAAATGAAGTATTCCAAAATCTCTGAATAAGTTCAGTTAAATTCCAAAATCATTAATTAAAAATCCAAAATCCAAAAGTTTGTGAGCACTGTTATAATCCAATGAATATTTAAAATAAATCCTCTCTTAGAATTTGTAATGAATTTTCACAACTGTAATAGCTCCTTACAAGACTGATGGTAATGTCAAAACTGAATAAATGTCCACCAAACATGGCATATATAAAGATTGGTCACATGACAGAATGTTCTAGAATATGAGTCATCTTAATGGAATTCTACCTGTAAACAAAATTCAACCTTGACCTTCAAATTGAGAAAACATATTGATCAAAACAACCTAATTCAAGGACACTAATTAAACATGTTTTTCCTGATAACATTAAGATTTAAGCAAATATTAAAGTGAAGAAACATTTATAATTTACTAAAATATTTATAATATTATATAAACATCATACATAACAAGCATATTATACGCCCACCCTGTTTTTATAGTCCTTTCCATACACACTAGTAAGGTATGGTTGACTCTCAAGGTTACTGACCAAAAGGTCTGAATGACATCCACCTTTAGTCAAACCATGTGGTTTTGAACTAAATTTATTATGGAGAAACCATTTTTTTCTTACTAGTCTTACAATGACCATGACCTCTGACCATTAGACCCAGAATATCTAGGTTTCTTTATTATCCTAAGTGCAAGCCATCCACAGTTTTTGTCAGGGAAATTCCTCTGGAGTAAAAGCTATTCTGCAAAACCAATGTTTCTCCGAGATGCAATGACCGTCTTGCATCCCTTAAGTGCTAACCCTCCACAACGTTTGGACAAGGTACTTGGTCTAGAACTGATGTTATTATGCAAACAACATTTTTCTAATTTCAGTCGCTGTGACTTTGACCTTTGATTTTGTGACTCCCAAATCAATAGGCTGCTTTCTTGGCCAGTGTATAAGTCATAGGTGAAGGTGCATGGTCAAGAACTGAAATAATTATACAGAGCCAATAGTTTTTTTTCCAGCCACAGTGACCTCGACCTTTGATGTCCAAATCAAAAGGCTTCTTTTTATTCCAAGTGCATCATCAATCCATGCGCTGGAATTGCTTTCATTTGTAATATGGGCAAGAAAAATTATATAATAATACATCTATCAAGGTAAATCACATGCAGTTTTCCTATAGAATCTAAAGAATGTTTCCCATAAGTTGACTCCAAAACAATTATAATATGAGATCTCTTCCTTTTATGAGTATAAACATTATCTAATATAAAGCAAACAGCTATAAGACAAGACAAGGCATACATTTCCAGAAAGACCGCTTTTATTGTGTAATTTATCATGAGTACAGAATCTTATCAAAACTTGATCTCATCCATAACAAGTGTGACAAATTTATTCAAGCTCAATTTAATGTGAATTCTTAAACAAATGTTCCAAAGAAGCTGGTGTTTCACCTGTCTCCATACATTCCTTACATTAAAGTACATCCACCCACCCCACTTCTAGTATGCAAAACTATAAGCAAAAATCTTAAAAGTACACACTACCACCACCATCGCATCTGCTCAAGCATGAAGTCATATAAACACAACTTTTGTGCATTTTGTTGAATATGCTCTACAGGTTTATCAGTATGGGCTTGTTTGTACATTATCAGCAAGCAAACAAACTTACTTATTTTACAAAAGATACTTAGAAAAAAAGTTTAAATTAGAGTGCTGCGTTTTCGCTGGCACCCAGTTTCTGTATGCATCAAATATGGATAAAGTATCAATCACTAGTACCTAACATGGTCAACATCAGCCCTCTTTAGAATAAAGATTTTGTCTAATTATAAAGTCATTCCAAATTTTGTTTACATACATAAAAAACATCAGGTACCATCATATCTGGTTTAATAAAAGCAGTGTTTCCTCATACTTAGGTCAACATACAATCCATGCAAGTCCTAACCAGCTAAGCAACTTTGGGTATATCACATGTACATTTTAACATTACATTTCCTATAACCACCATAGAGACACATTTAAAAAATTGGCGTAATGTTAAATTCTCATAACCACCATAGTGCAATTTTACCGCCATAGTGCCACACTATACTACTTATGTGTGTAGGCTGGTGGGTGTATGTAGTCATGTATGTATGTTAGATGCATGCCCGTAATAAACACATGTATATATGCATATTGTGTTTCGTAAAGTCATGTACAATTACTTTATTGATTGCATGTATGTTTGAAAAAGAAAAGAAAATAAGCTTAAATTACGTATTTGGTGTAGACAAATACACAACTTTGTATTCAGCACACTTTACAGTACAACTCGAAGTTCGCATCAACTTTGTCAGGTAAATCATCAATGATTTAATAAAAACAGAGATAGAATTTATGGATTACAAAATTAGATTTAAAAAAGCACATGATGGCTCATTGTATGAAGTAGCTGCTTTTGACAATACCATAGAAATGGCAAAATCTTAATCAATCTTAAATCATTCATATTTTTAAAAGAATTGAACAAAATATTCCAAAATTCTGGAAATAATAGTTCCAGTTGTAGATGGTTGTCCTGTTGACTTGCTGATAGCTCCCAAAGACAGTGTCTCAAGCGTGAAGTATTCTCTGGATGTATTTATATTGTTTTAAAAGGCCGAGAAAGAATAGTATTTAAGGCATCTTTACCACGATCCTGAATTTAAAGTTGATGACACAAATAACAATCAAATGTGGGAACAAATTAAATGGAACAAAAAGAAAATAAAATACGCTGAATTGAAAAAATAGTTGACTGAATAATCTACTTACACATTTAAAACAGTAAAATATATTTTGAAATTGTGCTAGTTAAATAAATCAATGATTAACACTTGGATCAACTTATCCCAAAGCCATTTAGAAAATAATTAAAGACTTCCTTAATACGTTTAATACTCGTAAAGTACTGAGACGTATGAATTAGCAAAATGTGAACAGAGAAATCACTAACAGACTTAGTGTTTCATTTAAGAGAAATGTATATGAATACAGATTTTACGGTGATAACAGTCAAGATTTGTGTGAATTTTGTAATGATAATGAACCATGCCTGAAGAAAGTGCGTCAATTCGGCTCTCTGAACGTACAGCTTGACTTGACCATAAGATATACGAAAAGACCAACACAGGAAGGAGAGAAATTTGAAGACAACGAAGTTTACAATAGATCAAGAAGTATGAATATAATGAACAGGGGTGAAATCTACGATGTCACTGAACTTTTGTTTAATATTTTGCATCCCAAATTTGTACAGGAATAAGCGAAAGTTCTATGTTTTATATGGTTGAATATTTAACACTGCACGTAAATAATTATCCACCTCGCAGAGGAAGCTTATGTATAGATTTGCCTGAATGTCTGAATGGGTAACAAAAAAAAAAGGGCTTGCATAAATGTAACAATATGCATGACAAATACATAAAGTAATCAATCAGGTAGATAGACCATCTATATACTTTTGATATATACAGTAACTGATTCAAAAAATAAATAGTATCCAAAAATATTGAGAATGAATATGATATCTCTGTAAATGTGTATTAAATAGTTCAAGACAAATACATTAAAGCAGTTAGAGTGACAGAAAAAAAAAAGATAGGCATGATGACACATTGATTTTTTTTCGACGGAATGGAAACATATCATGTTGGCATAAAATGTTTATCCAAATTAGTGTCATCACGAAAAAGAAAATATCATGCGCAAAAATATAGCTGCAAACATTGCTTGAAATCTTTCAACACACCAGGCATTATTAGATCACAAAGACTGTAACAGTGTAAACAACTCAATAGACATAATACCTGAAGAAGGACCAGTTGTCAAATTCAGAAACTATCATCATCAGTTAAAAGTTACGTACATTGTTTATGGTGATTTGAAAGTGTACTGGTTAAAACAGATAAAGCACAGATATCAACATCTTCGCAATCCTGGATGGTATGGTCCTCCCTTTGGGACGATGTCAAGACTTGCATCAAAGGTGTAATGACAGTGAAAAAAGCTTTGCACATTTCATCAGGCTTTTTTGTTTTTGGTCATCTCATAAATGTTGCAGGTCAATAACTTATACAGGTAACGATTGCATTCAGGTGGTTTTTTTAATCTGTTTGGTTAGGATAGCGAGACTAGTGTACAACGAATTAAGGTAAAAAAAATCCAAAACCGATGGTATTTATAGATGAAGATGAAAAGTATTTAATCCAGGCGTACGTGCCATATATATGAAAGAGCAATATTTCAAAACCAAAGCGCGTGATCGTGGTCATTTGACTGGAATGTACAGAGTTTATGCTCACAGAGGCTGGAATTTAAATTTCATGTACATCAAAATATATCCCACTATTTGTTCACATCTTGTCCAGTTATGACCGTCATCTGTTCATACAACGCTTGTTAAAACTGGTCCGGTTAGTGAGGTAAAAATCTTATCAAATAACGATGAGAAATATATTTCATTCAGCAAGGATTTCAGTGTCGATAAGTTTACATAAGATGCCAAGGAAATACCAGTTGAAAGAACAAATAAATTTCTAAATAGCATTTGGTTCATGGGCAGGTCTAACAACTGAATGAAATTTAAAGGATGTCAAGTTTGATGAGACGATGAAACGTTTTGGTACATGGCTCGGAAAACGATGACGCCAAGGCTTGTACTGTAGGTGCAAATACACCTACGTTTCTGAGGAAATATATCTATATGAATACATGGATAGTTGGATAGTTTAATGAAATCATATACCACCCAAAGAAAAGTAGTACCAGATGATGATTACAAGTAGGTACAAATGCTATGTTTCATTTCAAATTGAACAGACTTGGTGACCTTCAAGAAGGACATACTAATGCTATGTGACATTTTTGTGGAGCTCATACATGTATGCATGAAACAATATAAACGTGACCAGCACATTATTACAGTGCACCAATACTAGCTCATTATGCCATCTTCAAAATATCTGGAGTAGAACTTGAACTTTTGACAGATTATGTTTCTGCGAATTGAGAGTGGAATTAGAGGTTTACGCCAGTAACCTCTATGACTGGTGAATGCGCCAAACTTTAGACGGGCGAGTGTGGAACAAATTAGATGGCTAGAAGCAAAACGTCACTTCACTTTATTGGTAAAATAAAATCTCGAAATACCAGATGCTAGTGACACAGAGTGGATTTTAAAAGTGGATTTATAGACACCAACACAGCTGCACGGCCATTTCAAAGACTATTTGTACCAGATGAAAGTTACTTATCTAGAGAATAAAATAAATTTATAAATTATTGCAAGGGTACGAGGCAAAATGTGTCTAAGTTATCTGTACATTGAAACATAAAGATAAATATGTCATTCACTGCAAAAACTTGAAGATGTGCATGCAGCTTGGTCTAAAACTGCATACGATATACCGAGTTATCTTCTTGAACAGTAACCTTGGCCAAAGACATACATTGAACTGAATGTCAGTTTGAGACAAAATACTTCCAATGATTTCAAAAGGGATTTACCACACTTATGATCAAATCAGTGTTTGGAAAGTAAATGGAAAACCTCCGAAAGAAAACAACAGTAAAAATATGTCCAAACGGAAATGCATTTTTCAAGTGTCAAAAAGATACATCATTTGCCAGAAGAATAATTATTGACAATGACTACTCAATCTCAAAAACAAAAAGATCAAACAAACTAAACTTATCTACGGTTGCTTTACAATGTTAGAAATATCCAAACGGTTGATGTTCGAATTCTACTACAAAAAAGTTGAAATACAAACACGGTGATCGAATGAGGTTATTCATGACTGATACTAATTCATTGTGTATCTATGTTGAGACACTTTTACAGTGACAAGAAGGATGCTATCAAGTTTTACAATACTAGTAACTATTCCAAGGACAATGTGTTTAACATACCACATATGAATGAACAGATACCCGGCGTTTTCAAAGATGAATTAAATGGCACATCAATCAGTGAGTTCTTTTAGTTAAGGGAAAAACTCTGTTCATTCAGGACTGTTAACAATGAAACGAAAGTTTGGGCAGGCATCCAAAATTCGTAATCAAAAATAATTTAAAATTTGAGATAGATATATAAAGACTGATCATTCAGTAAGAAGGTAATTACCAGGAAATGCATTTACTATGGTCATACAATCACCAGATGTACAGCATCACAAGGAACAAAATAGCAATGTCAATGTATAATGGCAAGAGATTTTTGTTTGACAACATAAATACATTACCTTACGGTCACTGTAGTACCTTAAACTAAAAATGAAACTCGAGTCTCTTTTATTCTGTTTTATAATATGTACAAAATTATCCTTTCCTTTTATCTGGACTTAAGTGATTCTCTTCAAATACCGCTCCCACTGACTTCCTGTTCTTGCTGTTACAACCAACAAACAATAAAAAAAAAAAAAAAAAACAACGCTCTTTTCCTGACATCTTTGATTACATAGTTTTACTTCTGAACGATCACTCATACCTATATTTTTCAAAATGCCTATCACTGAAAGCTAACTTGGTTAAATAAGTTGCTTCCTTTTTCCCGTTGTCAAGGTTTCCACAGGCATCAATTATAACAAAGAATGGGTTCCTTGATACGTATTAAGAAGTTACTCTCACTGACGGTGCGAGGGTTCGAGGCGTCCGAGGGTAATGTTCTTTAGTGGTGCCCCTACTTTGCCACAGATAACAGTTTTTATGTCAGTTGCCAAGTCCCCGTTACACTAAGGTGAGGTGAGGTGAAACACAATCAAAATTTTAGCTGCAAGAAAAGAAAAAAGCTCCGACGGCGCCTCCATTCGCCTGGCGCCCAAGAGCAATTGCCCCCCTCCCCCAAGCTCCCCCCCCCCCCGCCATCGAGCCGCCACTAGTTACTCTAACCACTCATCCAGTTTATCGTATGGGTCTATCACGATCACATTTTCACCTTCGAATAACTACTTTCAGCCGTATGTATTGTTCCACATACAGGTTTGATAGATGATAACTATGTAATCGAAAGGTCTTTTTGTTCAGTCTCAGTAAAATATAGTACTAACATCGTTTTGCCACAATTAGTCACTTCATAAATTATAATGTTATGAGGCTCTTAAAAGTAAGTTTATACATGCCTAAAATAGAATTTATTTCAATTAATTGCTTCGATGTTAACCTGATCATCAGACACGAAATAGATATACAGTTTGTGAGGATCAAGATTTTGTTTTATAATAATCAGAAGATGAATGCATTGTATGTTTGCAAGTTTATATCTACTGACATGTAGCATGTTATCGTCAGTACTTCTCAAATTAAGCCAGATGTCGTGAATGTCCGTCTAAAAATTGTTAACACTTACGATATAAATTTCAGTGGGTTTTTGTTCTTAAGCAAACAGATAATAAGTTGCTTCTGTAAACTGTTGTATCAATTGAAAGCACTGGGAACAGACCAATTTTGGAAGACATTCTATCATCACCGAGATCTTCTCTATTGCTGAGCTGTAAAACTTTTCGGGATAATTTTCTCCAGTCTTTTTTTTTTTTTTTTTTTTTCTTTCGAAGCACCCTACAACCCTACAAGCTCATTCTGGGAGAATCAAAAGTAAGGTTTGTAAGAGGTGTATTGGCTGCTGTGTTTATGATTCTCTCTCTCTCATAATAAAGAGAGTCCATTTTTTTACTTGACATGCACAGGTAATGCAATTGATTCAGAGGTAATGGAATCATACTGCAAACAAATGTTTTCCAGTTTGTAGTTATGATTGCCTCATTCAGTCACTTCAGTTTCTTTTGTAAGTGTAATATTAAATACGAAATTCTGTGAAAGAGCAAATGGATACAATGGACAATGATATGTTAGTATTTAGAAGTCAAGTGGTATTCTAAACTTGTCTTCATATACCACACACTGTACATCTTCTATACCAGTATTCTGTGAGCAATAGAAGTTCCTGACCTTATCTTTCTCAATTTTTTACTCATGTTGCCTTGTTGAATCCTATTTGTTCTAACCGATACAGGTAGGCAAAAATCTTTGTGCGTCGTGAAAATGTTGTAGCCATTTAACTTAGAAAGATCGTCACTTACGTAGGATATGGTAATGTATTTCACGAGCCTTCTGCCCAAAGTGTTTACTACTGCATTAGTAGCATTTTGTTTTCAACTCATTCATTTTCATTCCCAATGCAGTACTCTATATTTCCTATTTCTGTGTTTAAATCTGTTATGAACGCTTCTATGTATGCATTTATTTCAGTGGTAACTCTATCAGTGCTGCCACTTAACGCGAGATTTTTTTTATTTATTTCAGTTTTTAATGCATCTGCATCTATTGAAAACGATTGCTCGAAGTCAGTTAAATCTTTTTCCAGACATTTTATCCTTTTGATCTACCTTGCTCCACACCGATATTTTTAAACTCTTCTCTATTCATGTACATCATTCATCAGCTTTCTAATATCTTGATTGTTTTGTTTGATTTCATTTTCAAACCTCTCTGTAACTGTTCCAGTTAAGACTGTAGAATGACATGGTTTTCCAGATATGTTTCAATTTTCTCCATGGTACTCTCCAAGGCTTCTATCTAATTGTTTATCCTCTATTCAGTTGTAAATATTGTCTAAAGTTATGTAAACCGTGTGCTCTTTCCCTTACTGATTGTAGAGCTTGAATAGTAGTAGAAAAAGTATTGAATCTCTGCTAGAACAGGTCCTGAGCGTCTACAATCATTTCTCTGCTCTTCTCAATCAGTTTCTGAAGCTCTTAGATTTTGCTAGCTCTTTCATTGCCATTCTGTCGAAAAGCAGTTAATTTACTGTCAACCTGTTCTCTCCACGTCTTGATGTCTTTCAAATTGTTCTCACTAAATGTGTTTAGTATTTGATTATCATCTCTCCTAAATACAAATCTTTCATCTGCTGCATCAGTAAATTTGTCAGGATCACGTATTTTTTATACGCTTATTTTTAAGGTTTAAGCCACTGAGAATTGTTTGGTCTAGTGTTGTATCTTTTTCATATGGGTTTGTCTCAATGGTTATAGGCTTACTATGACCTCTAAGCGATATCTCTCCAAATATTGTATTTACTTAACATGGAAAACACGTTGCGGGCATACTATGAAAATCTATTACTTGTCCATCTTCATCTCTATTGCTGATACTCAGTCCGTTCATTTATATCTCTGTAACTGCTTGCAATAACCATTAACATTGTACGAAACAAAGTATCTGTGAAAATAACATTTTAACGGTTTAAGACTAGAGTAAAAACGTATAATAGCCATTACTGTAATTTTTTTTATTATTGATTTAGTCTAGGAAAATGTACATATCTTTTATTTCAAAAATCAAGACACTGTAACATATTTAATAAATGCCTCTATAGTTCTTTGGCTATTGAATCATAGCATTTTAGCATGTGATTACCACAGTGTAATTGTTGCTAAGACTGATTGTAACGTATGAGTTGCCTTTGAAACATTTGACATTCATACTTTCTTCGTTGTCACCATTTGCAGCTACTCCCTCTTTGACTTGTTTTATGTACATTTCGAGGCTGTAATAACCATCAGGAATTAAAACAGTTTTGCTTCAATATTGCCATTAATGCAAACGAATATGTTGCTTACGAGCTCGTTAGAAATGTTGTAATACCCAACAACAAAATTTATTATCTGCAACAAAATGGATAGTTTACTATTTTTGATATCAGTTGGGCTTGAAAAATATAGTTCATTTCAGGCAGATCATTGATTGTAATGTAGCTCTCTTGACTCGAGCTGTGCATTTGCATAAGTGTTTCTCTTTTCAACTCACTTTCCTGAATTTTTTTTATAGTTTCTTTCCTTCAATTTTTTCTTCATTTTGTTTTTTATGTCTCTGTACTCGTTGTACTGGTTGACAATGGAAATGAACTATTTTTTCGTTGATCTCGTTCTTGGCATGTCGAATCACAGGTGACAACGAAGGTACACCGTTCTCAGTGAGCGCTTTGATTATCACATCGTCGTCGCTTCGTGACGAGAATTGTTGCTTAGCAACAATGTCATCGATACAGTTCAACTTGGTGATAGCTGGTGTTACTATTTCATCATGTTTTAATACTTGTTGCGAATGATCTTTTCATTCAGAACTTTTGAAACAATTGCTATAACTGCTGTGCTAAATCCTGTGATTGTTAATTGAAGAACTATACCAGTAGGTATTCCCGTTCAACACAATTTAGCTGCTGAAATTCCTAAACCAGCGGAAACTGTTTCCATACTTTCCTCTAACCATTTCCCAACTTTGTATACAATTATGCATTTTTCTCATACCTCTGTAGTGTTCAATCTCTTTCATCAAACCCTTTTTGTAATCTCTATAACTTCTCGCAGACGTTGTTGTGTTGACGTTTCACTCATCTCATACTCTATTGATTATGTAACAATTTTGTAAGGTAAAGGTCCACTTATCGTCAGGCATGGGATTACGAATTGCGCATCCTCATTATCTTTTCCAATAGCATGTTGTAGGCAACAGTAAGGTCAGAACTTAATATTGCGTGGTAAATTGTGATGATAATGTGTTTTGTTTCAGTCGACCTGTTGTTTTTTTTACTACCCAGAAAAGTTAGCATGATTTTATATCATTTGTACGGTGTCGACAGTCTTGTCAGGTAAATGTCGACTCGCTACCAGATGCTTAATTTCGAACTGGCTGAGCGTAAGTGGGATAATTAACTCTGCGATTTCTTCAGTGTCCATGTTTGATAGGTGGACCGATCGACATATTAAACAGCTTCTTTAAAAACATGATGTATGTCACTGTGAGAACAGATTCAATTGCTGCATGGTAAACAGAGTTAATAATGTTTGACACGTTGTTATTTATTACCGGAAAAAGTTAGCAGACTTAAATGTTCTGTTAAAGTATTTCGGATATTGGATTGGACGAAGTCAAAACTTCACCGTTGTTGCTCTGCAACAAGGCTAGCCCCTTCAGGACGACGACAAGTGTTGTACAATAGAGATAACGCCGTTGTATGATACTGTCATGGCTGGAATATGATACTGTATTCTTACATGCTACGCCTTTGTGCGTTGGTTGATTGTTTATAGTCATTGTCAACATTTTCTTCAGGAGACCTCGCCGTAGGCGACGAAGACAATGTGAAGAAATGAACAGAATTCCCAAAATAGCTACATCACCACCTGTCATGTAGTAGATTGTGTTTTTTATACTGTTTCATTTATATCACGTAATGCGATTTCACGTAGTGTTATTCCATGTACTGTTTAAAGATCATGTTCCTTCTTTGATCATACAGCTTTTGGCTCGTTTAAATTTATGTGAACCTTTTCCAAGTTGCCTACCAAATTCAACTCTACGAGGATCATTTGTCCTTTACGAATATACCTTGTCAGGTACTGTTACAACATTGTCTTGCTTGTTTTCTTGCTTGCTTTTTTATTGTTCACCTTTCATTTATTTAAGAAGAAAATTTCGAAGATAGATAAACGATTTCAAGATAATTTAAAATTTTCTAATGCTTAGTGAAAAATAATTTGAAATTTAGTTGGGTAAATAAAGAGATCTATTCCATGAAATGTTCAGAATGTGCAGAAGAAAAAAACATGACAGAGTTTGACCTAAAACAAATTAAATGTATACCTTGTCAAAGAGAGTACAATAAGAAATGGAGAAAATAAAACAAAGAGTACATAATTATTACATGAGAAAATACATAAAAAGTTATCACAATGATACAAACTTCAGGAATCACACTTAGCTAAATGTCGAATTTATCAACTTTGAGCAAAACATTAAATCGAACAAGACATTAAAGGCACTACATGTACTATATATTGACTTCTGCAAAAGGTAGCTAAAGTTGACAAAACCTGAAGGTGTTAATGAAGATGAGCTTGCCATGCATCATGTTATACCGTATGCCTATTTTGTTAGAGATTGAAATCAGTGGGGATCCAGAAATATTGCGTGTGTGTGGTGTGTGTGTGTGGGGGGGGGGGGGGGGTGCGTAAACAAGTATGCAAGGGGTCTGTGGGACAGAATCCCCAGTGGGGTCCCAAAGGACGAAGCCCCGGGAAGGTCCTGCATTTTAACAGTTGCTCTGTCCATAGCAAAATTGGTAGCAAGTGTAGTTTTTCCTCTGCCATATCCTTCTTCTCTCCCAGCTCCTCCTACACTTCCTCCTCCTATCCCCCTTCACCTTTTTCAACTCCACCTACTTCAGGTGACTCATTTTTTGACATGATCAAAAAAGGCTTGAAAAATATATTCGACTATTTGTTTGAGTTAGCTTAAAGAGGAGAAGCAGCATTACCTGGTATTATTGGTAGTGTGATAGGCTCGTTGCTTCAAAGTGTTGGACAACTTGTTCTATGTCGTTGTTATTTGATTTGAATGCATAATCATCTGGTAACGGTATTTTACATTTACATTTTACTGTGATGTTTTGGACGTAGTTTTTGCCTTAAATACTGTTTTTCTCAGTCATTTAAAACGATAGAAAAACATCCCGAGAATACTTTAAACTTTACAAATTTTCCTTAGGAGTTATCAACAAGCCAATAAAATAACCATCTACGACTGAAACTTTTATTTTCAGTAATTTGAAGTATTTTCCCAATCCTTTCAAACGTGTGAACGATGTCAAATGTGTCATACCTATGGTTGACACATACAAATTACTTCATACACTGAGTCAGTATGTGCTATTTTAAATCTAAATTTTGTAAATCTAAATTTTGTATTCCACAAATTCTATATCTGTTTTTTTGTTGAATCGTTTTAGATTTACCTGGTAAAGTCGATGAGATATTCGAATGGTACTGTAGATTGAGCTGAATACAAAGTTGTGTATTTGTCCACATCAAATAGGTAATTTAAGCTTACCTCATACTGCACAGTGCTGATCATCTTGCTATCGGGGTTGATGCTGCTTATTTCGATGCTAATGTTGCTGAATGCAATCTGTAAATTTGCATCTTTTCTGAAACAGTACATTTTTTATGTTTGAAATTGAAACATTTGTATTCTCCAAAATTTTGTTTTGTATCACAATTAGCCTTGACCATAACTTTATCCCATCCAAATTTGTAAACTTGTAAAAAAAATGACATTATCTCTTCACAGAAAGATTATTTATTTTATGTTTAGGTCCATCGCTTCTCTGAAAACTGTTGAGTTTATAAAATGTAGCTTTGCTCCATCATTTATGTTTTATAAACAATTTCAAATTATTCTGTGTTGTGATTAAGTACAACAAAGAAATAACAATGTGGTATAGGAAGTCGAAAGTCTATTTTACATTTACTATTGGTCCAGCTCTGAAATATCACTATAGTCCAGGAACTCGAGTGTGTTTTTGTTTTCAATCACTATTACCGAAACTCGTCTAGCTCTGAAATGTTCTTTTCGTCCAGGAAATTGAGGGTTTTTTGTGTTTTAACACAGTAGTTCGGAAAGTGGTCCAGCTCTGAAATATGACTATGTTCCGGGAACACGGAAGTAGGGACACAGAGTAGGGAAGTAACGGGACAGCTGACATATGAATTAATCAGTAAATCAGTTTGAAATTGTATTGCTTACTATTTTAAATTTCACTAGTGGTCCAGCTGTGTCATTACTTCCCTACTCCAAGGGGCGGGCTCAATATGCAGGTCATGGCTTGCTTCTTGATGTGCACAACACTAATTTACCAAAGGTTCGGGGGCAGGCTCGACATGCATGCCTTGGACAGCTTTTTGATTGTGCATACCGTATATACTCGCATATAAGCCAGGTCCAAATGCAAACAACATAGACCCTGATCTGCCGTCGCATAATGCGCCGGCAGATCAGGGTCTATGTTGTTTGTTCTACTGATTAGTCCATAAAAACTGCATAGACCCAGATCTGCCGGCGCATTATGCGACGGCAGATCTGGTCTATGCAGTTTGCAGTTGGTATCGGCTTTATGCAAGTATATATGGTAATTAACTCTATAGAATCTGTCCCGATAACGATATTTTGATTCTGATGGTAATTATATATCGGAAAAGATTGATCAGTCTAGTGCAATTAAAAGCTCAGAAGAATAAGATTCCACAAATTATGACAGTGGTTATGACTTTCTCCAAATAAGCGTAACAATATTCAATAGGGTGTATGATCCTACAGTTTGTAGAGGCTACATTGGCAAGCAAAATGTTTAACCATGAGAACAGAAGATCTTATGGTAGATAGTTGCAAACATTTTTAATATAAAAGACCTACTTTGTGCAAAAGTTTTTTTTTTAAATTTTGTTTCTCAAATCTACTATTTTATATTGCCTCAGAGATAATACGGTGCTTATGTTGGAGTCTCTTCTCTGTATATATTGAAATTCGGGGGCTTTCCGTTCACTAATTCAGGCGAAAAGTCGCATCTTTCATTGCTCTCCGTACTTTCACCGCATAAATATAGAATTCTTTTTTTCGATCCGCTGAATAATAAAATAAACTCGTATTGACCTGTTAACAACAAAAATGTATTTACAGCCTTCACATGTCCTTAGCCACAGTTTGTTGTAACGACACAGTATGATGCACTCCATTAGATAATAGAGGACGAACTATGCGTTTGTACTGCCTTCTTGGTTTCATTGGCGACACCTAACTACATATACATAAACTCTATATCTTTTCCACCAAATACAAAGACACAGCTCAGGGTCTATATTAAAACACTTGTATTAAAAGAATTGTTTTGCATGTCAAAGATTCCGCATTCATACTTCATTAACTCGAGTAATTATTCACAATTTCGATTACTCCTTGAAATTTATATACAATCTAATTTCGTGATAGTACATTCATATTTGGGTAAAATGGGTAATACGTTTTACATATATTAAGCTTGACTTTACGTCGTAGTCTTTTGCTGTCGAATACAGCCGGGCCAACAGTAAAACTTGTCTTTAGATTTAGATCGAATGTACGATCGGATATATTTCATTTACATTCCGAGTTTATAATTAGTATATTTAGAAAGTGAGGGGTTCTGAGTTTTAACTTTCTTGTCTGTATGTATGTGTGTGTGGGGGGGGGGGCAAAAACCTGTAATCTTATTTTAAAAAATAACGATTGCATTTATCTGCAAAGAACAATATCAGTACGCGTGATTTTGATTGCACTTACGAGGCCCAGTAGCGTACGTAAAGTGCTCGCTTTGCAACTTGCAATGCTAGTATATGCAGTCTAATCAAAATGTGCGTGTGGTCGCCTTAGGATAGTTATGATTTTTTTTTTTTTCAGAATATTCCCATTACATCGGTTTTAATTGTAACTACAAGCAGAGGAAAATTAATCAAGTACGTTTTCAATATAAATAAACATTATGTGTGCACTCGGTAAACTGTTTAATAACCCGGTTCAAGATATGATTGGATAGTCCTTGCTTATTCAGGCTGCAAACACGTCAGGTGATTGATTAGTGTTATTTTTGTTGTTGTGTTCTTGATTTTTTTTTTCCTCAATGAAATTAAACACTGCTATGTCTAAAAAATCCAATGAGATCTTCATATAGTTTACATATAGTCCAAAGTTACATTCACTCAGATCTAATTCATCTGTGAACAGTTGTTATCTCTAGAGCAAGACGACTATGTTCTTCATAATTTTTCAGACAATATAGAATAGAAAAAGAAGAAACAAAAGTTTTTATGACATCTGTACGAAACACCACGTGATGACAAAATCCAACCAAGGTATTTATAGTAAGAAGCAACATTCAATTGATGATTTCCAAAGAACCAATTTTCAGTCTTCTTTAGATAACCTCCTTTTCAAAAAAAACACAAATTGAATTGAATCCATTGCGGCCTATGAATCTTATCTGTCTCCACTTTTTACTGTATGTTTAATGTTCTGTTTAAATCTTCTTATTTTCCAGAAGACTGGTACACTGCGCTTATCATGCCATTATATATACAAAAGACTGGTACACTGCGCTTATCATGCCATTATATATCCAGAAGACTGGTACACTGAGCTTATTATGCCATTATATATACAAAAGACTTGTACACTGCGCTTATCATGCCATTATATATCCAGAAGACTGGTACACTGCGCTTATCATGCCATTATATATCCAGAAGACTGGTACACTGAGCTTATTATGCCGTTATATATACAAAAGACTTGTACACTGCGCTTATCATGCCATTATATATACAAAGGTGATAAAGAGATTCCGAAACATTATAGTGGTATTAGTTTTACTGTCTGTATTAAGTAAAGTTTTGACATGAATTTTAAATAAGAGGGTAATGGGATGGTTTGAGCAAAAAAAATTAATTTGTGACGAGTAAACAGGTTTTAGAAAAGGTTATAGTACTATATATTATATATTTGTTCTGCAAATCCTTATTTCAAAATATCTCAGGAAATGTAATAGCAGATTTTTTTTTTAACATTTGTAAATTTTGTAAAAGCATTCAACAAAGTCAATAAGGTAGCCTTAAGATTTAAATTTCAAAAACTTATAATGAACAGAAAAAAGTCCAATATGCTGAAAGCTATATATCAAAATATTAAACAATGTGTTAGGACTTAGAATTGATTGATACTTTTAACTGTCCTTTTGGTGTGTGTCAAAGTTGTATTCTTTCGCCAATACTTTTTTCACTATTTTTATATGACTAAAAAAATGTACTAGCCAAAGATAGTCATGACACAGACATAACTGGTATGTTAAAACTTGTTGTTTTGTTGTATGCTGATGACCTAATACTTTTTGCTGAAACACCCAGCGAAATGCACAATTGCTGAACAAGCTTAAATCGTATTGTGATGAATGGTGTTTACACATTAGTCTGGATAAAACACATGCTTTTGTTTAAACTACTGGGAAATATGAAGCTGTTCAGCATCAGAAATGCAAGTGTAATCGTCAACTATGCATACACAGTGTCAAGAGACCGCAAAAAGAGTGTTTTGCGTGCTTAAATCACTGCTAACTTTCAGCATCCTTCAAATAATGCACGAAAACTGAAGCGATACCAAGCATCCGGAGTGGGAGTAGATTCATTACAGTGTTGATGTGGTATTGCCTTTAGTTACATACTTGTAATCAATAATATGTAAGAATGTAAATATTGATATTTTAATTTTTTTTTTTTAAATCCATTTAAAGACATTTGGTTTCTTGGTTTATCGCAAAATATTTACAACAAATACTATACCAGATTTAAACTAACATTCATACAAAATAGTATCATTATTAATTCCTTACGTGAGGATTCGTTAATATTTCAGAGTGAACATTGTCTGTTACAGCATTCACGTAATTGTACTCACACCATACTTTCATAGCGTTCTTAATGAATGTATCCTTAATGTTGGTGTTTTTTTTTTTTTTCCATTCTTATATGTTTTACAGTAAAAGAAAAGATTTCCTCCTAAACGTTTTAGCCCTTGTGGAAAAATAAAATATATTGTGAGTGAAGATTTGTATCCAGGTATCTTTTAATCTACTGCATTTGCACATATTTGGAAGATGATTAGTCCAAAGGAACATCTAGCCCACCATTGGCAAATATATTAATTGGCACCTTTCGTGGTATCCTATCAGTTGTACTGTTCCATATAAAATTATGAAATAATTGTTGAATGTCTTTTAACGTTTCCTAGTTTGGGTTGGGTGGTGGGTAAGCCATGTAAGTTAATTTTCATAATAAAAGGGATTTATAATAGAAATTTCATATAGCAATGACAGATTACGTGAATTCAAGATTTTGATAGTGTTCCTGATTTAATCTCATAGAGGAACGATATTGACTTTAATCAGGTCTTGCTTGCACAGCATGGGAATTTTAATTCTCAAACATATATCTTATTTGATGACATTATTATTGGTTTCTCTATCACAATGTCCTGATTGGATTTCTTCAGAGAGCCAAGTTTGAAACAGTCTGATTTATCAACATTTATTTCCGTATAGCCAATTATTAAAATTTCTCCAAATGAGTCAACGTATCATTCAAACCACGCTCGACGGTTGAAAGAAAAGTTGAGTGTCATCAGTAAATTGAAATAAACAAAACCCTGTATCATGAATGTCTATACAAGAAATATCCGGATGTCTCCTCACAGCTAACGAGAAATATTTACACAAAATACGAATTTAAAGGGATATAGTAGACAGTCTTGGCGTAAATCTGGTTGGATTGGGAAAAAATGGATTTCTAATCATGACACAAGAGCTAGCATCAGTATACAAACTTAAATCCATTTCAATAAGTAATTTTCAAACTCAAAAAATGACAGCATGTTTTACAAATATATGTAATCAATACAATCGAAAACCTACTCAAAATCAACAAAAAGAAATAGTCCTGCAAATGTCGTTGTCTTATACTAATATATTTCACACACACACACACACACACACACACACACACACACACACACATATATATATATATATATATATATATATATATATATATATATATATATATATATATATATATATATATATATACATACACAGTGAAACCCCTCATAACCATAAACCTTTGGGACCCCCCGAAAAATTCGGTTCTGAGAGGTTTACGGTTTACTGAAGTTTTTCAGATGTGTGTGTGTGTGTGTGAGAGAGAGAGAGAGAGGGAGAGATTATGTATTATAGAGCCTGAGATTGAAATAATTTTGGTCCTAGCTTTGTTCAACCATTGCCACACAAGATCATTCAGTTTGTCAAATTTGCAGGCATTGTTGAAACGATACTTGTTTGCATCACTGTTGCTTTCAAATTCATTGATGTAGAATTCCATTTTCTTTAGAAGATCTGAAACAGTAGATGTTCCTCTAGTTTCTTCCATGTAGGTTTTGGCACAGATTCATACTCATTGATCAGACTAATTTTGGCACAGATTCATACTCTTTGATCAGACTAATTTTATCCTGTAAGGATAGTTCAATCCTATGACGCTTAGCTGTGAGTGAAAACGAATGACAGTCATGGCTACTTAAATATCTGTATATAATGATTTTTCTCCATTGAAAATTAGTTGAGTGAATCTAGCTTTTATAATACTGTTTTGTTGGTCTCCGTCGACAGATCATCAAAAGCGAGGCGACGTGCCTCGTTAATAAAACCCTGATATTTAATTTAAAAAAAAAAAAACAGGCAAAAGATGTTTTATTGATCATGTATACAAATGAATAGCATCTATCACAATTAGATAATAAGCAGATAAACATAGTTTTTCCTAAATGTCTTACCTATAAGCTTTTTGTTATCAATAATTCGCCTTAAAAGCTGGCTATTTTTTAATGGCGCAAAGACTTCAGATTAGCCTATTGTCAGCCCTAACCTGTGTTGGCGCGTATGTCAAGTATTGTTTTAACCTCATGTACCCATGGGACATTTTCTGGGTCTTTGTCTATCATATAAGCCTACTACAGTACTGGCTAACCGTAATTAATCTGTTCCAGTATGTGTCAGGGATTTAGCAGCTGAACTACATTTCCAAGTTTGAAGCGAGTTTCAGTTTTCTGGTGGGGTTTTTTTAATAGTAAAATTGAAATATTGGATCGAAATTTGTTTCGACATTCAGAGTTGAGGTGTTTCGGTTTACTTGGAAAAAATTATGATATTAAAGAAGGAAAAATTCGGGTCTCCATAAAACATTTCGGTCTGGAGGAGAATCCGGTATACTGAGGTTTCGGTTTTTAAGAGTTCACTCTGTCTCTGTGTGTGTGTGTGTGTGTGTGTGTGTGTGTGTGTGTGTGTGTGTGTGTGTGTGTGTGTGTGTGTGTGTGTGTGTGTGTGTACACATACCTTCAAGAACCCAGTCTGATCTTTATTTATTAATTTAAAAAGATGTATTTATGCATAACGAAATGCATTATTCAAGTAATTTTAGTCTCAATTTAATAGTGAAAGAGACTTCCAATTTTTTAAAAAAAACATGTATCTTTATCATTCATTGTGATAAGACAAAATTACGCCCTGACGTTAGCTCAACGAAACTTTCCCGACATCAACTTTTTATCGAAGACACCTTAATAAAACAGTTGAAATATCCAGCCAAAATACAGCGTAAAATTTTATATGGATATGGACTACATCTTATCGAGATGCTTTACGATTTTCATACTTTCCACTCTTCGTCCGATACAAACCCTTCACACGTTGCTTTCTGGTGATTACTAAACCTAATAGCAACTTCATTATCAGCAGGAAATAAAATAAGTGGGATTTTTGCTGTTATTGGGGGTGGGGGGATTTGGGGGATGAGGGTTTTGTTGTTGGGGGGAGGTTGGGGGGATTTTTTCGTGTATCGTCACTACAATTATCAAAAGAGTTTCTACTTTCGTAAAGATTTGTGTAAAACTGAACCTGTTCTTCGGGTATGTCTACATGTAATAGTTTGATACAAGTTTCGGTACTCACTCTGGTAATAGATTGATACAAGTTTAGGTAATAGTTTAAGAGTTGTAATTTATTCGTTTTTATGAAAGACGAAGTAGCTCAGATGGTAGAGCGTCTGACTCCTAATCAAAGGATTGCGGGTTCGTAACCTGCCCAGGCCAGCCCAGGTCTGCTGCCTCCCCTTTCCTTGGGAAAGGCACTTATCTCACATTTCCTGGGCATGATATAGCCAAAATAATGTGTTAAAATTGCCGTAAAATCCCACAAAACAAACATTTGTGTTTCTAATTTCAAGAAATATTTGGTACCTTTTACACCATCTTCATAATATGCTACACGAGATCGCATAGTTGCCGATTTTTTTTTCTTGATCAAAAGTATTATCGAGATGAAACATATTATTATCTAATTCAGTTTTTATTATCTCACGTCGATATTCATCGGTAGTTACATCTAAATGACATTCTAAATCGCTTATAGCTTTGTTGACACTCTCCTTAAGTCTCAATGAATTTTCCTTTTTCTGGTTCTGTTTTCCTGTCGTATTTTCTCAGTATCAATAATACTGTTTTCTCTTGTATAAATAAATGTTAAAGCTTTGTTTTCTTAACCAAAGATGTGTTTTTATATGCTTATTGTTTTCCTTATACGTGTAATATTTAATAGTGCAATAGTCAATGTCATTTTTAAAACCGTGAAAAGTTTGCGACATTACCGCTAATATATATGTGCAAGTAAATGAAGCGGTAGAAATCCAATCTACATTTACAGTGCATAACACATTTAGCAGCTAATACTGTAACAGCAGTTTTGTGGAAGACAAGTATGTTATTTACACGCTTAATTATAAATTCTGAAAGTGATGAATTTATATTGATATTGAAAGAAATATTACTTGACATATACAATATAAAGAAACACATAGTGAAACACATTGAATTTCATGCCAAAATCGTCCCATTAAAAATGAAATACATTGAATTACATGGCAAAATTGTCCCATTAAAAACTAGAAGCATAGCATAAAACAGGTAAAATTTTTAAAGATATGGAAGTTGGTTTTAATATCTATCACCTTATAAAAAATATAGCAAATTTAAATATCTTCAAACACGAAAATTTTCAGGCATTAACTTGAAGCTTCCTAAAAAAATTTGAAACATGTATGTCACTGCCATCAGTCTTTAACACCTTTGAATCGTGTGTATACCTTTGAATCGTGTGTATAAATACCTCTAACACGAACGACTCGTGTATATACATACCTCTAATGTATATATATACATAAATACCTCTAACACGAACGACTCATGATTATACATACCTCTAACACGAACGACTCGTGTATTCACATACCTCTAACACGAACGACTCGTGTATACACATACCTCTAACACGAACGACTCGTGTATACACATACCTCTAACACGAACGACTCGTGTATATACATACCTCTAACACGAACGACTCGTGTATACACATACCTCTAACACGAACGACTCGTGTATACACATACCTCTAACACGAACGACTCGTGTATTCACATACCTCTAACACGAACGACTCGTGTATATACATACCTCTAACACGAACGACTCGTGTATTCACATACCTCTAACACGAACGACTCGTGTATATACATACCTCCAACACGAACGACTCGTCTATACACATACCTCTATCACGAACGACTCGTGTATATACATACTCTAACACGAACGACTCGTGTATACACATACCTCTAACACGAACGACTCGTGTATACACATACCTCTAACACGAACGACTCGTGTATACACATACCTCTAACACGAACGACTCGTGTATATACATACCTTTAACACGAACGACTCGTGTATATACATACCTCTAACACGAACGACTCGTGTATACACATACCTCTAACACGAACGACTCGTGTATACACATACCTCTAACACGAACGACTCGTGTATACACATACCTCTAACACGAACGACTCGTGTATATACATACCTCTAACACGAACGACTCGTGTATATACATACCTCTAACACGAACGACTCGTGTATACACATACCTCTAACACGAACGACTCGTGTATACACATACCTGTAACACGAACGACTCGTGTATTCACATACCTCTAACACGAACGACTCGTGTATACACATACCTCTAACACGAACGACTCGTGTATACACATACCTCTAACACGAACGACTCGTGTATATACATACCTCTAACACGAACGACTCGTGTATACACATACCTCTAACACGAACGACTCGTGTATACACATACCTCTAACACGAACGACTCGTGTATACACATACCTCTAACACGAACGACTCGTGTATATACATACCTCTAACACGAACGACTCGTGTATATACATACCTCTAACACGAACGACTCGTGTATATACATACCTCTAACACGAACGACTCGTGTATACACATACCTCTAACACGAACGACTCGTGTATTCACATACCTCTAACACGAACGACTCGTGTATATACATACCTCTAACACGAACGACTCGTGTATATACATACCTCTAACACGAACGACTCGTGTATATACATACCTCTAACACGAACGACTCGTGTATATACATACCTCTAATGCGAACCCATAATAGGGAAAACAAATACATGTTTGACTTGTGTTATATATATATCTACATATATATATATATACCTCTAACACGAACGACTCGTGTATATATGCACCTCTAAACTCTAACACGAAGCCATAATAGGGAAAACAAATACATGTACATGCATGTAAGGTGACACAAGTCAACGCACATAATATTAGCGCTATTCTGTTTGAGGACATAATTGCCCCGTGCATTAAAACATGGTCATGTAAAAGCTAAAACTATCAAAAATATAAATTGGGAGTCTTGGAAAGGACTAAACATATGACGAAGTCGAATGGTAGAATGCATTTAACAGGAATAAATAAAGGAAAGAAAGAGAAAGAGAAAAAACATCTAAACTAAATTTTTTACAAACAGATATTAATTTGTCACGAATTACAAGATCTTTACAGTGAATGTCCCGGTAGATGCAATAAATATTTGGGTTTGGACCCTGGTTCAGTCTTATATTCAATGCAAACTGGCAGCCCCCCCCCCCCTCCATGGAATAACATTATAACAACCTTTTCCTAGTTTCTCGAATTTAGGAAACATATGTTCTAACATCATAAAATTAAAATTTGGATGTAACATCATCTGAAACAAACATCCTGTTTACATTCATTTTGTTGTTTTTCAATTCACTATTGGCGTTGAACAGCACTAGCTTTTTATCCGCCCAATTTAGGAATTTGCTACGGGGGTTACTCTCGGGGTTGGCGGACCAACCTCCTTTCGATACGCTTCCTGGTGCTGTGTGCTCTTTCAATGATCATGGACTCACTATTTTCTATTTTTGTGTGATCTTTCAAAATTGTGTGCACAAGAACAACACAATCTGTTTTCCCCTCCATCTTTTTCCAAGCCCTCGGGTACATTATGAAAAATGAGCTTGCTTCGGTGAGACCTATTTTCAAAGTTGTCAGCATTTGAAACCAGGTCATCCTATTTGGTTTTAGATACAAATTAACTCTGTAGACTTACAACTTGTTCTTTCATGTCAGATATATCTTGATCGAGACCACCCACCCCTCTCATCGTGAACTTTCACTTG
Source organism: Margaritifera margaritifera (assembly GCA_029931535.1). Taxonomy (NCBI): domain Eukaryota; kingdom Metazoa; phylum Mollusca; class Bivalvia; order Unionida; family Margaritiferidae; genus Margaritifera; species Margaritifera margaritifera. Next base: position 2,694,079 of record JAQPZY010001533.1, read on the forward strand.
GCGAAGAAAGAAGACCCTTTGTTTCTATGGTTATTATTTGGTATTGATATCTTTCAAATTCGAATTTATGTTTTCCAGTTTTTGCGTTTTTGACATCACTGAAAGCCAAGTTAGTTTGTCATATATCATGTTCAATGTTAAATATTTACTAATCTCCTTTTCGTGCCCTCTGTGCTCGCGCACTGCGAAGACTCCGTGTCCGTTTGCTGTTTTTCGGCATTTCTATCCAATATCTAAACACATTTTACCACAAAATCAGTTTACAAAATGTTGTAACTTTTACGAACTATTTTTTATATCAATTTAGTTTTGAAACCCACCGACAATTTTAATTTTTCTTCGAGTCATAAATGTCAACATGTACACCCCCGCCATTCGTCACGTGTCTCCAGAATCGCTATTACTCTGCCATAATAGATTATTCACAGGAATAGAGAATACCAATATGAACAGATGGCATGACCGTTACGGCATCTTTCATAAAGTACGCATACACACATATAAACAAATTACAGAAAGGTCAACTTTTTCAAACTCGGATCTTTAGAAGCTTGATGTGTAGATATTTACCTAGCTTTTGTTTCCCATCTCGAACAAATCAACAACGAATACCATATATCGACATGTTCAATCCCCTTAACAATTCACAAGACGAGTAAGCATTGTCTGTAGAAGATACAGTATCAGAACCCTTCGTTCCCTATAGTGTGTTGATTTAGCACTAAATAATTATATATTTTATACGAAAATAAGCTTTATTCATTTCATTCATGGTAGGAAAATCTAATCTTTATAGACAATAGCACAAATATATACAATGTATGAAAGACTATATTCAGGACCTTACATAAACGTTCATTGTATACGAAATGTACAAAACCATATGAATATTATATACCACGATTTGCAAGCAGCAGGTGTGGAAATCATAAATTGGATGTCTAATATTCGGTAAATTTTCCTCTTTAAGGTTACTGAGCAAAATTGCAAAATGTCATGGTAAAATGTGGCAAATCATGAAAAAATATTATGAAACGCGTAAATATGAACCTTATGCCAAAAAAAAATTGTGTAATGGTATTTTCTCCACCACATAATAATTCCATTGAAGTATTTTTTTAGATAATAAAGGTCCATATGTAAAGCCATCCCTAAAATCATTATTAGCTCTGCTTTGCCTGGTGTGATCCACAACTTCTTTCTTGTCCTTTTGAATAATAATAGACATCAAGTTACCTAAAGAATTATATGCACACATACGTTTGAAAGCATCCATTAAGCACTGGAGTCTAAAGGAAATTTATAAAGTCTTCATCTACATGCCTCTACTAATTTTGGCATTCCGAATAGGAGGTACTTTTTTCAAATGCCCAGACGTATGGCAAGGAGCACATATGATCCATACATGTTTAATATGTCACATTAGAACTAACAACTGCCGTGTAGGCCATCATGGCTAGAAGAATCTGAAAAATAAATCAAATGTTTTATCTAACGTTTAATGTGTCGTGACAACTGTAATTTTAAGAGGTTGTAAAACATTTAAAATGGAGATACTCATCACAAATGAAAGACAATATGCATTTTATTTTACGTAGCATTTACCGTATTTAAAACACCCCATAACATACTAAGGAAGCAGAGTCATTCGTAAGCCAATAAAAAGTTTTCATTTTATCAAATGAATGCTATTTTTATTTTATGACGGCAGTTTTTTCGCTTGATCTTTCCCGTGATATAAATTCTGGTAACCCACGGCTGGTCCGTGCTCTAATCTTAGCTAGTAAACCACGGATGGGTTTTACCAAATGCGATATAGATCAATGACGTCAGACGCTGTCTCGAGTGTTCAATCAAATAGATTTAGATCGCAATGAGAGAAAAAAAATTTCGAAATAAATTACCTTAAGCAAATAAAATTAAAAAGTAGACATTGAAAATTTATCTTATTTACCGTGTTATCCTGTATATGAACAATGAATGAAAACATAAAATTACAAGAAGACAAATGAATCAACGCGAGAAAAAAGGAGATTATAATGAGAGAGAGAGAGTATTTTTGAATTAGATTCATCAAAAAACATGAAATGATAGACATTTAAAATTGTTTGTATTTATCATGCCATCATGCATATGAACAATTAAAGAAAACACAAAATTGCTAAAAGATATAAATGCGCCAAGGCGAAATTTAAAAAAAAAAAAAAAAAAAACCTCTAGTAATTTTCTTAACCATTGCTTTACGGATGAAATCCAGAAATTACAAGCATAGTCTTCCATATTCAGTATGACTACTTGTCAATATCTTCCAGGTATAAATCCACAAAACTAACTCATTCTAACTCATTCTAACACAATATGAATATGTCCCAGAAAATAAAGCAAGGTAATAGTGTTCATGTACATTTAGGTTGGACTGTTAGAAAGTTTTGTATTTTCAATGCAGTGTTCCTTCAACAGATTAAATAAGGGCAGTTTTTCGTCATCAGCGGAAAGCTATCAAGAAGGAGTTATAGTCACATGTCCAAAAATCTTCTTTAGATACGGCGTGCATTTCTATTTAACAAGATCCGTAATTATAGATAATGTCTTCACTTACCGCCCTGCCTTCCAAATGGTCCAAAACGAGTAACAAAATGATGTCGACTAGTCTTACTCAAATAATATCACAGCACTATCCAACGTATATGTACAATTGAAGATGTTGATAAATTTGGAAAACTTACGGGTTTCATCAAGTGAGCAGTTGAAAATTAATGGCTTCATTAATGAGGTGTTGATTGATGTTGCAACATTTAAAAAACAAACCAGGGTGGGAAAGAAGCGCATATGGGAAACATGTTACACGGGCGAAACAGAGAGCTGGTCATATACAGATTGGAAAGAAAACCTCAGTCATACAATAAATCACCTAGACAATATTCTTTCCTGTGAGATCAGGTATATCGTAATATGATGCGGGAGCTCAGATGGTATTGATAGAGAAACTCGGGCGGTAAAGCGCTCTCGATTTCTCGACTAAAAACCCTTTTTGTCGCCCCTACCAACGATGTAACTAGTATCCCACTCAAGCAAATCGTCTAATAAGTATGCATTTGGATAAGATGCAGTATCAGTGTAATAATATGTTAGTCATATACTGCATTACTAAATTTTCAGGTGGCGGTTAGACACTAAATTCAACCATGTATTGTAGGATATTATGATTACTCCAATTGACATAATGGTAAATTGATGTACAGTCATACGTGATATAATTGTCTTGAGATGGGATGCCGAATGATATCATTTTGTGATAACTGTTTACTGCTTGATTCCTACCGCCAACATGGTAACAACATACAACTGCAATAGAATGTCTTGATAACAGTTAAGTAGAAGGTTAGGTTGGAGGATGGTGGTGGCTTTACTATTATATGTGCTGGCACTACCATAATTTGCCTGCTTACCACTAGGATGGTCTTCTTGCTGATGACGAACAGACGCCAGACACTTATTCCGATTGGTGGACCTTGCAGCCGCCAAAGAAACAGCGACACCTGGTGAATATAGCAACATAATATATTCATGCAACATTTTATTTACAAATAATCTAAGCTGCATTCAGAACAAAACGCAAACAAAACACCACGTGCTTCATCTCGGTGTCGCAGACGGAGAGTAGATCATACGAAGTTTAAAACTGCCATTTAAAAGAGCTATATGTCTGACAGAAGTGAAAATGTCTTCCATCATCACAAAGACAGATGAGGATTTTATATTTTGAAAGCGCTTTCATTTCAAAATTAGATCTCGAAATTCAGTTTGTAGGCTTCAAAAATATATGTTACTGTTATATTTTCCATGCATTTAAATACATTGTGCTGCGAGTCCTCCAAACATTAGCAACATCCCTGGTACACGAACACTTACAAAGCTTAAATTATGGTTTCACATCAACAACAAAAAAGTGCAACAAAGAGCTTGACGGATGAAGTTTTGGATCAGCAAAATTCAGACATAATTACACATTTTCACCAAGCCTTTGTAACAAGCATTTAGATTGGTTAAAATCGCTTTATGTGACGCAGAAAACTAGCCGTTATTAATAGTTCATAACACCAGACCGAAACTATTTATGTATTCACGCGCTTTGACAATATTTAAAAACAATGGTTAAAATATAGTTCTGCTATTTATTTCTTGAGATTCGTTATTATTTTCATAACTATTTTAATTGAGAGAATTTTAGTTCGTATTTTACACGATTCATAAAGTCACTAAGCTTCGCTACGGCCGTTTATGCAGTGTGTAATTGATTTCAAGAATCGTTACGGCCGTTTATGCAGCGTGTAATTGATTTCAAGAATCGCTACGGCCGTTTATGCAGTGTGTAATTGATTTCAAGAATCGCTACGGCCGTTTATGCAGCGTGTAATTGATTTCAAGAATCGTTACGGCCGTTTATGCAGTGTGTAATTGATTTCAAGAATCGCTACGGCCGTTTATGCAGTGTGTAATTAATTTCAACCGTCATGACTTCAATATTTAAATAATGAGAATCAGAAAAGGTTTATTCACAAAACATGATTCTATTTTTAACACAAATGTATGGTCATAGTGTTAAAGATACAAATTACAAACTGTAACACAAATATGAAACTACAAATTACATACAAACACCGGTATAGACTTCAGTCAGAATGGTTTCCTAATCTTAATGTACATTTACGCGACATTTCTGTGAAGATTCTTAATTTATTTGTCTCATAAGTATATTTGGCCAAATATACACATTTTCTACATTCCGTCTGACAAACAACTTTCGTTATTTACTATGTTCAATCAAAGCCCCTAGTTAATATAATATTTTACGATATGTAAATTAAAGAAATTGAGTAGAAAAAATACGAAATAAAGATAAATCCTCCTGTGATATACTTGTAATTCACTTGTAACTTTCCATTCCCAAAATACATGATTATCTATGGCACACATTGATTTCAACACCTCCACAGTTTACATCAACTTCTAGTTTGACATATTTAGACCTAAGCCTAGTTACAAACAAATCCTTGAGAAAATCCATGAATGCACAATAAAGGGCAATTTTATATTGATTGCTCTCACAGTTTAAACAGAAGTGATCTTCGTGATTTCGTAACTGACTGAATCAACTTTGTAATGGCTGCAGTAAAACGAGAGAGAGAGAGAGAGAGAGAGAGAGAGAGAGAGAGAGAGAGAGAGAAGTATATCAAAAACATACCGACTGAAAAGTCTTATCGGAAATCTTTCGGATTTGTATTCTATGGAGGTGGTACATCGGTTCATGGGCCTGTAAATGAAAGATAGCTTTGTACGATAAAGTCATTTAAATAGAAAAGCAACAAACTTATAACAGGGTTTTAAATAAGGTTGAAGATATTGCCAATGGATTTTCCGCACTCAAAATAGATTGGGTACTGTTCAACATTTTAGGGTATTTTTTGGAATAAAATATAAATAACTTGTCACCATAAAAGGACATAACATGTATGTCCCTTAAACTTGCATGACATTGTTCTACAGGTCAATGCATGTTTTTAGCCAGGTAAATTTGCAAATGTACTCATTAAAACTACCACACCAAAGCATTAGTACAAAATCATCTGGGTATTGTTCAACATTATAGAGTATTTAAAAAATATATAAATAACTGAATGTCAAAAGAAAATGAACATCAGGCGGATTGATGTCTTGGCTCTGAATGACTTTTTCTAAATGAAAACTCAAGCAATTTGTCTGTTCGTCAGTCTGTATGTACTTATATATCATGCTTGTATCTATCTACGTAGTTTCATTCACATTCAATGTACTACATAATGTTGAGTTCTTTTTGAAAAGTTGTGAATGGAGAGGATTCATTCCTGGTGCATATTCTTCGCGAGATCAAAAAATATAGACAACTTGCTTAGGATCTGGTTACTATGGTGTAATATAGTCAGACAAGAATCATCTAAACCAGGGCAATTATTCATTTATCTGCTATGTATACAAAAATATTATGACCCTCTGTGACACATTTTTGTCATTCAAAAGTCTGATTACCTGATCATCGTTTTCATTTAACTCAACGATTTCGGATGATATAGGTTTTATGGCAATATTCAAGCACTACGGCTGCTTACCTTTGCATTCAAAATAGCGCCCACTACTGTCATGATAACCATTTGAAGATTGTTGGTTGTCAAGGACCAAATGAAAACAGACGCATCACCAACGTTCAGTTGACCATTGAAAAGACCGTAAATGAGAAAAGCAGACGTCGGGGAGGCGGACGTGTAGATTATTGATGTAAAATGGACAAGTATATCATTAAATTTCATAATTATGCAGCTCAGATCGTCATGACGTATTCGAAGCTCCTCTACACTCTCCTCAAGCTTTGAGACATCATCATATCCATGCTTCAACGATCTCTCCACGTGCCTTTGTATATCCTGGTACTCCTTCCAGAAAATAAAGATAGTAAGGTAATAATAGATGAAAACTGTGAATGTACCAAGCGTTGACAAGGCTCTGGCAAACCCTATAAGAATTATTAATATTACATATCCGGGAGTCCCGGTTTGTACATATAATCCATTTGGAACGAACTGCTTTGTGAAAGCAGCGGCGTCAGGTAGGAGATTTGTCAAGGACACGACAATTCCTAAAATGACGATCAGCAAGGTCATGATCACAAGTATACTCATGATGACAGTCACCCGTTTCGCCGTTTTCTTAAAGTTGACGTTTGTCGTATGCTTTCCAAAATATTCATTCAATAACTTTACCAAATTCTGATGATGGGTCCGGAAAACGAATAAGGCTACAGTGACGGTGTAAAGTGTAGACATGAATTGTATCACGAAGGTAAAGATGCTAACAAAACTTCCAGAGGAAAGGGTTTCTATAAATACCGACACCAGCATCCGCACAACGTCAAACCATTGAAGTATCAGCACGCATACGCAATATAGGGTGTGGAGATAATGTGTGGGTGTCTTCATTTGCTCAAAGAGATAGATTCCACAAAAGCGAAGAACATACTCAATTGGTTTGTATACATTATGAATACTTCCTTTCTCGTTTTCGGAAGAACCAGCTGTCTTTTTCTCTGTGGATTTCAAATCTTCTTTGTTCGTCGCATCAAGTTCTGTGAGACTGTCCTCGTCTAACCTTGGAAATTGTTTTGATTTCTCAGATTGTTTCCCTTCAGTTGGCCATATTTTGTTTTTACCTGCTTGTATTGCACGTTTTCCTACATTCACCACAATATTTTTCGCCATATCATTGGACATTTTCGGTATGTTAATATACTTACAAAAGTTAGTTCTCTTGATTTACGACATTGTTTTGAAAAGTCACAATAGTACTGTTTCTGATCTCACAACGCGAAATAAATGTACACTTAATTCAGGTTAAATCTGTAAGATGTATCGATCAACTATCTTTGCTGTGTTAATGTAAATCTGTCTCCACCTTGAGTTGATTTCTGACATTCAAGGGTGCAATAAGCGTCTATCAATCTGACATAATGCAGTGAACAGTTACAAATATTAATAAATCATGCTTGAAATTCTGATCGATTTGCAAGTCAGGTACACACCAGGTGGCCTTCTTTGCATCCTACCTGTTTGGTACTCACGTTTCCTTGACGACAAAATGTAAATCTATAAACTAACATATACGTCTGAGATACGCTGAAGCATGCAGCCCATCTAGATGAATATTTTAAACGCAAGCATGTACTCCATTTGGACTGAGATCTATTTAGTGAACATAGCCGGATACCTATAATTTCCACCATTGAAGAAGGAAAAAAAAACCCCGTTTCTGTTCAATGTGTTATAATTGTCTGTGTTGTATGATTTATCTACACATGAATGCATGCCTATTGTGTTTTAATTATTTCAGCCTTTTTATGTTATTTTGCATTCTAGAAAACTGACAACCATTTTTTTTCAAGCATTAACAGCAGAAGCCGATATATGTTAATTGATTATGATAAGACAGACAGACACTCTGAAAATGAAAGGAAAAAATGAAAGACGGACAGACATACATCAATAAAGAAAGAAAAAAAACAACACTTGGACTGTGAACGTTTTATCATGAAATCTGGGACCAACACGCACCTGTTTATATAAACACTCTTATTATTGGGTCGCGTCAATATGTATGGCTCAGATCTGGATACACACACCTGGTTGCTAAGAACGCACAAACATAGGATATTATCAGACTAAAAATAGATATTCAATAGAAGTTGGTATAGGTGAAAACCACGTAAGCGAGAAATGAATGTAATTATTGAATTACAAAGAGACATTTAGAAGACAGCAACCAGTGTGCTCGATGTGGAAAAAAAATCAATATTACGTGCTTTACAATTTTACCTGTAATTTCTTTAGCTCAGTCGGTAGTGCGTCAGACTAGTAATCAAAGTATCGCGGGTTCGATACAGGCCTAGACTATCCCGAATCGGCTGTCAAGATGTGTCCTCGTGAAAGGCACTTAGTTCCCATTTTCTCGGCACCGCCCCTCTCCCCCCCCCCCCCACACATTCTATGATGATTGTACGCAACAGACACATATTACCATGTTTTTGAATTTTAAAATTTTAATATCATTGAGCAGACAGGTCTTACACACATTCTTACGCGTTCATCCCAATCCAGGTGAGAATTCCTGTATATTTGATTCCAGTGCTATTTTCTGATCGACATGACGACTTGCAAATATTTATGTAGTCCAACGACAACTCGGGTGTTAATATACATATGTACATCTATGTGCACACACACATAAATAGCGAAGGACAAACTGACTGACCGTGTGTGTGTGTGTGTGTGTGTGTGTGTGTGTGTGTGAGAGAGAGAGAGAGAGAGAGAGAGAGAGGTGAGTATTCCAAATTTATTGAACTATGCAACGTCTAAAGGCGATGGATATAGTAATGAACAAATATAGAAACCAATCAATTTCTGCCTTTATTTTATTAAAATACAAAAACATTCGGCCCTAACTTTAAGGGGAAATATGTACTCTTTGATAAAATCTTTCTCATACCAGATATTTTTGGCCCGTATAAAGGAATACATTTTGATTCGTTATCAAGCGGATTGAAGATCAGGAGAAATGTAAAAGTTTTAACACACACCAGTTTCAATGAACGTCAGTGATCTAACATATGTACACACTCTCATCGTTTTATTTTAATATCACAGTATTCAAAGTACATAAAGTTACATAAAGTTAGAATTTATGAGGTAGTAATTTAAAGAGATTTCAAAATAAGTTGGTTATAAGTGCTTTGTACTATCGATACAGTACTTTCAATAGATAAACGTTTTACACCCACGTACAACATACACTGATACTTCACCAATGAACCAGATGATTTAATGGTTTTTTTCTTAAGTATAATGCATATATAATTGCAAATGGACTCGGTTATGCTCAAAGATCGGAATTCGACACATTAATACACTTTCATTAAGTATCAAGAAGTTTCCAAAAATTTGACGTTTAAGATACCCCTTTTGCTATCATATACCCGTTTTGACATCAAATACCAGTCGGTCGATAGATCTCTGTGCAAATCGAAAGACCTGAAATGTAATAAAATATCTTTGTTGTAGAAATTCACGCTAAAATAACAATTATTTAAAATAAGTAAACTGAGTTCGTGAGCTCGTCAGAGATGTCGTTCGAGAGCCTCATCGGCTTGTAAATTCATGAGCTCGTCAGAGATGTCGTTCGAAAGCCTCATCGGCTTGTAAATTCATGAGGAATGTTGAACTGTTATTCTTTTTACTTCGGTTTCTTATTGTGCTAAAATACACTTTTTTCTAATTGGAATGCTGATTTTGCTAGGTAGAACTCGATGTACATGCTATACAAATACTAATTATATGCGTACTATTCGGCTATGACACTATGATAAACGTAGGTGCGTACGTGTGTGTGTGTGTGTGTGTGTGTGTGTGTGTGTGTGTTCTGGTGGGATTTTGCAAAATGATATGATTGGATTCTCTACTCAATGAAGCCGTTTTATAAGAGTCGCCTCTCAGCCACCCATTAAAGTCTTCATAGACCTGCACAGATCTGTGTTTGGTGTAAAGCGCTCTGCAAACCCTGCACATTCCGCAGTATCCGCCGTCAGCTGTGTAGTCCTTCATTTAATCAAAGTAGCTGTTAAATAAGGTCTCATTCTTTGCCACGTGCGCAATGTATTTCCCCGCTGAATTCAAGTCCGGGAAATCAAAGACATTTATGTAAGAATTAGGGGATATTATATGTTCGTAATCAATCTTCCATGCTACGACTGGAATCTGATGATATGTATGCCGTCTCCAGAACTTTTCAGATATATAATCTCTGCAATGAGCATTTTCAAATGCAAAGTAAAGTTTATACTTGGTATTTAAAGAGTCACATGACCGGTAATCATCTGGGCATTTTAACCCACAACCCCCGTACCAATCGATATCTACATATTTCCTTAGCTCGTGCACAAGCTTGTATCTCCTTGCATCGTCATTACAGTTACTGTTTATAATAAGTCCCGTTTTATTTTTCTCCCTGAAATAATTACTGGACTTTAAATGCTTGGTCATTTCTTCCTTCTCTTTTTCAGTAGTACTTCTGAAATAACCGTATGGATTGTAAATATCAGCATCACGACGATAGGACCACGTACAGTTGAAAATGTCATTGAATGCATGAAAATTTCCCCACAACATGGAGAGAGGTTCCAGATTGTATGCTATCCAGATCTGTAAAAAAAGAGATATATAATGTGCCAGTTCATATATAGAAATAAATTTGTAATTCAACAGGAAATCATTAATATTCATCCTTTATTCCTTCAAGCGCTTTTGCATCATCATCATGTATGCTCTTCAGATAGCTGTATAGAGGATATCTACGTTTTTTGAGTAAATATAAGGAACTATTTCACGAGTGAAGTCGCCATTCGTGACAATACAAAATATTTCTACTTCACTCGTGAAATGTTTCCTTATATCTACTAAAAAATGTAGATTTTCTTGTTATTATATATTTTTAAAGGCAAAAACCTTCGATTTGCATGGATTTCTTTCTTCATTCTGTATCAGTGCCATTAACGGCTGCATTGCTACGTCGATAAAAAGACGTTTCGAAATTTTACAATAATTTTAGGACAGCAACTTTTTACAAATTTAGATTGTACATATAATGCTTCAAATTGTGTATCTTGTCAAATTATGTAATGTTTTCATGCGAAAATGAAGAGATTTGTATTTTCGTTGACAAATTCTGATGCGCGGATTGATACAGCTAACATTGCTGGGGTGGGGGTACTATAGCAACCTGTCAGAAGGCTTCAACATACTTCAGAGCGTAATATCATTAAACAGCAGATCTGAGTGATTGTGAGTTTAATTGTATGGATTTTGGATGGTATTTTTGTTTATTTTTGCATTCAGACGTGAATTTTGTGTCTCGGCAGGCTTGCAGTCTATTTAGGTAACAGACGTTGCAACCAGATTTCGATTATCACTTAATTTCGGTTTGCAATCATCATCATAAATCTTTATTTCCTCTTTTCAGAGATAAGGATGCAGACAAAGGAAAAAAGTAAACAATATTGAAATGAATTGAATTAGTTACATACAATTAATAGAGGTGTACATGCGTTAAAATCGCTACTTAAACAATTTTATTGCTATATTTAATCAAGACGTTTTCTTTAAAAATATGTACCTTTTGTCGTTGTGTGTGACAGGTAACATGTATCATTTGTATGAGTGACACATACAATCGAATAGCAACAGGTCGTGTAAGTTCAGTCACTGACAATTTGCATGATTTACGTGGAAAACTAATTTTAAAAAAATGAATACTTGAAGCCTGTTTTTTGGGGGGTTTGGGGTTCATTTTTATGCATTCTTGACAGCGCCTTTTTATATAAATGTATACTAGAGGGTCAACAGTCTTTACACATTTTAATATCTATTCAGCCTGAGAGAGAGAGAGAGAGAGAGAGAGAGAGAGAGAGAGAGAGAGAGAGAGAGAGAGAGAGAGAGAGAGAGAGAGAGAGAGAGAAGGAAAACAAGAAAAAATAAAATAGGCCTAAATATATGGAAATATTGGTCTGAAGAACATACATAAGGGTAGATTGGAAAAAGAAAATAGTTCCAAAAGTGATATCGCCACTGTGGCAATATTAATTTTCTCCCACTGATATATTTCAGTCTCTCATTATGAAATATATAATAAATTATACTTTCAGAGTAGTTTTGTAAATAAGCAACTTAAAGTCATTGTTTCTAGAGTGAGATATAAACAACTTATTAATATCTATATAGACTGGAACCGAACTTTCATAATTTTATTAATTATCTGCATAATACTGACAACAATATAAATACAAAAGTAATATACACCTTAAAAATATATATTACATTCTATAGTTTTATTATTTATTTATTTATCATATATTTAAACAATATTTCTATTATATCTTATTTTTTTTATTATTATTTTAATTTTAATTTTATAAATTATGACAATATTGACAACTTTGTACAATAATTGTACAAGGGACATAATTCAACAATTATTCTGTAATAGAACATATTTTAAAGAAAAAAATAGATCCTGGATTCACCATTTGTATACTGGCAGAGATATCTAAAGTTCTAAGTCTAAGATTATTTATAATCTTCGTTAATTTATCAATTCATATTATTTAATACATTGTACACATTAAAAGGGAAATAAAACTGTTCAGCTCTATTTCTTCATATAGGTTCTACTGTTATAGTTTTCAATATGTATGTTAATGATCCATTTGTATGCATCTTTTAATGTCATTTTTCCATACTATTTATGCATTTCAGACTGTAGCTAGAACGTCTCAGAACGATTCAAGCAATGACGTCACCTTGTTTATGTCATATTTTTATAACAATTATTTGAATTCAGTCTGATGAAGCAATAAAACGATACTGGTCACAAATGTTACGTGTTTGTGTTGCTTATATTTTTTAATATTTAATATCTATATACAACACTTGTATACAAAAACACACGTGTAAGACTGAAGAAATCATTATGGTAGCGCTCTACAGTTTCATATTTTGCATAGGGTTAGATTTTAAAGAAAAGGAATTTCCCAGGTTTTCCAGACTGGTTATCCTGGCTATTTGAAAAAAAAAAAAAATTGTATATCTAAGGTATATCAAATAGCAACAGTTCATGTAAGTTAAGTTACTTACAGTTTGTAGGATTCATCTGGAAAACTAATTTTAAAGAAGTTAATACTTGAAGCCTACTTTTTGTTTTTTGGAGTACGTTTTTAAGCCATTTTTAAGATGGCGCCTCCGTATTGATTAAATAAATGTAAGCTAGAGAGTAGACAGTCTTGAAACATTTTAAGATCTGTTCAACCTGAGAGAGAGAGAGAGAGATAGATAGAGAGAGAGAGACAGAGAGAGAGAGAGAGAGAGAGAGAGAGAGAGAGAAGAGAGAGAGAGAGAGAGAATTAGCAAAAGAAGAAGCAAAATGAAATAGGCCTAAATACGGAAATACAGATTTGAATAACATACATAAGGGCAGATATGTTTCCTAAATGGGAAAAGAAAGTAGTTCCAAAAGTGATATCGCCACTGTGGCGATATCATTTTTCTCCCACTGATATATTTCAATATCTCATTATGAAATATATAATAACAATGTATCAGTGTATTGATACAATGTACAAAGCATCCCGTTTAAATTTTTCATGAATATCGAATAATTAGTTAGATCTATTAAGGTCTGATTGTAGCGTGCGTATGATATAAAGTTCCTTTTCTTCTCTTAAATATTCATTATTAGTCAATAATTGATATAAGGAAAGGACTTTGAAGTTTCCTCCTGAACCTATGTACAATGCTTCACATTTCACACCTATCAATGCATGCATCACATTCTTTGAATTGCAATCCATGTCCTGTTTAACTTGAAATATCTTACCATTTTAAAATTTAATTGAGTTTCCTTCCATTATATAAGAACATGTTTTGCATCTACTCGTACCACATCTGGTTACCTGGGCCTCTCTTTCAATGAAGTTAAATTTAGACCTGATAAGAATTTGTTTCAAATTTGTGGATTGTCTTTTACTATTAATAATTTTCATGATGATGGGTTAATCCTTGAAGATGGGTTAATCCTTTCACGGTTATCTACCTTGATCGGTTCATTTCTTTTCGCTTTCAGTATTCCTTGATTGACTGATACATTTTTCTGGGTAGTTTTGCATGCGAAGATATTGCTGTAATTCTGCAAGCCTCTGTTCTTGTGTATGTTGTCCCTTACAATTGTTATCATTCTTGATGCAAGATTAAAAGGAATGTTCACCTTTATATGTTTTGCATGACAAGATATAAAATTGAAATAGTAATGTGTATCAGTTGGTTTACTACAATTTCAGTAGAAATATGGGTTCCAAATAACATGACAAGTATGTCCAGGAAAGAAATACTTATTTCACTCTTATTTTTGTATGAATTTTATTGCTGGATGTAAGTTAGCAAGTTATTGGAAGAATTCTTATACAGCTACGTGTTTATTCCATATTATAAAGCAGACGTCTAAAACTCTCTTCCAATTTTTCTCAAACAATCCTCAAATTCTTTTCCATGTTTATCCCTCATTCTGTGAAATAATGTTTCATCCAAGTACCCCAAGACAACCGTAGCATAAGCTGGTGCCACCTTGGTACCCATAGCTGTGCCTTTCTGTATGTAGTAATTTCCATTAAAGTAAAATACATTGTGTTCAAGTACTAGTTTAAAGGACTCAGTTATTAATTCATGATTGAATCGTGAATATATGATTCACCTTATTTGTTTTGCCAAAATGTCACTGCTTCAATTCCGAGGTCAATGCTTCAATTCCAAGGTCATGTAGAATATTGGTGTATAAGTTTACTATATCAAAAACAGCAAATATTGCTCCATCATTCACGATGTCTGGTAATTGGTTGAGAAAATCAATATCATCCCTTCTGAAACTAGAAACTTCTTTGAAAAGTGAATTTAATATAATATCATGTAAATTACTTAGTCTTTGTGTTCAACTATGAAGTCCACATACAATGTGTATTATTACAGGTTCCAAAATTTGCTGCTGAATTTCTTATGTGAGGGTCTTACGTTTGTATGTTTTTGAGAGGCCGTAAAGGTAACTTGTAAAATGTTATATATATATATATATATATATATATATATATATATATATATATATATATATATAATATTGCAATTATTGACATCGATTTTCATTGAAAGTCATTGTCAAATACAGCAGATGCAACCGTAGTTTTTACAAGATTTCCGCGGCAAAACTATGTCTCGCTTGCGAAACGCGCTATTATATGTTGGATGTAACTTTTTAAAAAAAATATACTTAAATCACTTATACAAGTGTTGCAGTGTTGTAACGACTGTATATTTTCTTTAGGTTGCGTTTTATATTTGAAACCTATGGATGCGTTGCAGAATCTACATTTCTTGACGAGTTATTCCTTTATAACCACGGTTTCCGATGTGATATAAAGAAGAGACCGTATGGTCATTTGAGCGACACTGAATTGGATTTTGCGATTTACTTGGGATATGTCATGGCTTTAAGACAGCTCTGCTTAAGAAATCAAAACTTCAGGACAAAACATACAGTAACATTACTACAGTGTATATGGAAGATGTACACCTCAAAATGTTGGCAACGATCAGACAATAAGACATCTAAGTAACCTAAACCTCCTTTGAGGATGAAATAGGAATCGTACACTGTTGTCGCTGAAACGTGTACGACACCTACTAAATAAGCGGGAATCGTACACTGTGGTCGCTGAAAAGTGTACGACACTTACTCAATAACTAGGAATTGTGCACTGTAGTCGCTGAAGTGTGTACGACACCAACTAAATAAGCGGAAATCGTACACTGTAGGCGCTGAAAAGTGTACGTCATACACACATATAAACAAATTACAAAAAGGTCAACTTTTTCAAACTCGGATCTTTAGAAGCTTGATGTGAAGATATTTACCTAGTTTTGTTTCCCATCTCGAACAAATCAACAACGAATACCATATATCGACATGTTCAATCTCCTTATCTATTCACAAGACGAGTAAGCATTGTCGGTAGAAGATATAGTATCCAAACCCTTCGTTCCCTATAGTGTGTTGATTTAGCACTAAAAAATGATATATTTTATACGAAAATAAGCTTTATTCATTTCATTCATGGTAGGAAAATCTAATCTTTATAGACAATAACACAAATATATACAATGTATGAAAGACTCTTTATTCAGGACCTTACATAAACGTTCATTGTATACGAAGTGTACAAAACGATATGAATATTATATACCACAATTTGTAAGCAGCAGCAGGGGTGGGGGTGTTCATAAACTGCATGTCTAATATTCCGTAAATGTTTTTCTTTACTGTTGCTGGGCGAAATTGCAAAATGTAATGGTAAAATGTGGCAAATCATGAAAAGATATTATGAAACGTGTAAATATGAACCTTATGCCAAAAACGAAATTGTATAATGATATTTTCTCCACTACAGAAAAATTCCATTTAAGTATTTGTTGAGATGATGGAGGTCCATATCTATTGTGTCTCTGCAATCCACATGCAAAGCCATCCCTAAAATCATTATTAGCTCTGCTTTGCCTGGTGTGATCCACAACTTCTTTCTTTTGCTTTTGAATAATAACAGACATCAAGCTACCTAAAGAACCATATGTACACATATGATTGAAAGCATCCATTAAGCACTGGAGTCTAATGGAAATGTATAAAGTTTTCATCAACATGCGTCTATTAATTTTGGCATTTCGAATAAGAGGTTTTTTTTTAAATGCCCAGACGTATGGCAAGGAGCACATTTGATCCTTACACGTTTAATATGTCACATTAGAACTAACAACTGTCGTGTAGGCCATCATGGCTAGAAGAATCTGAAAAATAAATCAAATGTTTTATCTAACGTTTAATGAGTCGTGACAGTCGGCACAACTGTAATTTTAAGAGGTTGTAAAACATATGAAATGGAGATGCTCATCAAAAATGAGAGACAATATGCATTTTATTTTACGTAGCATTTACCGTATTTAAAACACTCCATAACATATTAAGGAGACAGACTCGTTCGTAAGCCAATATAAAGTTTTCATTTTATCAAATGAATTATATTATTATTGTATCACGGCAGCTTTTTCGTTTGATCTTTCCCGTGATCTAAATTCTGATAACCCACGGTTGGTCCGTGCTCTAATTTTAGCTAGGATTCCACGGATGGGTGTTACCAAATGCGATTTAGGTAAATTATATCAGACGCTGTCTCAAGTGTTCAGTCATATAGATCTTAAACACAATGAGAGAGAGGACAAATTTCGAAATAAATTACCGTAGCAAATAAAATTAAAAAGTAGACATTGAAAATTTCTCTTATTTCCGTGTTATCCTGTATATGAACAACGAATGAAAACATAAAATTACAAGAAGACAAATGAATCAACGCGAGAAAAAAGGAGATTATAATGAGAGAGAGAGAGAGAGAGAGTATTTTTGAATTAAATTTATCATCTAATAACATGAAATGATAGACATTGAAAATTGTTTGTATTTATCATGCCATCCAGCACATGAGCAATGAAAGAAAACACAAAAAATTGTGAAAAGATAAAAATGAACAAACGCAATATTTATAAAAATAGACATCAACAACAAAAATCACTACTAACTTTCTTAACCATTTCTCCACGGATGAAATCCAAAAATTACAAGTATAATCGTCGGTGTTCAGTTTGCAGGTATAAATCCACAAAACTAACTCATTCTAACACAATATGAATATGTCCCAGAAAATAAAGCAAGGTAATAGTTCATGTACATTTAGGTTGGACTGTTAGAAAGTTTTGTATTTTCAATGCAGTGTTCCTTCAACAGATTAAATAAGGGCAGTTTTTCGTCATCAGCGGAAAGCTATCAAGCAGGAGTTATAGTTTCATGTCAAACTGTGCAAAATCTTTAGATACGGCGCGTATTTCCATTGAACAAGATCCGTTATTAAAGATGATGTCTTCAGTTCCCACCCTGCCTTCCAAAAGGTCCAAAACGAGTAACAAAATGATTTCGACTAGTCTTACTCAAATAATATCAGAGCACTATCCAACGTACATGTATAGACGATGTTGATAAGTTTGGAAAACATACGGGTTTGATCACATGAGCAGTTGAAAATGATTGGCTTCATTAATATGGTCTTGATTGATGTTGCAACGTTTAAAAGAACAAACCGGGGTGGAGAGAAGCGCATACGGGAAATATACTAGTATGAGAAGGGGAAAAAAGAGTGCTGACCATGTAAAGATTGGAAAGAAAGCCTCGGTCATACGAATATATCATTTAGACATTATTCTTTCGTGTGATATCAAGTATATCGTAATAGGTGTGTGTGTGTGTGTGTGTGTGTGTGTGTGTGTGTGTGTGTGTGCGAGTGCGCGGAGGGGGGCTCAACTGGTATTGATAGAGAAAACTCGGGCGGTAAAGCGCTCTCGATTTATCTATCAAAAACCCTTTTTGTCGCCCCTGCCTACGATGTATCTAGTATCTCACTCAAGCAAATCGTCTAATAAGCATGGATTTGGATAAAATGAAGTATCAGGGTTGACCCGTATATTATGTAAACATAATAATATGTCAGTCATATACTGCATTACTAAATCTTCAGGTGTCGGTTAGAGACTAAATTCAACCATGTAGGATATCATGATTACTCCAATTGATATAATGGTAAATTGATGTACAGTCATAAGTGATCTAATTGTCTTGAGATGGAATACCGAATGATAGAATGGTAACAACTTACAACTGTAATGGAATGTCTTGATAACAGTTAAGTAGAAGGTTGGGTTGGGGGATGGTGGTGGCTTTACTATTATAAGTGTTGGCACTACCATAATTTGCCTGCGAGTAACAAAATGATTTGCCTGCGAGTAACAAAATGATGTCGACGTGTCTTACTCAAATAATATTACAGCACTATCCAACTTACGTGTACTATGGACGATGTTGATAAGTTTGGAAAACATACTGGTTTGATCACGTGAGCAGTTGAAAATGATTGGCTTCATTAATGTGGTCTTGACTGATGTTGCAACATTTAAAAAACAAATCGGGGTGGGAAAGAAACGCATATGGGAATATATGACAAGGGGAGAAAAAGAATGCTGATCATATAAAGATTGGAAATAAAAGCCTCGGTGATATAATAAATCATTTAGACATTATTCTTTCGTGTGATCTCAGGATCTCAGGTATATCGTAATACGTGTGTGTGTGTGTGTGTCTGTGTGTGTGTGTGTGTGGGGGGGGCTCAAATGGTAAAGCGCTCTCGATTTCTCGACCAAAAACCCTTTTTGTCGCCCCTACCTACGATGTATCTAGTATACCACTCAAGCAAATCGTCTTATAAGTATGCAGTATCAGGTTCGACCCGTATATTATGTAAACATAATACGTCAGTCATATACTGCAGTACTAAATCTTCATGTGTCGGTTAGACACTAAATTCAACCATGTAGGATATCATGATTACTCCAATTGATATAATAGTTAATTGATATACAGGCATAAGTGATATAATTGTCTTGAGATGGGATACCAAATGATAAAAAATTTTAATAACTGTTTACTGCTAAATTCCTACCGCCATAATGGTAACAACATACAACTGCAATGGAATGTCTTGATAATAGTTAAGTAGAAGGATAGGTTGGAGGATGGTGGTGGCTTTACAATTATATGTGCTGGCACTACCATAATTTGCCTGCTTACCACTAGGATGGTCTTCTTGCTGATGACGAACAGACGCCAGACACTTATTCCGATTGGTGGACCTTGCAGCCGCCAAAGAAACAGCGACACCTGGTGAATATAGCAACAGAATCTATAGATGCAACATTTAAAAAAAGAAAAAAAGGAATGCAATCTAAGTTACATTCAGAACAAAACGCAAACTAAACGCCACGTGCTTGATCTCGGTGTAGCAGACGGAGAGTAGATCATACGAAGTTTAAAATAGCCACTTAAATGAGCTATATGTCTGATAAAAGTGAAAATGTGATCCATCATCACAAAGACAGATGAGGATTTTATATTTTGAAAGCGCTTTCATTTCAAAATTAGATCCCAAAATTCAGTTTGTAGGCTTCAAAAATATATGTTACTGTTATATTTTCCATGCATTTGAATATAACGTGCTGCGAGTCCTCCAAACATTAGCAACATCACTAGCACACGAACACATTCAAGATTTATAGTAGGGTTGCACATCAACAACAAATGTACAACAAAGAACTTGATGGATGAAGTTTTGGATCAGCAAAATTCAGACATAATTACGTATTTTCACCAAGCCTTTGTAACAAGCATTTAGATTGGTTAAATCGCATTATGTGACGCAGAAAACTAGACGTTATTAATAGTTCATAACACCAGATGGAAACTATTTATGTATTCACGCGCTTTGACAATATTTGTAAACAATCGATACAATATAGTTCTGCTATTTATTTCTTGAGATTCGTTATTATTTTTATAATTATTTTAATTATGAGAATCGAACTTCATATTTTACACGATTCATAAAGTCGCGAAGCTTCGCTACGGCCGTGCATGCAGTGTGTAATTCATTTTCAAGCTTCATGACTTGAATTTTTAAATAATGAGAATCAGAAAACGTTTATTCACAAAACACGATTCTATTCTTAACACAAATGTATGGTCATGGTGTCAAAGATACAAATTACAAATTGTAACACAAATATGAAAATACAAATTATACACAAAACACCGTTATAGACTTTAGTCAGAATGGTTTCTCAATCCTTACGTACATTTACGCAACATTTCTCTGAACATTTTTTAATTTATTTGTCTCATAAATATATTTGGCAAAATATAAACATTTTCTACAAACGTGAACATATTTGGCCGTTTCCACAATGAATTATCAATCAATTTTATTTGGGAATTCCTAAAACCGGGTTTACTAAAATAAAATTATATTGTCTTCATTTTACAAAGTAAGCCCAATATATCGTATTGTCAAGATTAATTTTCTTGCTTCCAAAGCTGCCTATTTCAATTATAACCTTGTGAGATAATATCCATAATCTGAAAACAGTTATAACTATGTGACATAATATCCATAAGCTGAAAAGAGTTATAACTGTGTGAGATAATAACCATAAGCTGAGAACGGTTATAACTGTGTGAGATGATAACCATAATCTGAAAACAGTTATAACTGTGTGAGATAATGTCCATAAGCTAAGAACAATTATAACTGTATGAAATAATAACCATAAGCTGAGAACAGTTATTATAACTGTGTGAAATAATAAGCATAAGCTGAAAACAGTTATAACTGTGTGAGATAATAATGATAATCTACATGTTTCAATTATAACCGTATGAGATAATAACCATAGGCTGAAAACAATTATAACAGAGATAATAACCATAAGCTGAAAAGAGTTATAATTGTGTGAGATAATATACATAAGCTGAAAACAATTATAACGGTGTGAGATATAACCATAAGTTGAAAATAATTATAACTGTGTGAGATAACCATAATCTGCCTGTTTAGGTTATAACCGTATGAGATAATAACCATAAGCTGAAAACAGAAATGTGAGATAATAACCATTAACTGAAAAGAGTTATAACTGTGAGATAATAACCATAAGGTGTGTGAGATAATAACCATACTCTGTCTATTTCAATTATAACTGTATGAGATAACAACTATAAGCAGAAAATGCAATTTTACCATTAAGATTTTGTAAAATCTAAAAAATGTGGTTCATAAAAAAGCAAAAATGTTACTGAATTGTGGAAAATCGATTTCAGTCATTTTCAGGATCTTAACGCCAATTAGATTTTTAAAAATATAATTTGTTGTTGTTGATGTTGTTGTTGTTGTTGTTGTTTTGTTTGTTAAATCAGAATACGTTTTGAAAAATCCATGGCATCGGACTTGATGTGCATAATAAATGGCATTTTTTGAAATATTAATTAAAACTTATACATATTGGTAACATCAGTATATTTCAATTCTTAAGCCTGCACAAATCCACAAATTTGCAGCATATTTCTCATTTGTTCAAGTATAACCATTCAATTGTTGCATCATCGCAGAATAACACTTTCTGAATTAGATCTACAAATTTCCAAATTCTATCCGATATTTTAAAGTCTTTGTTTATCTCCATAATTGCTCTGAAACTCAGCCTAATCTCCATAATTGCTCTGGAACTCAGCTTAATGTCCATAATTGCTCTATAACTCAGCCTAATCGTAAAACAATATGCCAAGCAGGAAGTATGTTTTATTTGAAATATTTGTTTACAAAATTGTATCTGGTTTTTCGGAACAACCAGCAACAGATCAAAACACCACACATTCCCTGTTAAAAGTTAAGATTCGAAGAAACAAATATATCACACAAATTTAAAACTAGACAAATTATCAATGCCATGTTTTTGTTTTTTTTTTTTGTTTTTTTTTACACATATTGATATTAAATTCAGTGGTTTCAAAACCTTTTTAAAACTTGGCTATGCTTTAATAAATTCCCCATTACTACTGAACACTAAATAATTATATCCTAACATGATAAGTAATTATTTTTAGTAACAATATCAAAAATAGCTAAATCGGGTCAATCGTATTTCAACAAATCATGTAAATTATATAGTTACACATTATTAGATGCCGCTCAACAGTCTCCTAGGAAAGAAATTGAGTAGAAAGAATGAGAAATCAAGATAAATCCTCCTGTGACATACTTGTAATTCACCAGTAATCTTCTATGATACTTCCAGATCTTGACGAAAGGAAACCAAATGATGATCATAACTTCTCATTTGGAAAATACATGAGTATCTATGGCATACATTGATTTCAACACCTCCACAGTTTACATCAACTTCTAGTCTGACATATTTAGACCTAAACCTATTTACAAACAAATGCTTGAGAAAATCCATGAATGCACAATAAAGGGCTATTTTATATTGATTGCTCTCACAGTTTAAAAAGAAGTGATCTTCATGATTTCGTAACTGATTGAATCAACTTTGAAATGGCTGCAGTAAACACACAGAGAGAGAGAGAGAGAGAGAGAGAGAGAGAGAGAGAAGTACTGTATATCAAAAACATACCGACTGAAAAGTCTTATCGGAAATCTTTCGGATTTGTATTCTATGGAGGTGGTACATCGGTTCATGGGCCTGTAAATGAGAGATAGCTTTGTACGATAAAGTCATTTAAATAGAAAAGCAACAAACGTATAACAGGGTTTTAAATAAGGTTGAAGATATTGCCATTCGATTTTCCGCCCCCAAAATAGATTGGGTACTGTTCAACATTTTAGGGTATTTTTTGGAATAAAATATAAATAACTTGTCACCATAAAAGGACATAACATGTATGTCCCTTAAACTTGCATGACATGTATGTCCCTTAAACTTTCATGACATTGTTATACAGTTCAGGGCATGTTGTTAGCCAGGTAAATTGGCAAATGTACTCATGAAAACCACCATACCAGAGCATTAGTTCAAAATCAACTGGGTATTGTTCAACATTTAAGAGTATTTTTTTTTTAAATTATAAATAACTGAATGTCAAAGGAACATGAACATCAGGCGGATTGATGTCTTGGCTCCGAATGACTTTTTCTAAATAAAAACTCAAGCAATTTGTCTGTTCGTCAGTCTGTATGTACTTATATATCATGCTTGTATCTATCTACGTAGTTTCATTCACATTCAATGTAATACATAATGTTGAGTTCTTTTTGAAAAGTTGTGAATGGAGAGGAATCATTCCTGGTGCATATTCTTCGCGAGATCAAAAAATATAGACAACTTGCTTAGGATCTGGTTACTATGGTGTAATATAGTCAGACAAGAATCATCTAAACCAGGGCAATTATTCATTTATCTGCTATGTATACAAAAATATTATGACCCTCTGTGACACATTTTTGTCATTCAAAAGTCTGATTACCTGATCATCGTTTTCATTTAACTCAACGATTTCGGATGATATAGGTTTTTATGGCAATATTCAAGCACTACGTCTGCTTACCTTTGCATTCAAACTTGCGCCCACTACTGTCATGATAACCATCTGAAGATTGTTGGTTGTCAAGGACCAAATGAAAACAGACGCATCACCAACGTTCAGGTGACCATTGAAAAGACCGTAAATGAGAAAAGCAGACGTCGGGGAGGCGGACGTGTAGATTATCGATGTAAAATGGACAAATATATCATTAAATTTCATAATTATGCGGCTCAGATCGTCATGACGTATTCGGAGCTCCTCTACACTCTCCTCAAGCTTTGAGACATCATCATATCCATGCTTCAACGATCTCTCCACATGCCTTTGTATATCCTGGTACTCCTTCCAGAAAATAAAGATAGTAAGATAATAATAGACGAAAACTGTGAATGTACCAAGCGTTGACAAGGCTCTGGCAAACCCTATAAGAATTATTAATATTATATAACCGGGAGCCCCGGTTTGTACATATAATCCATTTGGAACGAACTGCTTTGTGAAAGCAGCGGCGTCAGGTAGGAGATTTGTCAAGGACACGACAATTCCTAAAATGACGATCAGCAAGGTCATGATCACAAGTATACTCATGATGACAGTCACCCGTTTCGCCGTTTTCTTAAAGTTAACGTTTGTCGTATGCTTTCCGAAATATTCATTCAATAACTTTACCAAATTCTGATGATGGGTCCGGAATACGAATAAGGCTACAGTGATGGTGTAAAGTGTAGACATGAAATGTATCACGAAGGTAAAGATGCTAACAAAACTTCCAGAGGAAAGGGTTTCTATAAATACCGACACCAGCATCCGCACAACGTCAAAACCATTGAAGTATCAGCACGCATACGCAATATAGGGTGTGGAGATAATGTGTTGGTGTCTTCATTTGCTCAAAGAGATAGATTCCACAAAAGCGAAGAACATAATCAATTGGTTTGTATACATTATGAATACTTCCTTTCTCGTTTTCGGAAGAACCAGCTGTCTTTTTCTCTGTGGATTTCAAATCTTCTTTGTTCGTCGCATCAAGTTCTGTGATACTGTCCTCGTCTAACCTTGGAAATTGTTTTGATTTCTCAGATTGTTTCCATTCAGTCGGCAATATTTTGTTTTTACCTGCTTGTATTGCACGTTTTCCTACATTCACCACAATATTTGTCGCTATATCACTGGACATTTTCGGTATATTACTATACTGACAAGATTTAGTTCTCTTGACTTACGACATTGTTTTGAAAAGTCACAATAGTCCTGTTTCTGATTTCACAACGGGAGCCTTCTCACAGCGAAATAAATATACAATTATTTCAGGTTAAATCTGTAAGATGTATCGATCAACTCTCTTTGCAGTGTTAATGTGAAGCTGTCTCCCCCTTGAGTTGATTTCTGATACACAAAGGTGCAATAAGCGTCTATCAATCTGGCATAATGCAGTGGACACTTTTCAGCATTAATAAATCATGCTTGAAATTCTGATCGATTTACAAGTCAAGTACACACCAGGTGGCCTTCTTTGCATCCTACCTGTTTGGCACGCACATTTCCTTGTCGAGAGCATGCATCCCATTCATCCCGTGCATCCCATCCATCCCATCTAGATGAATAGTTTAAACACAAGCATGCACTCCATTTGGACTGAGATCTTATTTAGTAAGCATAGACGCATACCTATAATTTCCGACGTTTGAAGAAGAAGAAGAAAAAAAAAACCGTTTCTGTTCAATGTGTTATAATTGTTTGTGTTGTATGATTTATCTACACATGAATGCATGCCTATTGTGTTTTAATTATTTCAGCCTTTTTATGTTATTTTGCATTCTAGAAAACTGACAACCATTGTTCAAGCATTAACAGCGGAAGCCGATAGATGTTAATTGATTATGATAAGACAGACAGACACTCTGAAAATGTAAGAAGAAAAAGGAAAGACGGACAGACTTACATCAATAAAAAAAGAAAGAAAGAAAAAAAATCCACCTGGACTGTGAACGTTTTATCATGAAATCTGGGACCAACGTGCACTTCCTTATATAAACACTCGTATTATTGGGTCGCGCCAATATGTATGGCTCAGATCTGGATACACACACCTGGTTGCTAAGAACGCACGAACATGGGATATTATCAGACTAAAAATAAATATTCATAAGAAGTTGGTATAGGTGAAAACCACGTAAACGAAAAATGAATGTTGTTATATAATTACAAAGAGACATGTAGAATACAGTAACCAATGTGCCCTCTGTGGAAAAAAATCAATATTACATGCTTTACAATTTTACCCTTTAGCACAGTCGGTAGTGCGTCAGACTAGTAATCAAAGGGTCGCGGGTTCGATACAGACCTAGACTATCCCGAATTGGCTGTCAAGGTGTGCCCTTGGGAAAGGCATTTAGTTCTCATTTTCTCGGCCCCCCCCCCGCCCGCCCCCCGCGCCCTATCACCACCACCACCATTCTATGATGATTGTACGCAACAGACCAATATTACCAGGCTTTTGAATTTTAAAATTTGAGTACGAGTCTTACACACATTCTTACGCGTTCATCCTAATCTAGGTGAGAATTCCTGTATAATTGATTCCAGTGCTATTTTCTGATCGATATGAAGACTTGCATATATGTATGTAGTCCAACGACAACTAAGGTGTTAATATACATATGTACATATATGTGCGCACACACATAAATAGCGAAGGACAAACTGACCGACCGTGTGTGTGTGTGTGTGTGTGTGAGAGAGAGAGAGAGAGAGAGAGTTGGGTATTCCAAATTTATTGAACTATGCAACGTCTAAAGGCGATGGATATAGTAATGAACAAATATAGAAACCAATCAATTTCTGCCTTTATTTTATTAAAATACAAAAACATTCGGCCCTAACTTTAAGGGAAAATATGTAATCTTTAATAAAAAATTTCTCATACTTAGATTTTATTAGCATGTATAAAGGAATTTTGTTTTATTCGTTATCAAGCAGTTTCCATACAATTCATTTGTTGCTTCGAGTAGTTACACAGATTTAAGATGAGAAGAAATGTAAAAGTTTTAACACAGACCAGTTTCAATGAATGTCAGTGATCTAACATATGTACACATTCTCATCGTTTTATTTTAATATCACAGTGATGTGCAAAAAATCTTCAAAGTATATAAAGTTACATAAAGTTAGAATTTATGAGGTAGTAATTTAAAGAGATTTCAAAATAAGTTGGTTATAGGTGCTTTGTACTACCGATACAGTACTTTCAATAGATAAAAGTTGTACGCCCAAGTACGTCATACACTGATATTTCACCAATGAACCAGCTGATTTAATACTTTTTTTCTTAAGTATAATGCATATATAATGGCAAATGGACTCGGTTATGCTCAAAGATCGGAATTTGACATATTAATACACTTTCATTAAGTATCAAGAAGTTTCCAAAAATTTGACGTTGAAGATACCCGTTTTGCCATCAAATGCCAGTCGATCGATAGATCTCTGTGCAAATCGTAAGACCTGAAATGTAAGAAAATATCTTTGTTGTAGAAATGAACGCTAAAATAACAATTATTTCAAATAAGTAAACTGAGTTTTCAAAAATCCATATTATTTGTAACAGTGATTGTTCGTGAGCTCGTCAGAGATGTCGTTCGAGAGCCTCATCGGCTTGTAAATTCATGAGGAATGTTCAAGTGTTATTCTTTTTACTTTGGATTCGTATTGTGCTTAAATATACTTTTTTCTAATTGGAATGCTGATTTTGCTAGGTGGAACTCGATGTACATGCTATACAAATACTAATTATATGCGTACTATTCGGCTATGATACGATGATAAACTTAGGTGTGCGCGCTCGCGCGCGCGTGTGTGTGTGTGTGTGTTCTGCTTGGATTTTCCAAAATGATATGTTTGGATTCTCTACTCACTGAAGCCGGTTTACAAGAGTCGTCTGTCAGCCACCCATTAAAGTCTTCATAGACCTGCGCAGATCTGTTTTTGGTGTAAAGCGCCCTGCAAACCCTGCACATTCCGCAGTATCCGCCGTCAGCTGTGAAGTCCTTCATCCAATCAAAGTAGCTGTTAAATAAGGTCTCATTCTTTGCCACGTGCGCAATGTATTTCCCCGCTGAATTCAAGTCCGGGAAATCAAAGACATTTATGTAAGAATTCGGGGGTATTATATGTTCGTAATCAATCTTCCATGCTACCACTGGAATCTGATGATATGTATGCCGTCTCCAGAACTTTTCAGATATATAATCTCTGCAATGAGCATTTTCAAATGCAAAGTAAAGTTTATACTTGGTATTTAAAGAGTCACATGACCGGTAATCATCTGGGCATTTTAACCCACAACCCCCGTACCAATCGATATCAACATATTTCCTTAGCTCGTGCACAAGCTTGTATCTCCTTGCATCGTCATTACAGTTACTGTTTATAATAAGTCCCGTTTTATTTTTCTCCCTGAAATAATTACTGGACTTTAAATGCTTGGTCATTTCTTCCTTCTCCTTTTCAGTAGTACTTCTGAAATAGCCATATGGATTGTAAATATCAGCATCACGACGATAGGACCACGTCCAGTTGAAAATGTCAGTGAATGCATGAAAATTTCCCCACAACATGGAGAGAGGTTCCAGATTGTATGCTATCCAGATCTGTAAAAATAAAGGATATATAATGTGCCAGTTCATATATAGAAATAAATCTGTAATTCAACAGGAAATCATTAATATTCATCATTTATTCCTTCAAGCGCTTTTGCATCATCATCATGTATGCTCTTCAGATAGCTGTATAGAGGATATCTACATTTTTTGAGTAAATATAAGGAAATATTTCACTAGTGAAGTCGCCATTCGTGACAATACAAAATGTTTCAACTTCACTCATGAAATATTTCATTATATCTACTAAAAAATGTAGATTTTCTTTTTATTATATATTTTTAAAGGCAAAAACCTTCGATTTGCATGGATTTCTTTCTTCATTCTGTGTCAATGCCATTAACGGCTGCATTGCTACGTCGATAAAAGGACGTCGCGAAATTTTACAATAATTTTAGGATAGCGACTTATTACAAATTTAGATTGTACATATAATGCTTCAAATTGTGTATCTTGTCAAATTAATTAATGTTTTCATGCGAAAATGAATAGATTTGTATTTTCGTTAACAAATCTGGGCCTCTCTTTAAATGAAGTTAAATTTTGACCTGATAAGAATTTGTTTCAAATTTGTGGATTGTCTTGTACTATTAATAATTTTCACGATGATTTGTTAATCCCTGAAGATGGGTTAATCCTTTCACGGTTATCTACCTTGATCGGTTCATTTCTTTTCGCTTTCAATATTCCTTGATTGATTGATAATTTCCTCTGGGTAGTTTTGCATGCGAACATATTGCTGTAATTCTGCAAGCCTCTGTTCTTTTGTATGTTTGTCCCTTACAATTGTTATCATTCTTGATGCAAGATTAAAAAGAATCTTCACTTTTATATGTTTTGCATGACAAGATCTAAAGTTGAAATAGTTATCTGTATCAGATGGTTTACTACAGATATCAGTAGAAATATGGGTTCCAGATAATTTGACGAGTATGTCCAGGAAAGAAATACTTATTTCACTCTTATTTTTGTATGAATTTTATTGCTGGATGTAAGTTAGCAAGTTATTGGAAGAATTCTTATACAGCTACGTGTTTATTCCATATTATGAAACAGTTGCTAAAACTCTCTTCCATTTTTTCTCAAACAATCCTCAAATTCTTTTCCGTCTTTATCCCTCATTCTGTCAAATAATGTCTTATCCAAGTACCCCAAGACAAGCGTAGCATAAGTTGGTGTTACCTTAATACCCATAGCTGTGCCTTTCTGTATGTAGTAATTTCCATTAAAGTAAAATACATTGTGTTCAAGTACTAGTTTAAAGGACTCAGTTATAAATTCATGATTGAATCGTGAATTTATGATTCACCTTATTTGTTTAGCCAACATTTCACTGCTTCAATTCCAAGGTCAATGCTTCAATTCGAAGGTCATGTGGAATATTGGTGTATAAGTTTACTATATCAAAAACAGCAAATGTTGATCCCTCATTCACGATGTCTGGTAATTGGTTGAGAAAATCAATATCATCCCGTCTGAAAATAGGAATCTTTTTTCTTGACGAGTTATTCCTGTATAACCACGGTTTCCAAGGTGATGTAAAGTGACCGTATGGTCATTTGAGCGACACCGTATATTTGCGATTTACTTAGGATATGTCATGACCATAAGACAGCTCTACTTAAGAAATCACAACTTCCGGACAAAACATACAGTAACGTTACTACAGTGTATATGGAAGATGTACACCTCAAGATGTTGGCATCGATCAGAGAATAAGACATCTAAGAACCTAAACCTCCTTTGAGGATGAAATCAATAGAAAATGCACACTGTTGTCGCTGAAACGTGTACGTCACTTACTCAATACTAGGATTCGTGGACTGTAGTAGTTGAAGCGTGTACGACACCTACTAAATAAGCAGGAATCGTATACTGTACTCGCTGAAAACTGTACAACACTTACTCAATAACTAGGAATCGTACGTTGTAGTCGCTGAAACGTGTACAACACCAACTAAATCAGCAGGAATCGTACAGTGTAGTCGCTGAAAAGTGTACGACACTTACTAAATAACTAAGAATCGTGGACTAGTCGCTGAAGTGTGTACGACACCTACTAAATAAACAGGAATCGTACACTGTAGTCGCTGAACAGTGTACGACACTTACTAAATAAGCAGGAATCGTACACTGTAGTTGCTAAACAGTGTACGACACTTGCTAAATAACTAAGAATCGTCCACTGTAGTCGCTGAAGTGTGTACGACACCAACTAAACAAGCAGGAATCGTATACTGTAGTCGCTGAAAAGTGTACGACACTTACTAAATAACTATGATTCGTGTACTGTAGTCGCTGAAGTGTGTACGACACCAACTAAACAAGCAGGAATCGTATACTGTAGTCGCTGAAAAGTGTACGACACTTACTAAATGACTATGATTCGTGTACTGTAGTCGCTGAAAAGTGTACGACACGTACTAAATAAGCAGGAATCGTATATTGTAGTACAATGGTTCCAATCGAGAAATAGATATTGCAGTACATTCATGTTGCGTGTATAATTTGAAGGGATTCTGTCGTTCACATCCAGCACGTAGAATGCATGCACACTGTCATACCTTTTTCTCACGTGCACTAAGCTAATGAAAGGTAAAACTGACACGTCATTCTGGTCGGCCTCTACTTTGAGCATATCCAGCATGCACAACTCATGCAGTCGACTGTACCTTTTTTTCCTAGTCTACTAGGCCACAATCTCTATTCCAATGAAAAGTCAGACGGACAGTCAAGTAATTCTTCTCTACATATACTCACGAAAACATTCAACACATTCTTTCACGGAAACCTTAACATTATGGAATTAAGGGTACTGAATTATTGTGGTTTTGTGAATATCTATTAAACAAAAAACAATTCACTTTAATTAATGGTAATCTATCTGACTCCAAGATCATCAATAGAGGTGTTCCCCAAAGATCTCTCCTGGGGCCTCTTTTGTTTGCTATTTATGTAAATGAACTACCTATTTCTCTTCAACAAGCTGAAGTTAACGTGTACGCGGATGATACTACTTTTTATTCTCCTGACAAATATGTTGATAAAATGAAATCAGTTTTGCAGTCTGAGCTTACTACTGTCTATAATTGGTTGTGATTGGTTGAATGCCATCAAAACTAAGTCTCTACATTGGCCAGATCAACTCTATGCTCCCATGTTCTACAAAAAGAAGTAAAACTTGTTGACACTAACCTATTAAACTAAACAATGAGACAGTTTCAAGAGTCGAGAACTTTGACTACCTCAATATTACTTTAAACAAGAACTTAATTTTAAGCAACGGTTACAGAAACAATTGGCAAATGTAATATATCTATTGGGATTCTGAAATATGTTTCTTTTTTATTCTAATCCATACAAGGAAACTCTTGATTAATGATCTCGTTCTTCCACATAATAATTTGTGTTCTAACATTTGGCGTAGTCTGCCAAAGATGTGTATTGACAGACTTCAGACAATACAAAATCGCAGCATGCGCATAATTTTCAACTGTCATTGCTTTACTCTCAGTTTTGATATGCTCAACCAGCTCCGTGTTTTCAGCATTTCAGAACGGATCATCTATACACCGATGCTGTTTAATGTGGGAGACCGTACATGGCTAGACTCCCAAACACTTAACAGATCAATTCACATTAATGTCTTTTGTGATTTCCCACCGAACTAGATCAGTTTCAAAACTGGATGTGTATATTAATGGAGACACAGCAATTGTTTTTAGTGTTCGGGGTCCAGAGCAAGTATTGACGTCCCATAGATGTATAATCCTCAAACAACTTTCAAGCGTTTTAAAAAAATGTGCCCAGTATCTAAAATCTTCAAGAGATTTATTTTAATGTTTGTGTTTTGTGGTAAATGGAGTATCATGTTTTTAAGTCTTCTTACTCCTTTCGTTATTTTTGTGCATAACTTGTTACATAAAATATCTTTGATTTGTAATAATGTCTTAATATTTGTCTGTGTATTTGTATGTGCTATCTTATATTTTAAGGATACAGTATCTTAGTGTTTAATGTTGCTTTTAATGTAATATATTATGTCGTACATACCTAGTACCTTTGCCCTGTAAGTTTTTGTAACTGTGTCTTTATTTTATTCCATTATGCTCTTTTGCATGTTCTTTTGTCATGTCAGTGGCGGCGCGAGGGGGGTGTCAGGGGGAGGGGCAATTGCCCCCGGACGCCGGGCGAGTGGGGTGCGCCGTCGGGAGCTTTTTGTTATTTTTTTGCAGCTGTAACCGGGGCGTAGACGGGGCGGGGTTGGAGGTTGGCAACTGACATAAAAACTGCTCTCTCTGGCAAAGTAGGGGCGCCACTAAGGAATATTTCCCCCGGGCGCCTCGAAACCTCGCGCCGCCACTGTGTCATGTGTATGTTTCACTTTTATACGTGATCCTGCTGACGAAATAAACGTGTTCGAAATGGAGATAACAAATACGTGTATTTTACATAATTATATGTATTTGATATAATTATGTGTATTTTACATAATTATTCGCATTTTACATATTTATATCTTTCATATATGAGATTTCAAATGGAAATAATAAATATGTGTATTTTAAATAATTATATGTTCTTATGGGAGATTTTAAATCGACAACTTGTACAAAAGACGATTTTATCAATGTTAATGAATTTTTCTCTCGACAGTTTGACTTTGCTGAAACGCTTTATGATTTTTATAATATCACATCTATGGTAAACCAATTTGGTCTTGCTAAACATCGAATTTCGCAAGATACTGTACTAATCAATGAAGGTAGTATCCTAATTGAAATCGGTAGAAATTATAATATTTTTTATCCTTAATGATAGACATAGGATCATTTACGCTCCCAGATATTTCTGTGATAGGCTATACAACAGCATCATTTCGTGCTCTAATGTACTTTGATAATTTCAGTACTACAGAATTTGACCCCCTTTACACAGACGGACACTCGTTACTCACAATTCACGCGTACTGCGAATCAATAAATGTATCCACAGAAAAATAAAATATCGTTTGGGAAGGCACAAAAGAAAGTACAAAATAAGATTAATTTTGTCAATAACATTAATTCTGATGAAAATGCCAAAATAAATAATAGAATCAAACAAGCACAACAAAATAGCTAGGCGAGTTTCACTCAGGGCTGCTATCTGGATGTTGAATCTTGCCATTTCTCTACCAACTAGAGCTGTTCTTCTCTCTGGTCTATCTGCTGATGTACTGTCCATTAATGTGTGTAAGTTGCAGGCACCGATGGTGAGTTGCGTCACCTTTGTCTTCTTGTTAGATTTTCGACCACTAAGGTGGGATACCCGTCAGCCGCGGTATGTTGACCAGGGTTAAGGTGAAGCACCTTTTCTAACCTCTTCCTCATGCTACGGTAGTGAGCAATGTGATCCTAAAAAGGGCTGCTCAGTCACCGAGGGGGCTGCCGAGTTCCACTGCTGCTTCAGTCCAGTGAAAAGCGACCATATGCCCTGAGCCGCCTGTGTGCAGGTCTGCAGCTACAGCTTCCAGTGTATCCACGCCTGCTGCTTTGCCACTCGCCCATCGCCACAGGACTTGAAGGTATCTGGTTGGAGAGAGGGGAATAATGTCATGACTTGCGCGTGAGTTAGATTTAGGCTAGGGAAAGTTGCGCAGAGTCACCCTCACTCTCTCGTCAAGGCATGTCTGAATCCAGTGGCACGACAATGCCTAGACGTCTGGAGACGAGTCCGGATGTAGTTCATGGCCATCAGTTTATGGTGCACCTGACCTGATGCCCTGCGCTTTTGCCATCTGCCGTCACAGCTAGGGGATGAGCATATCTGCATATCTACGCCTGCTACCGTAAGTAACAGGAGACGGTACTACCCGTGACTGTTGGCGCAGAGTGGACAGGTACACCTGGTTCCCTCTTGAAAGTCCTTTTCGCTCTTATTTTATTAAATATAATGCATTCAAGGTTTCCATGCACAGGCGATGAACTAAAAGAACGCTTATATTTCTGATCTTAATACTGTCAGAGTACAGTGTTCACTGAATGTGTTTGCCGTTTGTGTGGTACTGTCAGAGTACAGTGTTCACTGAATGTTTTTGCCGTTTGTGTGGTACTGTCAGAGTACAGTGTTCACTGAATGTTTTTGCCGTTTGTGTGGTACTGTCAGAGTACAGTGTTCACTGAATGTTTTTGCCGTTTGTGTGGTACTGTCAGAGGAATTGTGTGATTTTGACGCTGAGCCCCAAAACGCTTCTCTAAAAGTCCTGCAATAATCGAAAAGCAAAACATTGTGAACACAATATAGTCCTATAGCTGGAAACATCAACATCTATATAGCTCTCCATAGAACTGATCCACTTGTAACGAGTAAAATCGATAAGAATTTTATTACTAAATATTCATGTGCAAAAGCTGGTGCGACAAATGGCTTGGTTTAGCCCATTTCTTTTTCGTAAGGGTGTAAAAATCTTCAATATGAAAAATGCCCAAAATAAAATCCTATCTCTGTCAATTTGAT
This sequence comes from Margaritifera margaritifera, assembly GCA_029931535.1. Taxonomy (NCBI): domain Eukaryota; kingdom Metazoa; phylum Mollusca; class Bivalvia; order Unionida; family Margaritiferidae; genus Margaritifera; species Margaritifera margaritifera. Next base: position 2,729,433 of record JAQPZY010001533.1, read on the forward strand.
TTACACGAAATACCTGTCGTGCCCTTATTGTAAGATTCGTTTGTTCTACAACGTAAACATATTTGCAAGCAACTATCTAAAGATGGTTAGGGAGCAACAGTCCAAAAGCTTTTCCATAAAGGTTGAGGGTACACCGTCTATACTCGCTTATAAGTCTATTCCAACTGCAAACAACATAGACCCTGATCTGCAGTCGTACAATGTACCGGTATATCAGAGTATATGCTGTGTGTTCTGCTGATTACTCCTAAAACAATGCATAGACCCAGATCTATCGGCACCTACTAAATAACTGTGCAGCTTGAAGTTGGACTCTACTTATGAGTGAGTATACACTGTAATTTCTTTTCTAATATTCTTGCTCTGATTTATAGAAGGAAAACAAAAACTATTAAATCCCTTATATTAGTTGAAATTCTTAAGATTAAAGATAAAAAAAAAAAAAAAACATGCTGGCAAGAAAAGAAAAAAAAAACAACAAACAAACAGAAAAAAACACAACAAGAACAACAAATAGGTCCACAAACCTCACGCTCCTCCCCCCCCCCCCCCCCCAATACACACACACCATCCCCTGAAAATGAAATGGTCGGTCCCTAAAACAGAGGTTGTCAATAATTTTTTGCAAAAATTGGAATGTCAGTATTCGAATTCATCAATAGCTATTTTCCACGGAACATTTGCCAATGTTTGCTATCAATCATATTTAAAAGATACAGCTGTATTATGATTCGGAAATTGCATTAACTAAATGAAAAGCATCATCACACAGATTGGAAATTGAATCTGATTGATGGAATGCACCAAATAAGACTGCCATTATAAAATAGAATATGTACATTTTGCTACATTAAACTCCCATTATAAAATAGAATATGTACATTTTGCTACATTAGACTACCATTATAAAATAGAATATAAACATTTTGCTACATAAGACTACCATTATAAAATAGAATATGTACATTTTGCTACATTAGACTACCATTATAAATATAATATGTACATTTTGCTACATTAGACTACCATTATAAATAGAATATGTACATTTTGCTACATTAGACTACCATTATAAATAGAATATGTACATTATGCTACATTAGACTACCATTATAAAATAGAATATGTACATTTTGCTACATAAGACTACCATTATAAATAGAATATAAATATTTTGCTACATTAGACTACCATTATAAATAGAATATAAATATTTTGCTACATAAGACTACCATTATAAATAGAATATAAATATTTTGCTACATTAGACTACCATTATAAATAGAATATAAATATTTTGCTACATAAGACTACCATTATAAATAGAATATAAATATTTTGCTACATAAGACTACCATTATAAAATAGAATATGTACATTTTGCTACATTAGACTACCATTATAAATAGAATATAAACATTTTGCTACATAGACTACCATTATAAAATAGAATATAAACATTTTGCTACATAAGACTACCATTATAAATAGAATATAAACATTTTGCTACATTAGACTACCATTATAAATAGAATATAAACATTTTGCTACATTAGACTACCATTATAAAATAGAATATAAACATTTTGCTACATTAGACTACCATTATAAATAGAATATAAACATTTTGCTACATTAGACTACCATTATAAATAGAATATGTACATTTTGCTACATTAGACTACCATTATAAATAGAATATGTACATTTTGCTACATTAGACTACCATTATAAAATAGAATATAAATATTTTGCTACATTAGACTACCATTATAAATAGAATATAAACATTTTGCTACATTAGACTACCATTATAAAATAGAATATGTACATTTTGCTAAATTCTAGAAGACGAATATCATTTTCTACTCTAATGTCCATTATATGTGTAAATTAGGAAGTGGTATATACCTATATATTATTGATGACAACCTAACATGTTTAAATGTGTCACTTTAATATCTAGTTTACTTACATGTATTGATGAAAACCTAACATGTTTAAATGTGTCACTTTTATATCTGGTTTATTTACATGTATTGATGAAAACCTAACATGTTTAACTGAGTCACTTTTATATCTAGTTTACTTACATGTATTGATGAAAACCGAACATGTTTAAATGTGTCACTTTTATATCTAGTTTACTTACATGTATTGATGAAAACATAACATGTTTAAATGTGTCACTTTAATATTTAGTTTACTTAAATGTATTGATGAAAACCTAACATGTTTAAATGTGTCACTTTAATATTTAGTTTACTTACATGTATTGATGAAAACCTAACATGTTTAAATGTGTCACTTTAATATTTAGTTTACTTACATGTATTGATGAAAACCTAACATGTTTAAATGTGTCACTTTAATATTTAGTTAACTTACATGTATTGATGAAAACCTAACATGTTTAAATGTGTCACTTTAATAGTTAGTTTACTTACATGTATTGATGAAAACCTAACATGTTTAAATGTGTCACTTTAATATATAGTTTACTTACATGTATTGATGAAAACCTAACATGTTTAAATGTGTCACTTTAATATTTAGTTTACTTACATGTATTGATGAAAACCTAACATGTTTAAATGTGTCACTTTTAATTTACAAATAATGCGTTACTTCCGTCATCTGCCTAGACTGATACATTACATCAAATAATGAATTTACTATATTAACAATTGTAATAATCTAATGCATTACCATCTAACATGATACTAGAATATTAATTCATCACTTTCTCCCAGTGTTAGATTATTGCGATGCTATGTGTTTTACAGCTGAATTATGTTCTGTATTAGCATCTATTTTTGTCAAAGAAGGAATAGTAATATTGTATGTTAACTATTATATATATATATATATATATATATATATATATATATATATATATATATATATATATATATATATATATATATAATGACACAAAAATTACGTTTCCAGCTAAACAAGCTATTCGTCAAGGTAAGAAACGATTTACATTCACAAAACAAACACCAAACACAAAAGTCAAGAAAAATTCTTAACTCCTACATGTTTAAATGACGGGGAAATAAACAAACGAAGGATAAACAATATAAGAAAAAAAGAAGACAAAATTTTAAAAACTGTCTAAAACGGGTAAACTACATATCAAAGTTATGTAAAAATAATTTAAAGTTTTTATTGTGCGTATCACGCAGAGGATCAAAGTGTTTTGGCATATATATATATATATATATATATATATATATATATATATATATATATATATATATTACCGATTGATAAGTTATAACTGCCTGCTATCAATGTAGCTACATTAATACTGTATGTATGCTATAGGGTCAATTGGCTTATTGTAATATTAAAATTCCAAATTCCATTCCCGAAAATGTAAACAAGAACATGAGTATTGTTGGAGACTACAACCATGATGAAAGCAATCCTACATTTGAGACGTTCTTACCTGGTCAGGTCGTCGATAGACAGGATACTTGAACTGTATATACTGTCCTGGATTGTTTACAAACCCCACCCAAGTAATATCGGTAAGGTGAAAGAGTACCGCGTCGCTGGTTACGATTTCATCCTTTTTGTCGGTTAGCTCACATTTCCAGGGACACAAGCGTATACAGTCCATGGACTCCCTGTACCACACCATTGAGCCAAAAAATGGAGTCCAAAACAGAATCTTCGGGGTATTATTTCTATACGAATAACTTGTGGAAAAGTATTTTACATATCCTTGACTCGGGTGAAGACGCACATGATCGAAGGAAATTTCACTCGTGGTCGACACGTAGAACCATGTTAAAACAGCGACAGTTATCACAATCGAAAACAAGATACATTTATTTTTTCTTGTAGTAATTGATAGTACACGTGGAAGGACTTTAACCGCACATACACGTGGAAAGGACTTTAACTGTATATACATGTTCTCCATACCTTGTCCTAATACAATTTTCCATATACAATGACACACTATATCCCGTTATGCTTCATTTATTGACCAGGACTTGCACACGGCACACTTAGTAATACAGTACACTAAAAAGCTCTCTTGTGACCACCTACTACATTATGGCAATCATTTGTTGACATAAACAGGTATTTTCTAAAATGGGAAAAAATGATTATCTGATATTATAAAATCTATTTTTAATATTTGAAAATGATCTAACATCACAAAGTCCATACATTTCCTATAAGGACTATACTTTCTATATATAGAACAGTGCAGGGTCCACACACAGAGGATAGAAAGGTATGAAGACGTGAGTTACATCCCCTGTCCATCGACGCATTCAACACTGGAAAACCACTGGAAATCTTTTCTTTTCTTTTCTTCCGTTTGTGTGCATTGGAAAATAAAATATTGTAAACTTCAATTTTATTTATCCACTGAGATATAGTGAAGAAGAAGAAGAAATCGGTGGTATAGATGGACGATTTAACGCAATATAATTTTTTTTCACCAACCAATGGAGACAGGACAACACTAAAAGAAAAAATCCCAAATTTCTAACGCTCTAGCGCAGTAAACATAAAATAACAATATGAATTCTTGTACACGTCATAAAGAATGACACAAAGATACATCATACTGAATTGACAAGTTTTCAGAGAGTTGACAGAAATATACCAAGAGCTTAACATGAAAGCAACAATGTCGGTATATAAAGATAATGTCTATTTGTTTAAAAAATGTGCAAGGCTGATGCTGCTTAATGCAAGGTTATCCACAATTGACCCCACCCCATTGTAAAAACAAATGGCACCAAGAGCTACCTCGTTTGACGCTCAACACTAAGAACTTCCTTAGGCTGGACAGGCAGTGGGCAAGATAAAAAAAAAACTTGCAAGGGAAGGTTTAAGACACTCCCGCCTCCACGAGTCTTCCTACCTATGGGAGAAATAGAGTGCTGGTAACATGACATCACTGGACGGAAGTCTTCCAAGTTGAAGTCAACGGCCATGGCGAAAGGGATCCAAAGATGAACTTAACGGCCACATGTTCGAGACCAGGGCGAACCACACAGTAACATGGATATCGGCTGTGGTCTACATCCTGGAGAGGGATGGGCGCCGCCAGGTTGAAACGGCCCATGATACACCAATGATGACGAAATGACAATAAATAGATTTCACATACCGGATCGGTCGCAGCCCGGGTTACCAATGACCGCGCCATCCGCTGGACACCAGCAATGACGTGATAAGTATGCAACTCTGGTGCAACTACCATCAAACGACGGGCAAGAAACAACATCACTATTAGAACATGGAATGTCAGGATATTAAGACCAGCAGGGAAACTCGAGGAGCTAACCCATGAGATGGGAAGATACCAATGGCACATCATTGGACTCTGCGAGATGCGCTGGAACAATTTCGGAGAGAGATCAACAGATGACGGACACAGGATCTACTTCAGTGGGCATGAGAACAAGCATGAACATGGAGTTGGGTTTATGGTACACAAGGACATTGTGAGTGCTGTCATGGGTTGTCGACCAGTGTCTAACAGGATGATTACAATTCGCGTGAGGGCATATCCCTTTAACATCACTATCATAGAGGTCTATGCCCCAACATCTGACCATGATGACGAGGAAATGGATGAGTTCTACGACCAGCTTCAAACTCTCATAGACCAGACACCCAAGAAGGATATTCTGGTTATTCAATGAGACTGGAATGCTAAGGTAGGAGAAGACGCACAAGCAGACTGACGAGAAGTCTGTGGTCCATACTGTAATAAGCAGACCAATGAGAGAGGACTCAAGCTCCTGGACTTCGCCACATACAATAACCTAGTGCTAAGGAACACCCTTGGCCACCACAAACTATCCAGAAGATGGACTTGGCACAGCCCAGACGGAAAACATCACAACCAGATTGACTACATCTTGGTGAGAATGCGCTTCCGGTCTAGCGTAAACATTGCCAGAACACGTAGCTTTCCAGGAGCTGATATAGGAAGCGACCATGACTTGCTGATGATGACTATCAAATTTCATCTGAGGAAGACCAATAAGCCAAGACAAGTTAGGATAAGGTTCGACCTTGAAAAACTTAAAGATCCAAGCGTGGCACAAGCATTTAAAGCATCAATAGGTGGGAAATTTGCACCACTCACAATTCTGGGACATGAAGAAATAAACCTAGACTCCTTGATCATCACCTTCAACAAGGCAGTAATAGACACAGCCGGCGAGATCCTTGGCAAGCATCGTATTATAAAGAAGCCGTGGGTCACAGCAGATATCCTTGACCTCTGCGATGTGAGGAGAAAACTGAGGAGTAAGCGAGGAGACCATGAAGGAGCAAAAAAATACAATGAGATTAACAACAGGATTAAGAAGAGCATAAAGAAAGCAAAAGAAAGCTGGTTAGAGGACCAATGCAAGGAAGTCGAGAAAAGCCTGAGTCAGAATGACAGTAAATGGGCATACCAGTTGGTGAAAGACCTGACAACAGAGAAACAGGGGAGATCTAATACGATTCAGGACAAGGCTGGTAAGAGTCTGACAGAAAACCAAGACATTCTTAAGAGATGGACGGAACTTCCATGATAGATGCCCTCACAACAATCTGCAACCAAATCTGGCAAACAGGAGAATGGCCCACCCCATGGACCTAGTCTCTGATCGTGACTCTTCCTAAAAAAAAGGGAATCTACAACTGTGCCAGAACGACCGAACAATCAGTCTCATCAGTCACCCAAGCAAGGTTATGCTTAAGATCATCCTCAACAGACTGAAACTCCAAGAAGAGCACATCATTGCTAAAGAACAGGCAGGTTTCAGAGCAGGACGTAGCACTACAAAACAGATCTTCAATTTTAGAATCCTCTGTGAAATATATCTCCAGCATCAACAGAACCTCTATCATGTCTTCACTGACTTCAAGAAGGCTTTCGACAAGGTATGGCATGCAGCCTTGTGGGCCACCATGCGGATATACAGCATAAACGCAAAACTAATCCGCACTATAGAAACCCTGTATGACAAGGCGACTAGTACAGTTCTCGTCAATGGCAACATAGGAGACTGGTTCAGAACCACAGTCTTAGTCAGACACTCTCTTCAACATCTACCTGGAAAGGATCATGTCCGACGCCTTGGAAGACCATGGGGGCAGTGTCAGTGTTGGAGGCAGAACAATCACCAACCTGCACTTCGCTGATGATATCGATGGCTTAGCAGGAGATGAAGAAGAAATGGAAACCTTAGTGAACCGTCTCAATCAAGCATCACTAAGATATGGGATGGAGATCAACGCTGAAAAGACAAACCTAATGACAAACAACCCGAGTGGCATCCAAAAGGAAATAAGAGTGAATGGACAGAAGCTGGGCAGAGTAACAAGCTTCAAGTACCTAGATTCTATCTACTCTGATGAAGGTTCAAAACCTGAGGTTCTTTCCAGGATTGCGCAGACAACAGCTTCTCTGGCTAGGCTGAAGCCTATTTGGAAAGACAGCAACATCACGCTTGGGTCCAAGATCAAGCTTATGCGCTCCCTCGTCATGTCCATATTCCTATATGCATGTGAGACATGGACCCTAAGAGCAGAATTAGAAATAAGAATCCATGCCTTAGAGATGAGATGTTATCGAAGGATCCTGAAAATCTCGTACTTAGACCACGTCTCTAATGCGGAGGTGCGCACTAAAATCCAAGGTGCAATTGGACCTTATGAAGATCTGCTCACCACTGTAAAGAAACGCAAACTAAGATGGTATGATCACGTCTCACGCTCAACTGGCTTGTCAAAGACAATCCTACAGGGCACAGTGAGAGGAAAGAGAAAGCAAGGCAGACAGAAGAAGAGATGGGAAGACAAAATCAAAGAGTGGACAGGCATGGACTTTGCAAAGTTCCAAAGAGCAGTGGAGAACAGGGCAAAATGGAGAGAGATTGTCGCAAAGTCATCAGTGGCGCCCCTACGACCAGCAAGGTTACGGAAGAAATGGAAATGAAAAATGAAATGAAATAGTGTTCATTTTAGCAATGTAGGAAGCATGCATATTTAAATTTAAAGACGTTAAAAGAATTGTCCATTTTTAGAATTTTCTTTTGTCCACTGTATCCACGTCTCACTTTCAATACACAAATACACATTCGGCTTCCGTTTATCTAACAATTACTTAATCAATTTAATGATGCACATCCGCTAGAGAAGACAAGTGGTTCGGTGTCGACACAACAAACACTTTTCATTTATGTGTCTTATTACAATATTTTTAAAAAAAATTGAAAATATGCGATTCGTCGCCAGAAACGTGGTGTCAGATAATTTATATCATTGATGTGTGATGTTTCATTGGCGAATATTCCATGTATTTAAATAACCCCGACTCCCGTCCATGTCTAAATGAAAATAAATAACCCCGAAACAGTGAACTGTCGTTTCAATATTCCTCTTCCAGACTGGTTTCGGGGCAGAATATAGGGTGCATACACATCACTAGAAAAACATGTAACACAATGTATGCATGCATGCATGCATGTATGTATGTATGTATGTATGTATGTATGTATGTATGTATGTATGTATGTATGTATGTATGTATGTATGTATGTATGTATGTATGTATGTATGTATGTATGTATGTATGTATGTATGTATGTATGTATGTATGTATGTGTGTATGTATGGATGGATGGATGGATGGATGTATGTATCAGTCTCGTATTTTGATGAAACTGAAATAAAATTACGCTTAAGAATTGGAAGGGCATTTTTTTTTACAGTATAGTATGGATGGTTTTTTTTGTACAGTATAGTGTGAATGTTTTTTTGTACAGTATAGTATGGATGTGTTTTTTTGTACAGTATAGTATGGATGGTTTTAGAGTGATTGGCATTGTGTAAGACATCGGCTGGTCTGAAGCGGATAACAGAACGAGATACTAATTCTGGATTCATATTTGATGAACTGAATTTTTTTTTGAAATTCCATAGACAATGTATTATCGAGATAGGTCCCATCGTATCGTGTTCTGTCTATCTATCTACGTCTCTCTAGATCTTTAATATCGTAAACAGTATGCAAAAGTTAATTTTAAAAAAAAATTAAAAGAGAGAAAGAGAGACAGAGTATGTATGATTGCATGCATGTATATTTAGGATTGACGGCATATCAGCATAATCCTGGCTATTCATTACCGAGTAAGTTTATGTATCTCCAGTAAGACAAACAAAACAAGCAGAAAGCCAAAAAAAAAAAAAAAGGACCAGTTACTAAATATAGAAAGTAAATTTTTGTAAATAAACCGCACTCTTTTAAAAATTCCAAGACCTCAGCTGGAACATCATCGCGAGATCCGGCTTGTTTGTTTGGCTAAACCCACTTTAAGGTGTTTTACCTAGTGGCTTTAGTTTGGGCTAAACCCACTTTAAGGTGTTTCACCTAGTGGCTATGTTTGGGCTAAACCCACTTTAAGGTGTATTACCTAATGGCTTTGTTTGGGCTAAACACACTTTAAGGTGTTTTACCTAGTGACTTTAGTTTGGGCTAAACCCACTTTAAGGTGTTTTACCTAGTGGCTTTAGTTTGGCCTAAACCCACTTTAAGGTGCTTTACCTAGTGGTTTTAGTTAGTTTTGGGCAATGAGAGTAAAGTCTTTTGCCTAAGGACACAACACGGCAGCGATCCGGTCTGATCTGGGAATCGAACCCATTATACTTGCGTAGAAATCAAGCACGCTAACCATTTTATAACGCCTCTAATGGTAAACGTATTCCATAAATCCTCACGATTTTGAAATACACAATCTCAGTAAACCTCTACATATGGCTACACAAATTGACCTTAAAATCAGGGATACATGTTTATTCACGTAAAGTGAATTTATATTTTCACTAGCTGCGTATAGCAACTGGACAAAATTTCAGTGTATAAAGTATGTGGCGCCTTAGCGGACAAAAATTGGTCCAATGAGAAAGTAGCAGTTGAAATTTCAATGTTGTATTTCGAGAATTTCAATTTCGCATGTTTTGAATCAAATTATACGTGTTGAAAGTTCCATTTTCTATGTCGAGGTTTTAAATTTTATCTGTTGAAATTTCAATGCTGTATGTCAGCAATTACACATGCTGAATCAAATTGTTTGTGTTGAAAGTTCAATTTCATATGTCCAGTGTTCAGAGTTAATATATTGAATTACACAGCGGTGGTTCAAAGTTCCATTGCGCTTGTCAAAATTGTCATTTTTATATGCTGGAATAATATGTGGATGTTAAAAGTTGCATTATTCGATGAGAATGTCCACTTAAACAATCACAAATAATATCGAGGATTAAAATGTATCAGATGTGTATTCAATGACATTTTATGAAATTACAGTTTGAAAGTTACCAATCACAGGTCGAGAATTGCTATGGAAGCTGCTCGTCGATTGTTTGTGATGATGAGCGGTAATACAGTGAAATATCTCCTAATAGTATTTGTCTTATTCCTCTTTATTGAAGATACATACACCAAAAGCTGTATGACTACATTGTAAGTATGTATCATGATGTACAAATGTTACGAAACTGTGATGTTGATGACTTAAAAAACTTGAGTTCCTAGAATCAAGATTTGAGGACCATACAAAGTTAATTGTGATCATCGTTTGTGTATTGGACGAGAAAAACACACGTATTATTATTATTATTATTATTATTATTATTATTATTATTATTAATAGGTGCCCTACATGGACATCTGTTTAAAATTGTGAGAAGGTGGGAATGAATGAGACTGACATGATCTTCTTAATTGGATAATCTTAGAGATGATACATTTCTATCCTTGCTACCACTGTCCTGTAAAACATATTAAACAGTTGCGTCCGCAACAAAAATGCTAGATGGGGTTTGCTAAGTAGATAAATATTCCAGTTCATGTTAGAAGGTTGAGAACTGTAACATTTGCCCCTATTATCTATGTTATCTGTGGTACTCATTTTCATTTATTCTATGCTGCTTTCATGATATTAGGTAATTTTTCTTAAGCCTGCTGTTGTTTTTTTTTTGTTTTGTTTTTTGTTTTTGTTTTTTTGTTTTTTGTTTTTTTGTCCCCAGTCTAACATGTTAAGGACGCAAAACAGTATCAGTGTGCAAAATGGACGATACATGACCTTGACCTTGACGATATAACCCAAAATGTGGTAAGCTACACACACTCTATTGATCATGTACATGTGAACCAAGTCTCATCCTTTAGTATCAAATGGCTTCAAAGTTAATGAGCAAAGGGAAATTGTTAAGAAAAACATAAAACACGAGGTCGTGCCCTTGACCTTGAAGGCAGGAACCTGAATGTGGTTTGCAACACACCTTCTTGTGATGTTTAAAACATTTTAAGGACTTTAAAGTTTTAAAACTGAAACGAAAGTGCGATAGACGGACTTACAGATAGAAAGACCCTTTCAATGTCTCCTGCTTTTCTTGAAATGGCAGAGTACAAGCACTAAGAAAGGTTAAATACTCATTTAAAGAACTATCTTTCCTGTCACAACATATGCATGCCTAACAGATTAAGTACAGAACACCCTGAATTACTATGACTTATGATTTTCAAAGAATAAAAAAGCCTAATTTATTTTGAGTGCACAGCCCCTTATCCAAATTTTGCAATCATATGCTGGCTAGCTGCTGGCATGATATGCTTTATGACGGGGAGAAAACAAGAGGCCTAAGAGGATTTAACTATCTACTACTACCTTGCTTACCTGGGGGCCCCGGGGGACCAAGTGCTCTAAGGTGTTCGCCTTTACCGATCACTGCCATCTCACCTCTGTCCGCGTGGGTTCGAGTCTTGGGCTCGGCCAATGTGGTTTAGTGAGAAAGCTTGCCAATAGCTTCCCGATGGTCGCTGGTTCATCCCGGGATTTTCCGGGGTTCTTCCTCCACCAGATATACTGGCCGCCATGTATCCCCTATCATGTGCTGAAAATGGCGTTAAACCCCTAAAACCAAATAAAACCATCTTGCTTACCAATTAACCAGTACGAAACCCAGGACTATGGATATGTAAGTAAGCATGCTTTTACTGAACCAGGAAAGGAATAAGTTCTTGACATAAATTGCAGTTATATGAATTAGTATTGACAATCGGTTGAAATTTAAGGATTAATGATTGGTTCATCATAACCGATCAACCATCGATTTTATTCAGTTGCAGGTATTTTTTTTTTTTTTTTTTTTTTTTTTTTATTAACAGTGTAATTTTCGTAAATTTTAGTTGCTTATATCCCGTAAAGTCAAACGGGTTTACCTGCACATCTGTTTTCTGCCATGTTGTTGGTGCATTGGGTGTACTAAACATCAAAAGGCTTTATTAACTGGAAGCTGTCGTTCGCATATTGTCCTTTTCCCTGAAAATTCTGTCCCAAAAAGTAAAACAATTAAACAAAAAAAGAAAAAAAGAAAACTAGAATTGGTTATTGTCTATTAGGGAAAATCATAGTCAAGCGCTTGGTAGTTTGACTTTATCGTCACCCTATTATAATAAATAATAAATTAAAGTTGCATTGGAAACATAGTTCCAAGTCAATGACCAAACTCTCTACATATACTGCTTTTCTTTGGTTATTTCACATGAGAGCAAGTCCTAATTCAGCAGCCTTTTCCTTCATTTATGTAGAAAGTACCTGTAATACTTTCCTATTTTCTTGAACTATTGCATTGTAAAAAATGGTTTTAGGCCGAGAACACACTAGTCATTAAAATTATGAAATCTGTAATTTGACATTAAAGTTTCATCTCTTTTTTTTTCCTTTCAGGCACATGACGTTTTTTTTTTATTCATGTCCTGATTGATAGAACCAGCAGATGTATTTACCTGAAGTGTTCAGCAGATAATTTGACTCAAACCGTCCTTGGCTATTTTCAAGAGGGTGTAAGGGCATTTGAGATGCCATCACGAGTTCAAGCTCATAAGGGAGTTTAAAATAGTGATGGTAATCATAACATAAACCATTATGTGCATTTATAAAGTGTGGTTACACAATTGTTGAACTACTTCTAACAAGCAGCCTGTTCTTTCTTCTGAAAATGAATTTCTAAAAATTTCTTGGT
>JAQPZY010001533.1:2747500-2815000 GCA_029931535.1 Margaritifera margaritifera
TTTACACAGTGTATGCTTATGATAATGTATATACATCAGGATACAATTTTTACCACAGTGTATGCTTATGATAATGTATATACATCAGGATACAATTTGTACACAGTGTATGCTTATGATAATGTAAACCTCAGGATACAATTTTTACACAGTGTATGCTTATGATAATGTATACATCAGGATACAATTTTTACACAGTGTATGCTTATGATAATGTATACATCAGGATACAATTTTTACACAGTGTATGCTTATGATAATGTATACATCAGGATACAATTTTTACACAGTGTATGCTTATGATAATGTATACATCAGGATACAATTTTTACACAGTGTATGCTTATGATAATGTATACATCAGGATACAATTTTTACACAGTCTATGCTTATGATAATGTATATACATCAGGATACAATTTTTACACAGTGTATGCTTATGATAATGTATACATCAGGATACAATTTTTACACAGTGTATGCTTATGATAATGTATATACATCAGGATACAATTTTTACACAGTGTATGCTTATGATAATGTATACATCAGGATACAATTTTTACACAGTGTATGCTTATGATAATGTATACATCAGGATACAATTTTTACACAGTGTATGCTTATGATAATGTATACATCAGGATACAATTTTTACACAGTGTATGCTTATGATAATGTATACATCAGGATACAATTTTTACACAGTGTATGCTTATGATAATGTATACATCAGGATACAATTTTTACACAGTGTATGCTTATGATAATGTATATACATCAGGATACAATTTTTACACAGTGTATGCTTATGATAATGTATATACATCAGGATACAATTTTTACACAGTGTATGCTTATGATAATGTATATACATCAGGATACAATTTTTACACAGTGTATGCTTATGATAATGTATACATCAGGATACAATTTTTACACAGTGTATGCTTATGATAATGTATATACATCAGGATACAATTTTTACACAATGTATGCTTATGATAATGTAAACATCAGGATACAATTTTTACACAGTGTATGCTTATGATAATGTATACATCAGGATACAATTTTTACACAGTGTATGCTTATGATAATGTATACATCAGGATACAATTTTTACACAGTGTATGCTTATGATAATGTATACATCAGGATACAATTTTTACACAGTGTATGCTTATGATAATGTATATACATCAGGATACAATTTTTACACAGTGTATGCTTATGATAATGTATACATCAGGATACAATTTTTACACAGTGTATGCTTATGATAATGTATACATCAGGATACAATTTTTACACAGTGTATGCTTATGATAATGTATACATCAGGATACAATTTTTACACAGTGTATGCTTATGATAATGTATACATCAGGATACAATTTTTACACAGTGTATGCTTATGATAATGTATACATCAGGATACAATTTTTACACAGTGTATGCTTATGATAATGTATACATCAGGATACAATTTTTACACAGTGTATGCTTATGATAATGTATACATCAGGATACAATTTTTACACAGTGTATGCTTATGATAATGTATACATCAGGATACAATTTTTACACAGTGTATGCTTATGATAATGTATACATCAGGATACAATTTTTACACAGTGTATGCTTATGATAATGTATACATCAGGATACAATTTTTACACAGTGTATGCTTATGATAATGTATACATCAGGATACAATTTTTACACAGTGTATGCTTATGATAATGTATACATCAGGATACAATTTTTACACAGTGTATGCTTATGATAATGTATACATCAGGATACAATTTTTACACAGTGTATGCTTATGATAATGTATACATCAGGATACAATTTTTACACAGTGTATGCTTATGATAATGTATACATCAGGATACAATTTTTACACAGTGTATGCTTATGATAATGTATACATCAGGATACAATTTTTACACAGTGTATGCTTATGATAATGTATACATCAGGATACAATTTTTACACAGTGCATGCTTATGATAATGTATACATCAGGATACAATTTTTACACAGTGTATGCTTTGAAAAATTCTCTGTATCGTTAAATCGGAACAGAATTGAGCATTAGGAAAGAAAAAAGATATCCAATCAATTACAATAATTTCGATTTCAGACTTTCACAATGCAATATTGCGTAAATTGATCCAAACCAATCAAATAGTTTGGAAAAACAAATTATTTTTCGTTATGCAAAAAAAAAAAAAAATGAAGAATAATCGAAAAAAATCAAGATATATACCGTGCAATGTAGTAATGTTGCTTTTGTTAAGGCTACGAATGCTCACCGTGTCGCAGTGCGACACATCTCCATAGTGTTAATTTGCTGACAACTGTACCACACTTCCTGTGCTCGTGAGATCGCAGATAACTATCATCCTCCATCTTCGTGAAAGTACGGAATCTCCGTACTTTTTTCTCATGATGTACCGCGCCGATGTGAAGCCACCAAGCAATCACTGCAGTTCAGAGGTACGTTTCCAAACTAGTCTATATGGGAATGACGTCACTGTTCAAATGACGTCACTGACTAACCAATCGGGAGACACAGATTTTACTTGTTAACGCCCTGTGATATTGGCTAGAGCTCAAACGAATATCCGAACATTCCAATTGGAATACTTTTTTTTGCGAATATTCTAATAGAAAATTGGTATTCGATTATTCGTTTAGCATTTTGTAAAAGAAACAAGTAAGTCGAAACGTAAACTAAGTAACTTTCAAATAATTAGTTTACAAAGGAACAACGTAAAACCTGCTAAATCACATGAAATTCAGATTTCGACTCACAAGGTAATCATAATGTCAAAATTCTGAATTGTCACATTGCTCACAACATCGCCATTTCTATTTATTATACACTTGAGAAGATGATGTGTCACATGACAAGTTGATGAAGAACATGGTCAAGAATAGAGATCATATCAAAGTCAACAAAGCCCAGTCAACCAGAGTACGGACAAATTTGAACTGTTGTCGGACATTCGTTTTGTCAGCAGCAGTTGTAGTCATTCCCCCAAACCATTACCAATCCCCATCTCCCCATCATCTTACCTCGGAAAGTTAACGCCAATATAGTTCCGCATTTGGTCTTTCATTAAAGTTTTGAAGTCATTACACAGCATGGAATTACCAATATGCTTCAAATCTGTCCCTGTCGTTTTCTTTATTTTTTAAAGTCAGCAATGCAGATGCCAGCCTTGTATCACTAGGATGTACATGTGCCAGTTAACATTCCTCTGAAACAGAGTTATTTAGGTTGCAGGGATCGAGAGTTTGATGTTACAATAAAGCTTGCTGCTCTCTGTTTTTGTTGTGCATTAACACAAAGCCATAGTTATCTGCATATATTCCAATTTGTGCAGGGACCCAGTGATTATTTGTCTTTTTCTTTCCTATATCTTTTTGAAAATGACTGAACTGTTTGTTGGGAATCCCTCTTTACCCATGAAACCGAATGGTCTACAACCAAACTTGGTAGAGGCAGGAAACTAGTTCCCAGGTACCTGGTCATGGTAGAGGCAGGAAACTAGTTCCCAGGTACCTGGTCATGGTAGAGGCAGGGAACTAGTTCCCAGGTACCTGGTCATGGTAGAGGCAGGAAACTAGTTCCCAGGTACCTGGTCATGGTAGAGGCAGGAAACTAGTTCCCAGGTACCTGGTCATGGTAGAGGCAGGGAACTAGTTCCCAGGTACCTGGTCATGGTAGAGGCAGGGAACTAGTTCCCAGGTACCTGGTCATGGTAGAGGCAGGGAACTAGTTCCCAGGTACCTGGTCATGGTAGAGGCAGGGAACTAGTTCCCAGGTACCTGGTCATGGTAGAGGCAGGGAACTAGTTCCCAGGTACCTGGTCATGGTAGAGGCTATATTATTCTGTTTACAGAAGCCATAAAACTATTTGACACCTATTATACATCATAAGCATACGATGATGTCAATACTCGTGTATGGGTTTCAGTTAAAACAATTATTTATCAAGTCTGAATATGAGTTTCATATGGCTTAGCAGAAAACCTGAATGTCCAATTTGGGCAGTTTATAGTCAGTCAAAAAACCATTCTCGTCGGACATGTCAGGTATATAATAGTATGACAAATTTCTGAGACCTGCAATCAACGTATCCAGATTTAATCAATTAAATTGGCCACATATTCGTGTAATTTTGATTGCGAACAGACCACTTCCCAAAGCAGTTTATTTTATTGTCCCCTCATTTAACTGAACAGATTACTGAGTTTCTGCCCTTAACCGTCCGTCTTCACCTCTAAAGGAACGTTAATGTTTGTACCGAGTTTGTTTGAATCCTCAAAAAATGTACTCGAGACCCCTACAATGTCATTGAATTAGATTTATATAACTTAGTTCACAGTGTTTTCACTGCAGCTTGGCTGGGAGTGTGTGTGTGTGTGTGTGTGTGTGTGTGTGTGTGTGTGTGTGTGTGTGTGTGTGTGTGTGTGTGTGTGTGTGTGTTGGGGGGATCAATAAATGTGAAAGTAGACAAAGAAAAGAGGATGGATGAATATTGACGAATATTCGAATCCTATTCGAATACACTCAACGAATGTTCGAATAGGAAAATTTGGTATTCGTTTCAGCTCTAATACTGGCTTTTGCCAGTTTAGGCCGGGTACTAGCGAATAGTGTCCAGCATGATGTCGGTCAATGACGTTAAGAGAAGACAGTCAACTGCGCTTGTCGTAAGATTTACCTATTTCATTTTAGACCTTTTCGTCCCACCTTCACGACCACTTCCGTTACAAGATGAAATTTGTCCAATCTGTCGTACAACTTGTCCTAGTGTCATTCTTGTCAGGTGCTTTTTGTATTTGTTGACTTTGTAATTCAAACCTTATGTATTATTCAGCAGCAACGACTCGGAACCATTCAACAATACCTTGTATGTGAACCAATGGCTATTCAAAAAAGTGCTGTAATTCGATTCAAAACCGTATTATTTCTGTCGGCAAGTAATATCAGCGAACTTCGCCATTTACCACAACTGTTTTTGTTTTATTTATATATTTTTCTAACCCTACAGGACGGTCCTTTCGATCTTAAAATCGTCGGATAAAAAGTGGAGTGTGCGCATTTGTAACAGCGTGTAGGCGAAAACATGCCCTCCTTGCAAGGCGATAGCTGAATAGAGGGTTACATGAGCAGCGGAACGTGACATTAAAATAGTCAACTTTGTTTCTTTTGCTTGGATCGTATAGTAAACACAATGACTGGCAGCCACCATATCTTTTACAAAAGA
Organism: Margaritifera margaritifera; assembly: GCA_029931535.1. Lineage (NCBI taxonomy): Eukaryota > Metazoa > Mollusca > Bivalvia > Unionida > Margaritiferidae > Margaritifera > Margaritifera margaritifera. The sequence goes on from JAQPZY010001533.1 coordinate 2,752,792, forward strand.
TAATAAGTTTTAGTTTTAGTTTTAGTAGTTTTAGTATGAGTATATATATATATATATATATATATATATATATATATATATATATATATATATATATATATATATATATATATATATATATAGAGAGAGAGAGAGAGAGAGAGAGAGAGAGAGAGAGAGAGAGAGAGAGAGACAGACAGACAGACAGACAGACAGACAGACAGACAGAGACAGACAGACAGACAGAGAGACAGAGACAGACAGAGAGAACTTACTATACACTAATCAGTTGTACATTATAGGTTTTTATTGTACTAGACTATGCTTTGTTGACAAGCCTGTATTAGACGAGATGACGTTAACACAGCATGAACGAGTACAAAAAAATCCATAATGTACAGATCATTGCAGTATGATCATTTTATTATACACCTAACCATAATTCTAATAATGCATTATTTATTTGTCAAAACATTAATTATTTTTTAATATTCTGACAAAGAAGAGGTTTGTGTAACTGATCACTGTGCATAATCAGGCAGAGTCGTGCTGGCCGCCTCCCATCGGGAAATCGCTGATAATTTCAGGTCTTAAGGGTCCCCTGAAAGCACATCCCCTCCCGCTCCGAAATCTCACAAAATCACGGTCGGCATGTCCAACCCAGTGCATGGACTCGCACATACACGTTCAGCTACAGAACAATAATTTCTTTGAAAAGTTATGCAAAAATTAAGATGGGATGTAAGTAGAGGCACAGTACCACATACCTTTGGGGAAAAAAAATTATAACCTTATGATGATCATGATAATTATCATCATGACCATAATGATTATTTTGTTATTGTTGTCATTATTATTATTATTATTATTATTATTATTATTATTATTATTATTATTATTATTATTATTATTATTATTATTATTATTTGTTGCTGTAGGTTTAGTTGTGTTGTAGTAGAAGTAGTAGTTGTTGCTGCCGCTGTTGTTGTCATCTGAGTGACAAACTCTTAATATAATAGTGATTATTCCCTCATTTTAATTGTATCATCTCATCTGATCTAACAACATATAATGATACCTTAATAAAAAAAAATGTTTCAAAACCCCATATCCAATCTACCTAACATTAAAATTATGAGTATAGTTATCCTTATATCAAAGGCTGAGTAAAAATTGATAGTAAGTTACATTACAAACACTTCTTATATTTACATACGTTGTTTGTTAAGGATACAAATCCCATTAAACACACAGAAGATTAACAAACAAAGAAACAGACTTATGTCTTTTTGTGTTAAGGATTGGGATGGGCTATGCGTTTTGTGTTAAGGATTGGGATGGGCTATGCGTTTTGTGTTAAGGATTGGGATGGGCTATGCGTTTTTATATAGATATGAAAATCGAATGATTAATGTTAAAAGTATGTAGCGAACCTAGCCACGTGTTAATGAATAAGCGAATAGAAAAATTATTGCAAGGGAAATAACTATAGGAATCAAGCAAGAACATTTACCTCCCTTATATACACTATCGGGCTTTTCACGATTCAAGGCTGTGAGACAGAAGTACTTCGACGTGAACTGCTAGAAGAAACAGTATGAAAACGTACCACCTGAGTAAATCTTGGAGTTTGTAACGGAATTCTGTTAATACAACACATTTTAATCATGTTTTAAGGATTTTATATGTGTTACCTTTATTTGTTATTTTATATACATTTTACGGAATTGTAACATCTGTACGTTTTATATTTTATCTTGGTGTATTTAATTATACATTTATTTGGAAGGCGTTTATCTTCCTGTATTTAGTTATACATTTATTTGGAAGGCGTTTATCTTCCTGTATTTAATTATACATTTATTTGGAAGGCGTTTATCTTCCTGTATTTAATTATACATTTATTTGGAAGGCGTTTATCTTCCTGTATTTAATTATACATTTATTTGGAAGGCGTTTATCTTCCTGTATTTAATTATACATTTATTTGGAAGGCGTTTATCTTCCTAATTTTTTTGTGCAATTCAAATTACAAATTTAGAACTTAACCTTTTGTTGGCACTACAAAGCCACTTTTGTGTTGATGTGCATTAAAACACTACTACATATATACACAGATCATACATACACACACATCATATATACATACCAATATAACCTATGCATGAGTCAAATCCAGTACCTGTACAATATCTAATTATACAAGACAGTTGCATTATATATATTGTTATGTATGATGTTTATATAATATTATAAATATTTTAGGAAATTATAAATGTTTCTTCACTTTAATATTTGCTTAAATCTTAATGTTATCAGGAAAAACATGTTTAACTAGTGTCCTTGAATTAGGTTGTTTTGATCAATATGTTTTCTTAATTTGAAGGTCAAGGTTGATTTTTGTTTACAAGTAGAATTCCATAAAGATGACTCATGTTCTAGAACATTCTGTCATGTGACCAATCTTTATATATGCCATGTTTGGTGGACATTTATTCAGTTTTGACATTACCATCAGTCTTGTAAAGAGCTATTACAGTTGTGAAAATTCATTCCAAATTCTAAGAGAGGAATTATTTTAAATATTCATTGGATTATAACAGTGCTCATAAACTTTTGGATTTTGGATTTTTAATTGATGATTTTGGAATTTAAGTGAACTTATTCAGATATTTTGGAGTGCTTCATTTTGACATCAGCACATCAAAGATTACTAGTACATCAGGACTTTGGAGACCATTGGCACATCATAACATTCAAGGACACAGCAGTGAATTCGGAACATTCTATATTTAGGACTTGTGATTAGAACAATCATTCTTATTGGATTATTAGGATTTCAAAACACATTACTGTAAGTGACTTTTTGATTTTTCATTTTAATTATCTAGTAATAAATTGCTTGTTGATTTTTACTTGATTTGTTGGTTTCACTTTCTTTCTGTTACATTTTTCTTAGACCATAGAGTCGTAACAGAAATTGGGGTCTCGTCGTTCCGGGATTGAATTTCTTTAAAGCATATTAGAGATATTAAAGTTATTTTTGAAATTCATATTGATTTTGTCTCGGAATTTTTTTTTTTGTCTTTGGCAAAGATTTTTAAATAGAGAAATTTTTTTGTGTGAAACCAACAAGCATTTACAATGGAATCTAATGTTCAGAATTTCATTTCAAAACCTACCCAGGAGGGGTTAGAGTGCATGAGAAAGGATGAGTTGCTCGAGCTTGCCAGAAAATACAGTCTATCTGAGGCAAAATTATCATTGACAAAACAGGAGATAAAGATTATTTTGATTCAGTATTTAGTAGGAAAGGGAATTTTTGATAGCAGTGCTTTAAGTTTGAAGAGAAAGCCTGTATCTGGTTCTGACAGGAAATTAAGGGAATTAGAGTTAAAGAACCAGATGGATTTAGAATTGGCAAAGCTTCAGATTCAGAGAGAGAGAGAGAAAGAAGAGAGGCAGATACAAATGCAGAAAGAAGAGAGGCAGATGGAGAGAGAGAGAGAGAGAGAGAGAGAGAGAGAGAGAGAAAGAAGATAGACAAATACAAATGCAGATGCAGATGCAAAGAGAAGAAAGGGAAATGCAATTTAAGTTAAGAGAATTAGAACTGGCAAACAGAGCACACTCCACTCCTTTAAACACAAGTCCAGGTTTTGATGTTACTAGATATATTAGGTTAGTACCCCCTTTTCAGGAAAAAGAAGTAGATAAATACTTTCTTCATTTCGAGAAAATAGCTGAAAACTTGAAATGGCCCAGAGAGCATTGGACTTTGTTATTACAAAGTGTACTTATTGGCAAAGCTCGTGAAGTCTACACTTCACTGTCAGTACAACAAAGCACTGATTATGATGTGGTTAAGGAGTACATCTTGAAAGCTTATGAGTTGGTACCAGAGGCATATCGACAGAGGTTTAGGAATTGTAGAAAAGAAACTGGACAAACTCATGTCGAATTTGCAAGGGATAAAGAACAACTATTTGATAGGTGGTGCTCAGCCAAGAAAGTTGATCAAGCTTATGATAACCTCAGACAGCTCGCATTAATTGAAGAGTTCAAGAGGTGCATCCATAGTGATGTTAAAACCTATCTTGACGAGCAGAATGTGGAAACTTTGGAAAATGCTGCTCGTATGGCTGATGATTATTACTTGACTCACAAAATTTCATTTGGTAATAAATCGTCCTCTCAGCAGTTTTCTGGTAAAAAAACCATTTCAATCTCATTCGAGTACTTCCAAATTTCACAACAGCACAACTGTTAGGAATCAAACATCTGATAAGACTGATCAGAAATCCTTATCTCTTCCTACGTGCACTTATTGTAAAAAGAAAGGGCACGCTATTTCTGATTGCTTCAAGTTGAAAAATAAGCAACAGAGAAAAGACAGATCTTTTCAAAATGCTCTTATTTCTACGAGGTCAAGGTCACGGTCTTGTATTGAAAGCAATACATTTGTTGGGTCAAACAAATCCCAGTCTGATTCTATTTTAGAGGCTTATGAACCATTCATGTCAGAAGGTTCTATATCACTTATTGGTGATTCTGCCAAACCTATCCCAATTAAAATATTAGGGGACACTGGAGCTTCTCAGAGTTTTTTTATCAGGTACTTTGCCTTTGTCTGAGGAGTCTTCTGCAAGTGAAAGTGTTCATGTTCAGGGAGTAGAGTGCGGCTTTGTAAATGTTCCTCTTCATTGTGTAAATTTGGCATCAGACTTAGTTTCTGGACCTGTGACTGTTGGGGCAGTGACTTCTTTACCCATAGAGGGTGTTCATTTATTACTAGGCAATGACCTAGCTGGAGATAAGGTTGTGGTTAATCCACTTGTAACTGACAAGCCTTGTTTGGATCAGAGAGATGATCCTGTCGAAACTGAAATCCCTGATTTGTACCCTGCTTGTGCAGTTACTAGAGCTATGGCAAAAAGAGCTCTTGAGAGTGATGTTGATCAGGATATTATTCCTTTAGCTGACACATGTATTGGTCAGTCTTTTGATGAGGTCACTTTTTCCTCAGGTATTGATCAATCAAATGGTATTGATCACAGTGATCCTCTTTTTGGCAACTCATTCTCTTTGTTCTAATCAGGATGACAAACGAAAATCCCTTGTCGTTGAACAGGAGCAAGATCCCGAGATATCTTGTTTGTTTCAGAGGGCTATTAGTGAAACTGAAGCCACACAAGTTCCAGTGTGTTGCTTTGTGAAAAATGGGGTCCTTATGAGGAAATGGAGACCACCTGATGTACCCGCTGGTGACGAGTGGTCAGTGAGCTATCAAATTGTTGTTCCTAAGTCATATCGACAGGAAATTCTTAATTTAGCCCATGAAACTCCTTTGGCTGGTCATTTAGGAGTCCGTAAGACTTATCACAAGATCTTGAATCATTTTTATTGGCCGAAACTCAAAAGTGATGTTTTTAAATACTGCAGATCTTGTCACACTTGTCAAATGGTAGGAAAACCCAATCAGAAGATACCTAAGGCTCATCTGCAACCTATTCCTGCATTTGATGAACCATTTAGTAGAATAATAGTAGACTGTGTTGGTCCTTTACCTAAAACCAAGTTAGGCAACCAATACTTGTTGACCATCATGTGTGCATCTACAAGATTTCCAGAGGCAATTCCTCTGAGAAATATAAAAACTAAAACTATTGTGAAAGCTTTGGTGAAGTTTTTTACACTTGTTGGCCTTCCCAAATCTGTCCAGTCGGATCAAGGGTCAAATTTTATGTCTGGAATTTTCCAACAAGTTATGCATGAATTAGGCATCCAACAGTTTAAATCTTCTGCCTATCACCCTGAAAGTCAAGGTGCTTTGGAAAGATTTCATCAAACTTTGAAGAATATGATTCGATCATATTGCTTTGATACAGAAAAGGATTGGGATGAGGGTGTTCATTTGTTGTTGTTTGCTGTTAGGGAATCAGTTCAAGAGTCGTTGGGTTTTAGTCCCTTTGAACTAGTTTTTGGTCATACTGTCCGTGGACCACTGAAATTATTGAAAGAGAAACTTCTTTCAAATGAAGATTCAAAGATTAATCTTCTTGACTATGTTTCTGATTTCAAATACAAGTTGTCAAAGGCCTGTGAAGTAGCAAGAACTAATCTTCACACTAGCCAGTCAAAAATGAAATTAAGGTATGACAGAAATTCACAGGAAAGGAGTTTTAAACCTGGTGACAAAGTTCTGGCTCTCTTTCCCATACCTCAGAATCCTCTTCAGGCTAAATTTTATGGTCCTTATACCGTTGAAAAGAAAGTAAATGACTTAAATTATATCATTAACACTCCTGGGAGACGGAAACAGAAACAACTTTGTCATATAAATATGTTAAAGGAATATTTTGACAGAGATAGCTCAGCTAATTATTCAGTTAATTTAGTTGTACCTGTCCCACACAGTGAAGATATCAACGATGGAGTACAATCAGACTATAGTGACTCTGGTATAACCAATCTTCGGAATTCAGAAATATTGAACAACCTAGACCAGAAACTTTCACATCTACAACAACAGGAAAGAAATGAACTAAAACAGCTATTACATGACTATGAGCACTTGTTTCCTGATTTTCCAACACGAACAAGTAAACTTTATCATGACGTTGACATTGTAGATTCTGCGCCTGTGAAACAGCATCCTTATAGGATGAATCCTCTCAAACAGAACTATCTGAAGAAAGAAATGCAGTATTTACTGGAGAATGATTTCATAGAACCAAGTAAAAGTAACTGGAGTTCACCATGTATTCTTGTTCCCAAGCCAGATAATACATTCCGTATGTGTACTGACTATAGAAAAGTCAACAGTGTCACCAAAACTGATTCATTTCCAATCCCAAGAATGGACGATTGCATTGATAAAATTGGAAATGCTAAATATGTCACAAAGTTTGACCTTTTAAAAGGATTCTGGCAAATTCCATTGACGGAAAGGGCAAAAGAAATTTCAGCATTTGTAACTCCAGATGGACTTTATCAATATAAAGTCATGCCGTTTGGAATGAAAAATTCGCCTGCAACGTTTCAACGTCTGATGAACATGATAACATTTGGTCTTGATAATTGTGACGCTTATATCGATGACGTCATTATCTACAACAACACCTGGGAAGATCATTTGGAAACCATTCGAAAATTCTTTGATCGACTCAGCGATGCGAATCTGACAATTAATTTGAGCAAAAGTGAGTTTTGCCATGCTTCTGTCACATTTTTAGGACATATTGTGGGACAAGGTCAAGTTAAACCTATAGAAGCTAAGGTCAAAGCTATCTCTGAATTTCAAGTTCCAATTTGTAAAAAGCAACTGATGCGATTTCTAGGTATGGCTGGATATTATCGGAAAGTTTGTTCCAATTTTTCCAAAATTGCTGAACCTTTGACAAGTTTATTGAGTAAGAAAACCAAATTTCATTGGTCTGACAAGTGTCAGGAATCTTTTGACAAGTTAAAGGCCATGCTTAAGAATGCACCAGTTCTTTCCGCACCAAATTTTAGCCAATCATTTAAATTATCTGTTGATGCAAGTGATGTAGGGGTTGGTGGAGTATTGATTCAGGAAGACAAAAGTGGTGTGGATCACCCTGTGTGTTATTTTTCTAAAAAACTAAACAAGCACCAGAAAAATTATTCCACAATTGAGAAGGAATGTTTGGCTTTGATATTGGCTTTACAGCATTTTGAAGTGTATGTCACCTCAGCTCTTCCTCCAATTATTGTGTACAGTGATCACAATCCCCTTACTTTCATCAACAAAATGAAAGATAAAAATCGGAGATTGTTGAGATGGAGTTTGATATTGCAAGAATATAACATTGACATCAAACACATCAGGGGAAAAGACAATGTGATTGCAGATGCACTCTCTCGTGCATAGAAATCTACTATTGCTTGATGTAATTAAGTCCAGTATCATAAAACATGTTCTTATGTAATTTTGGTTATTGTAGTATTAGATGTATATTCAAAAGAAAGCTTTATTACATAAATCTTTCTTTTTCTTTATGAGGGGAGGTGTTATGTATGATGTTTATATAATATTATAAATATTTTAGGAAATTATAAATGTTTCTTCACTTTAATATTTGCTTAAATCTTAATGTTATCAGGAAAAACATGTTTAACTAGTGTCCTTGAATTAGGTTGTTTTGATCAATATGTTTTCTCAATTTGAAGGTCAAGGTTGATTTTTGTTTACAAGTAGAATTCCATAAAGATGACTCATGTTCTAGAACATTCTGTCATGTGACCAATCTTTATATATGCCATGTTTGGTGGACATTTATTCAGTTTTGACATTACCATCAGTCTTGTAAAGAGCTATTACAGTTGTGAAAATTCATTCCAAATTCTAAGAGAGGAATTATTTTAAATATTCATTGGATTATAACAGTGCTCACAAACTTTTGGATTTTGGATTTTTAATTGATGATTTTGGAATTTAAGTGAACTTATTCAGATATTTTGGAGTGCTTCATTTTGACATCAGCACATCAAAGATTACTAGTACATCAGGACTTTGGAGACCATTGGCACATCATAACATTCAAGGACACAGCAGTGAATTCGGAACATTCTATATTTAGGACTTGTGATTAGAACAATCATTCTTATTGGATTATTAGGATTTCAAAACACATTACTGTAAGTGACTTTTTGATTTTTCATTTTAATTATCTAGTAATAAATTGCTTGTTGATTTTTACTTGATTTGTTGGTTTCACTTTCTTTCTGTTACATTTTTCTTAGACCATAGAGTCGTAACAATATATATATATATATATATATATATATATATATATATATATATATATATATATATATGTGTGTGTGTGTGTGTGTGTGTGTGTGTGTGTGTGTGTGTGTGTTCAGGCAGTTAAATGGGTCACCAATGGGCGAGATAAATGCAAATATTCTTCTTGCTAAATTGAAATACCCGTTTGGCCACAATGTAAATAGTTTAAAGGATAGAGTTTTCTGCTTTTTTCGGATATATTAGTATTGGATTGATTTTGATTTCACCTTTACAAAACAGTATAAAAAGATATTTTGTTTACGTTTATGTAATTTATGTAATTGTTATTTGTAATTGTTATTTGTAATTGTTATTTCTCCGTGCCATCCTCGTTGTAAAAGAAATCCGTAGATTCCGAAAGCGCTTGGTCAGTTGCATTGACTTGCTGCATCATGCTTTGTCATATATATACCATTTGCAATATAGGCATATATCATATATATATATATATATATATATATATATATATATATATATATATATATATATATATATATATATATATATATATATATATATATATATATATATCAGACAGTCATTCAGTGTACACAAAGAGAGAGAGAAACATTAATATGTATGAAGTATATCAATATAATTCTACAAGCTATAAGCAACTTTTATCTTTGTGAATTCTAGTATGAGCTAAATTGAAATCAACAAAAACTTGAGACAATAAACCAACTCTTTGCCATCGTGAAAAAGAACAGAGAAAAAAAAGAGGGGGAGCTGGGTGGGGGAGGGAATTTACAACAGATAAATGCCTTATGTGCACTGAATGGAATTATCTGTACTCTACTGTAAACTTGCGTTTCCCTTTCCCTGTTCGCAGACATCAAACCATTTTCACGGTGGCATTTTGTAATAAAAACGGAAGAAATTGTTTAATGCATGGAACGAGCTATTAAACTGAAGCATACTCGTTGGATTGATCACAGAAAAATTTGAAAGTAACACTATGTAAGGGGAAATCATCTGCCCGTATGACTCTACCGTAGGGAAGAAAAGATGGCTGCTGTAGGACGATACAATCCAGAAAATAAAATAAAGACACTATCTAACGTAAAACTCGTGTGTAGACGGATCCGCGGTGGCTCAGTGCTTAGCGTGCCGGTTTAGCTACAGAAATGGTGCTGGTTCGAATCCTACCTGATCGGATACCGTGGTGCGTCTTTGAGAAAACCACATTACTCCAATGTGTCTCGGCAAAATAATAAACTACTTGTGTTGCTGTACCGTAAAACACCAAACCAAACTATGGTGTAGTGGAGGTATACTTTAGTTCAAGTTACAGGGAACATTCCAAATCACCACGAGAAATATTAATTTTGACACTTACCCCATCCTTCCCCATTTTGACACCTACCCCATCCTTCTGCGGGGTCTGTATTCAGGATCAGAAACTTTCGTTGTCATTCTCATGCAACTTCATACCAGATATGCTCGCCCTCTCTCAATCGGTGTCTAGGGAGCTCTCGCCCTCTCTCAATCGGTGTCTAGGGAGCTCTCACCCTCTCTCAATCGGTGTCTAGGGAACTCAGGTTATAAGGAAACATTTATATTACGTAGGAAAATATGATCTTTGACCCCTACTCCTTCCTCCTTTGGGGGCTGCATCTGCTATGTTCTCAAAGTTTCGTTGTCACCTAATCATGCTTAGAAAACATCATATAAAATATTATCACCCTCCCTCAATCGGTGTATATAGAGGTCAGTAGTACTTCCTCCACTGAGTAGGTAAAGGAAGTAGGTAGGCAGGTACATACTTAAGTACTTTGGTATGGGGAGAGAAAGAAAAAAAAAAACAAAACAAAAAAAAAACCCTGAAAGTTAGTTTAAAATAAATCACCTATCGGAAATTGTGACTATAATGTTTGTCTTCAACACTATCTATCTACCTACCTATCTGTTTGTATGTATGTATGTCAATTATAAGTATATTTATTATTATTTGATCATACTATCTGTGCTCAAAGATCATAAAGCATGTTCGACAAATAAGCTCCAGTTTCATATTTAACTCATGATTTGATTCTTGACACCAAACAGTCATGACTGCCATTGTCTCTTGCATGATAATATGATAATGACAGGAGTTTGAAACCTTACTTGGTTAAGATTATTCAGCCATTCTTGTCAATCAACCAAGACAGAAGAGAGGGAAAAAGAGATGTGGCATGGAGAATCAGGAAATACAATAATATTACGTATAATGGAAGACAAATATTGACCAGGTATTTTATGTGCTAAATCTAGAAAATATTGAGATGCGAGTCATGAAATTCCCGATCATAACAAACACGTAGAATACATTGCAAAACATCAAGCGAGATATAGAGAATGAAGGTAAGTCATGTAAATAATTATTCTCTAGGATTCGGCATTTTATGTTATTTTCTCAGGTATACTGCTTTTTTTTTTTTTTTTTTTTTTTTTTTTTTTTTTTGTCATTTATTTTGTTTATACTTTAAGCTCATGTCATACTTGCGACTGACACATTTTTATTTTTTCATTTTTATGTCTCTGCCCCCAGTTAAAAGAAGAAAAAAGACGAGGCAGGGGTGACTTTGTGACCCTGTTCATCCGCACATGAAGTAATACGTAGATTTGTGCTTGCTTGCATTTCAAATGTCGCGCAAGTCCTTAACATTTTAAAACCTATGATATATTTATTATTATTATTATTATTAGTAGTAGTAGTATTATTATTATTGTTGTTGTTGTTGTTGTTGTTGTTGTTAATATGCACAAAGGTCCATTACTGCATTTATATGTGTGTGTGTGTGTGCTTGGGGGGAGGAGGATATGATTAATTGAGAAAATCATAAGGAAATTCTGCTTTGCTTATCATGGGGTGAGTTCAGTAGCATTTCTTGTATTTATGGCACCCTTGCCAATTACGATTCTTTTGTCCTTATGAGAGAGAGAGAGAGAGAGAGAGAGAGAGAGAGAGAGAGAGAGAGAGAGAGAGAGAGAGAGAGAGAGAGAGAGAGAGCTACGTCAAATCTCTTGTAAAATGATATGCACATTCGAACCCGGATCCCATAGGAAAGATGTATTTTGACTTTTTCAGCCCTTATCGACCATATCATGGGACGGTCGTAGTATTATCGTGTTAAATATTTGTATCTAACCATACATATAAAAATGTATATACATATATTTTTATCTATCCATACATATAAAAATGTATATACATATATTTTTTATCTATCCATGCATGTAAAAATGTATATACATATATTTTTTATCTAACCATACATATAAAAATGTATATACATATATTTTTATCTATCCATACATATAAAAATGTATATACATATATTTTTATCTATCCATACATATAAAAATGTATATACATATATTTTTATCTATCCATACATATAAAAATGTATATACATATATTTTTATCTATCCATACATATAAAAATGCACAAAATCTCTAACTCCTAAGTTTAAGTTAAGCTCACTTTTAAGCTATTAAAAAACATATTAAATTGATCATAAATAGTTAAATTATAGCTGAATTGTGTGGGTCCCTTTGAAAAAAAAACTAGCAATGATTTAAATTCACTCGATTGTAACTTGTTAATGCTATATGCTTTCCCACTCACATAGGATTTAAGCATGACGTCATAACTACACATTTTACATCTCAATTTAAGACTGCATTTGCTTTCAAACAGAAACTGTTTTTTCTCAGTGTGGCTTACTAAATCACACCCATGTCAGCGTGACTTACTAAATTACACCCATGTTAGTGATGATGAGATCATGTCCATCATCGACTTGCTGTCATACAAGAGACAAAGAACAGGCTTCATTCAGCGTATACACATATCTGTATGATACTTACATATGTTTGACCCCCTCCATTCCCCCCCTCTCCCCCACAACACCCTCTTTGTACTTTTCATTTTTTCACTGGAGAATGGCTGCCTTTCATTTATCAAAGATTTATCTTGTATTGTATTCTGTTCCAAATCTTGAATGCATTATTTTTTAATCATTATTGTTTGCAGCGTCGTATAACAGTATTAAAGCGATTTTAGGATAGAAGAGTATATATATATATATATATATATATATATATATATATATATATATATATATATATATATATATATACACACACAGTGTAGTGAAGAGTCCAGAAACATGCAGCATAAAAAATAAAATAAAATAAATAGCAATAACTCAATAATTAAATACAAAATTGGAAAAATTTATGACACTTCTTTCCATTGTTAGTTTCTTACTAGAGTTTGTTCCAGCCTGATGGAAGAAGAAATTATACGTTGTCATTTAATTGGCTTTATACAATTTAATTTGGGCAATTTTAGAAACAAATGTTAAGAAAGTGACCACTATGACTATTTCATTATTAAAATCTACACGAAGATGCATTCATGTTCAAAGTATGACGGTTGCTCTACCATCAACGATGCATCTTCATTTGCATTAATTATTTTCTTGACTATTCAACGGAGCAAGATAATTTATATTCCATATATCACTGCCAATAATGAAGTTATTTATAGTCCGATTTGACGAGCTGGCATTTTGAGTCATTTTATGCTTTAATTCAATGACTGTTTCTAGGCCAGAGACGAGGGGAAGCACAACGCGATAATAGGTTTTCGACCTTGCATGCTCAAAACGCGTGAAGCAAACAAATCGAACCTACAGATGTATATTATTAATTATTCGAAACTTAATTATTCTATATGTATCAAACTACCACAGCCCGACAAGTAGTAAACACTGCAATATTAGTAAAGTTTTATATGTACTAGATCATTATGACACATACAATACTGTAAAGTATCAAATTAATAAAAATGATGTATAATGATCATCCACCTTGTATGAGTATATTTCACTATTATATGTTTGGGATCAAGAAAAAAGTGGGCGGCGGAGGTGCGTCCAGCTGGCATGGCCGGCAAGGTAGTCCACGGCTGCTATATCGGGGCTAGCTTGCTATCGTAGGCATTTTCGCGGAGTGTGTGGAGGGCAACGGCATTGTCTGCGCGGATGCCCATAGTTCGGACTGCTGTGTGGATTGCATCCATTGTTACGAAAGTATACATGTATGCTAGTCCAGTTGCAGAATATCTCTGTACTACCGAAATTTCCAAATACCGTATGTACTCGAGTATATTCTCATACCAACTGCAAACTGCATAGACCCAGATCTGCCGTCGCATAATGAGCCGGCAGATCTGGGTCTATGCAGTTTGTAAGGACTAATCAGTAGAACAAACAGCATAGACCCTGATCTGCCGGCGCATCATGCGATGGCAGATCAGGGTCTGTGTTGCTTGCATTTGGACCCTGATTATACGCGAGTATAGACGGTAGATGTTTTTTGGATATACTCCAAGACCTATATAAACATGCTTGTGCGATGTCAAGGTGTGTCTTCGCATAGGCCGTCCGAAAAAATATGCTAGTCAAAAATAACAGTAGCTCTTGCCAAAAATACATTCAAGTTGGCCTGGCAGGTCGACATAGTGGTTGGCTCTCGATGAGTCAGAATATCCATTCTACTTCTACTTACTCTTTCTTCGTCATTGCTAAATATATCATCATCGTCGTCGTCGTCGTCGTCATCATCATCATCATCGTCGAACCAGTGTAGTAAAGGTTAAAATGCCTGGAATGCATTCGAAATAATTTATACCATTTAGAGACAATGTATAATCTATAAAGACTTAGTTTATGCATTGGCTCCTCGATTTTTCTTCGACCTTTTTGGTGAGTGATACATTCGATAGGCCCAACACAGACCTAGTGTCGGTATTAGACATGTAGTATTTCAGATTTCAGATATGTGATATTTGTGCACACTGATTAGCTCCGCCCATTTCAGTGATTCGCTGACCGGACACGGTTAAGTCGACTCATCAGCATGCACAAAGAACGATAATATACGAATTAATTAAGACAAAACAGTAAATTTCTCAAATTTATTCAATAAGTATTACCAAAAAAACCTCATGAAATGATAGAGAAAAGACATCAAACCATGCAAGCAGGATTGTGTCAGGTAAAGGTGATGTTAATTTGACGACTTGGAATATTTAAGAGGGACATTCAGTGTCCGTTATCAGCGTTTACCTTTACCATCTTTGGCCACATCAATTCATTTTCCCTTGTAAAGTTCAGGTCTACACGGAGAACCGTTCCTGTGCCCGAAAGGTCATGCTCCTGCGCACTGTTCTACGCGTAATCATTTTTTTTTCCTCAAATCCTAAGAGTACCCCTCCACCCTCCCCACAAAAAAACCAACAACAAAATAGCAAAATTTCAGATAAAAATGGGAGCTGGGAATTTCTTTGGAACCAGGATATTTTTTTTTACCTCAAGATAATTTGTTTAAGAAAATAATATCATGGATATAATATAATAGTTTCTATTTTTTCTTCTATCAATCAGAGCAAGAATATTTGTTCAAGCTATAAGAGTGCCGGATTTTTTTTTATTTAAATAAATCCCAGGCGCACCCCTCCCCCCACTCGAAATAGAATCTAGTTAGATTTGCATCTAACACCTGCATAAACATAACAGATTGTGTGTGTCTCTGTGTGTGTGTATGTGTCTGTCTGTGTGTGTGTGTGTGTGTGAGAGAGAGAGAGAGAGAGAGAGAGAGAGAGAGAGAGAGAGAGAGAGAGAGAGAGAGAGAGAGAGAAGACGGGCATCATCCAAGTGTAACACTCATTAGAAGTTGAATTTCAGATATATTTTATAAACACAACATACCTGCAACTGTTTGTGCAAGTTTATGCTAATATAAAGTTATCACGATTCTAAAAGCCTAGAAAGATATATGATATAATTATTAATGTGACGTATTCAAATTAATGGCCGTCACCGCCAAATTCCTTTTATACGACCATTGCCTATCAACAATAGAAAGGGCGGGGGGTGGGGGAGTGGAGGGGGATGCGAGGAGGTATTTCTGTGATAAGTAAATATAGTAGTAACTATTTCGACCTCTAGGATGAATTACGTGTTGTGTTTGCTGGTGATCTGAAATCGCCCTGTATATGCTGTGCAAACTCCATTGTGTGACGTTAATGTTTAATTATGTGCTGTACATTTTTCATTATATTATGTTCAAACTCTTTATGATGAGGATCAAATTGAAAACGCACCGGTTACGAAGGAAAATGTTTTGCAAAATCCAGCCAAATATATTTTGTACCGGTGCTTGAATTGCATATAACATAGTAGCACTGTATTCGCAGAGGTTACGTAAGCTCTGCAAATCCTTAACTATTTCACTTATAGACCCTTTATGATGACGTAATCAGCAGCCATACTGAGTTTTATGCGTCGAAAATAGCCTATCTTGGTTCACGTATATATGACCCATTGCCAGCTTGTTCTCCATACATGTAAATTTCTTGCCATTGACGCTTAAATTCGTCGGCTCGTGACTTTACTGAAAATGTTTTAGAG
Organism: Margaritifera margaritifera; assembly: GCA_029931535.1. Lineage (NCBI taxonomy): Eukaryota > Metazoa > Mollusca > Bivalvia > Unionida > Margaritiferidae > Margaritifera > Margaritifera margaritifera. The sequence goes on from JAQPZY010001533.1 coordinate 2,769,050, forward strand.
TGGGAACTTGATAGTTAAAATCAAATGCATTCACATTTTCAGTAAAATTGCTAATCTTGGCAACCTTGCAATTGAGGCTGTCTTTGGGTTTTTCTGCATCGATTTGAATAAAATGAGGATTGTTTATGCATTAGACTACGAATCTTCTACTAGTTCCTGGCGCTTAAAAGTGCAAAATAGTTAGAAACCATCTGTTTGCAGCCCTTTAATTTTTATTACCATCGATCTGTTTGCCGAAAACTGCCATTTAAGGGTTTGAAAATTCCATACTGGAAAAATCAGGTTTCTGATCAATTTGCACCGTAAAGCAATTGTAACCCCTATTTAAAACAGGGTTGTCTAATACCATATCAATTTTCCTTTGTTAAAATCGATGCAGAAATACTTTATAACCAGACTAAAGTGTCAATCATAAGAAAAATAGAAAGGAACATGTAGAGCTAAAGTAGTATCAGCTAGCAATGTACAAACTAATGTTCATTAAGGATTATTTTAAAGGGTTTTGAAGTTAAACTTTTGTAAACAAACAAATCTGTACACCTGGAACTTACGCTCTGAATAGAACAAGAAAATATTGAAAGTGGAAAACCTTCACAACGATGACAACCATCCTACATCCATCGCCTGGGATGCATTCCTTGCAGAGATCAAATCCAAAAGCCTGTCTGATCAGTCATGTGTTTATTGTCAACAATGACATACACAAAAAAAATTCATTTATGGACTGACCATTTAATTTTCTGGGGGAAGGGGTTGGGATTTTCTTTTCAACCAGATTTTTTTTCTTTCATCTCAAGATAATATTTTTTAAAACTAATATGATGGATACAATCAATTTTTTTCATATTTATTTTATTTTTCTACAAATCAAAACAAGAGTTGTTTTCTTTTCAAACTATTTGGGGGCCGGAAAGTTTTTCTTTCCAAAAAATCCCAGCCCCTGCTCACATCCCCGAAAATTAAATGGTCGGTCCCTTAACAAGAAGGTCGCGGTCTGAATGTCGAATCCACGTTCATGTCGTATATTCTATGACTCTGACTTTGACCTTAAGGGAAAAGACGTGACGGGTGTGTTGCAGAATAAATTGTCTTTACTTTATAATGACTCACCCCAAGAATCCATCAAGAGTTAAACAAATAAATGAAAAAGGAAAATCTTTAAGCAAAACCTAAGAGTAAATTTTCAAAGTTAAGTAAATTTTCAATGATCCAATGGTCAACAGATGGAGCAGGTTTGTAACAGGGTGAAACATCTTTGCTTTATAATAAATCATCCCAAGTAGGAACATAATTCATCTGGTGTTAAAGGAAATATAATCAACAAATAGACCTTAAGCAAAACCTTTATAAAAATTTGACGCCGCAGCTGCAGCCGTCGGAAAAGTGACTGCTGTGTCTCGCATCCACTGACGTAAGGTAGACAAAAACTACAGCAACAAGTCTGATGGCTCACCATTGCAAATTCCCATGCTTTTCACTACATAGTTCATACTCCTCCACCCCCTCCCACCAGTGCCACCCCCTATATATATATATATATATATATATATATATATATATATATATATATATATATATATATATATATTATATATATATATATCGTCGTAAAATATTAAAAAGTGTCATGGTAATTGCAGTTTTTGTATATTTTACACAATCCCACCCACCCACCACCTGGGACCCAATGTGCGTACGCCAAGAATGACTAATGTTCAAAGTTTGGTAAATTTGCAGTCAACTTTTGAGGGGATTGTGCGGTAACAGACTGAGGGACAGTCAGTATAAACAGTGCTATATATTTGCAGACGAACTGAAGCCTCAGTAGTCTGGAATGGACGTGTTTTGAGGGCAGGATGGCAAAAGGCCCTATATAAGTCAACTAAGATTTTCCATTTAATATACTTGAAACTGAGACCAAATCAGTACAGAAATTACTAAGACAACGACAAAAAGCCCCATTTTCTGCTCGCATGTTTTATAATTTTGTTTTTAGAACAAAAGAATTTGTTTGAAGTTTCATACCCCATATATAATTCTTACTAAACTCTATCAATTGTCTTCCAATATGGTTGCCGATGGCGTTATCTGAAAAGGTTAAAACAGCAAGGGACTTACAAAGCTTATGTAACCTCTTCTAGTAAAGGACTCTCATGCTACAACTATATCAACCACCGGCACAAAATATATTTGGCGGATTGCAAAGCATTTTCCTTCGTAACCACTGCATCAGTAAATGTTCACTTTTAAGAGCGTTTTCAATTTGATCCTCATCAAAATGAGTTTGCTCATCATATAATGAAAAATGCAGAACATATTATATAACATCCACATCATATAGTGAAGTTTGCACAGTATATTTTATTGAACCACATCTTAGAGTAACAAATGTACATCAAATATTAATGAAAATACAGCATATAATTAAAAATACACAAGATATAAAAAGAAATTCACATTATATAATAAAGAATACACATCATATAATAACAACAACAATATATTATATAACAAGAAATGCACACGATATAGTAGCAACAGCACATCTTATATTTAAATTTGCACATCATACACTGCATATAATAAGAAATGCACATTATACAGCAAAACAAACACCGGATATAATAAGACATGCGCATTATATAGCAAAACAAACACCGCATATAATAAGACATGCGCATTATATAGCAAAACATACACATCATATAATAAGGTATGGACAGCATATAATAAGGAATACACATCATATAATAATAAATTCACATCATATTATAAGGAATACACATCATATTATAAGGAATACACATCATATAATGAAGGTTCATCTGCATGTATTCAAAATGGACCACTTAAGACAGCTTTAGCGTTCCATAGAGCAAGGCCTAACACATGACATATATATATATATATATATATATATATATATATATATATATATATATATATATATATATATATATATATATATATATATATATATATATGAGCTAAAAATAACCAAGTCCAATGACTGCCCTCCTGGAGACAAATTGACTGGGAAATGTGAGCCAGTCAAGAAGATACAGTTGGTTAAATTTCCGATAATTCCAGTTTTGAGGCACATTGTTATAATGCATTATTTTTCTAAGTTTATTTAGTAATTATAGGTTACTGCATTTGTATGGGAAAATATGAACGAGTTTTTTTTTTAGCTATACTGCACGACGTCAGGAGTGCAGTATAGCTCTGAAAAAACGAGTTCATATTTTCATATACAAATGTAGTAACTTTTTTATTATATACTCATTTTGCTTTTCTACCTAAGGCTGAATAATAAAAAGAACACACTACAAGGAACAAAGTAACTGAATTTCTGCTATATTCCAAAGTTAATACACAACCATAGTTAAACAAATACACAGTAACAGTATTCATACGCACATGGCACCGCCCAGTGACCTTTGAACTTGGTAGAGTACCGCGCGCTCAGTCATTCGTTTCAAAAAGAAATCTCATTTTGGTCTACTTAAAATTGAAATTTTGAGTCATATTGTGAATGACTGCGCCTTGGAACAACTTTCCCAGTTGATCTGGAATGAAGGGATTTTGTTTTTCTGTCGATTTAACTAAATTCTGCTCTTTTAGTTGTGGTGGACTTTCGTTATTAGCTGTGTCGATTACGTACGATGTACATGTCGCTGGAGGGACTGGCGTCAACAGCAAGCTACACATGTGTTACTGTTCTGCCATTGATAGTTTGGAATCATAAGGTCGACAAAATATGAAATTCTTTTAACTGAAATTCTCAAGAAGATGCAGGATTAAATATTTTTGTTAGGGAATATCAAATTCATTTCGTTTTGGAGTGCAGTAAATTCTTCTTTTGGAATGTGATTTATGTTGGAAATGTAGTCTAGATTGCAGTCCAGTTTCGCGCCGTGGATCAGAAAGTACATTTTGAAGAAATTCAAGGTGCAGAAAAGTAAGTACATTTATTGTCATTCTTATTACCAGCTATAGATGACATATTTATATGTACTGTCACTTGCATGATCTTTGTTGGATGGACCCCAGCTACATGACCTATATGACTTTTACTATAAATCTAAACATTTTCTCAAGAAATTAAAACAGGCAAAATTGCAAAGCGGCTGGAGTCTGAGAGCCCATTTCGTCAGCGGAAAATAAGGCTTCTTCGTTATCGTGGCTTATTGGCTCCGAGGCACTTGCTTTTATACCAAAATCCGCCTTCTTTAGTTGTATTTTTTCGAATTTAGTGCTTGGACTTTTTAAATTGGCGGTCTCTGAGAGAAACGGAATATCATTTGGTCTTAAGATGCCTTTTTATGCTATTTTTTTTATAGACTCTAGAGAACACGATTCATAGTCTGAACCATAGGCTAAATAAGTGTTTAAATTATCAGAATGATATTTTCAATACTGCATGCCTCACGTTTGTTGTCATAAAGCCACCGCTGGACATTGTGAATATCACGTTCAGTGACTTGCTTGGTTGAAAGTTTATGTTGTGACTCAATGAATTCATCCACATCGTCGACTTTATCATCTGTACTCGCAAACAGCTTGCTTAGTTCATCCACAGACAAATCTAATAAAGCAAAAGCTCCGGTGTCTGCTACATTTTCGTACATTGTTTGTTTACAATAAAAAGCAGTTCCTAACACGCGATACTATTTTTAGACACACGTGTCGTGCAATATGAAGCCGTGCAGTATGGAGAAATACTGCACGATTCTGACAATGCAAAGTTAATGGAGAAAAAAATGAGTATATAATAATAGTTAGAAGGTTATTCAATATTTTCTTCAGAATTAATGGTAACCTTAATTCGAGAACAATCATTGATAAAAAAAATTGGATACAATTTATTATAATTGGACACAATGCTGCCACAGACTGACGTTCAGTCGCAGACCCCGCAATGCGGTGGGGGGGGGGGGAGCGCAAGAAGGGGGCCCAAAATCCCACTTTACATTAATTTGATGGGGGCCCATTCTAAATGTTAGCGGGGTGGGGGGGGGGGTGCTGGGAGAACAATTTGAAGTTACGCCACTGCTGACATTGATAAGGACTCAAAGTGATACAAAGGTGCGGATGTTGCGTCATGCATCACTAAGATTGGTTGAGAACTCTGGGATAAAAGTTATCCTGGTGACCTCAACTGAGTCGGGGCAGTTAATCCGCATACATTCTGCTAGATTAATCCTTGTGCTTGATGCTACATAACGATTCAGATGATTTTTTTAAATTTAATAAATTCATCATTTGAAATTTGAGAACACTATTGCTGTCAGTAATCACGAAACATCACTATATTTTGGGACCAGTATTCTGCAAACTGCAAAATATACGCAGGACATCTTTTCATTTATATTGACTCCACCCCCTTCCTTTCTCTGTCCCCTTCCCCTGCTTACTCCACCCCCTTCCTTTCTCTGTTCCCTTCTCCTGCCTCATGTGTATGCATTAAAACCACAACACTGTTGAGGTACCAAAACACAAGCTTTGAATTATATATATATATATATATATATATATTATATATACATATATATATATATATATATATATATATTATATATATAAATATATATATATATATATATATATATATATATATATATATAAGTACATAGGAGGAATGAATAAAAAAAATGACACACGAGTAATTGGCTATGATTTCATAGTGCTTGCATTTCTTCTGAAGAAGGCGTTAAAAAAAAATGTGAGTGTTTCATGTTATTATTTAAGGCAATACATGAACCTTTATTACGTGCATGTCTCGAGTTGCCGGCTACAAGTAAAAAAGCGGCAAGGAACGACTTCTTAAGCACCAGATTATTAAGATCGTGATTCAAAGTCGCGTTTTTATTTTTTTTCGTATGCTTTTTACGCTCATTACGGACTAAATGTAGTCATAATGAGGAGTTTAATTACCCTGTCCGTTTCTTTACTGTCACGTGTGATGGGAGTGCATAATGGCAGGCAGGTAGCACATAATCGACAAGATAACGAAACACTAAACACAATTAAGGCCTTAATCTTTGGATTTTATATTTAAAAGGAAACAGACACACCGAGACAAAGGTGAGTCGATAATTCTAGCTTTATGAATATATTAGTTAAAATTCATTGAAAATGTTTCTCTGTACTAGAGAATGCACAATAAGTTCGGCTGAAATCATGCTAAAATTTATATGTATATACACCTACAAGATATTTTACCTCTTATCATGAAGATGTATTTATAAAGGCTATCGATATCATTCATGTACGAAACTCATTGTTTGAAAAAGACATCGGTACTTTGTAATGTATTGTTCTAATAGTGGAATTTGAGATCAAATCCATGAATTGCCTCTGGCAGTGGGTAGCCATTATAATTTAGGTCTTGTGATGGTCTCTTTTTGTTTCTTTTCCTAACATTGCAGAATATATACTTTATTACACCTTCAGCATATTACATTTGAATCTGGACACACAATGCCTTTGAACATACAAACATGACCCAAAGGTTAATCTTGTAGCGCTTTTAGTTGAGTATGTATGTATGTATGTATGTATGTATGTATGTATGTATGTATGTATATATATATATATATATATATATATATATATATATATATATATATATGTGTGTGTGTGTGTGTGCATGTGTGTGTGTGTATGGATCTGATAAATGTTTAATGAGTGATGAGAAAAGGTCATAAGATTTTTTCCCCCGTACTAATACCATTCATTCATTCAAAACAATATTTCCCTTCAAATGTTTCATAACAAGGTTCTTTAAGAGTATCTCTGGATAAGAAAAGAAAGAGCTCGCAAACTAAATATAAAATCTTCCAACAAAAGCTAAAGAACAGCACGCAAACAACAAAAGCTAAAGAACAGCAAGCAAACAACAAAATTCAAAAACAACAACTTCAAAGGTACGGTTTTGTGTAGATGACATAAACATTACACCTGCAATGGAGAGTAATTATTTCCTGTCAACCTCACGTGGAACCTGAATTCTACACACCTCACTACAAACACAACTACTTACCGGTTTATGATTAAATGTATAAATGTATATACCAAAATTTAAATATAATTAGAATTCATGTCTTGGTTTTCGTGACGCTCTTTGACTTGACATATTTCGTTGTGAGCTGCATACTATAATTCCTTCAGCTTGAGTCACCTACAATCAGTGGAATACAATTAAAGCAGCTTGAGTCACCTACAATCAGTGGAAATCAATTAAAGCAGAAAATGAGTCACCTACAATCAGTGGAATTCGATTAAAGAAGTATGAGTCACCTACAATCAGTGGAATTCAATTAAAGAAGTTTGAGTCACCTACAATCTGTGGAATTCAATTAAAGCAGAAACTGAGTCACCTACAATCAGTGGAATTCAATTAGAGCAGAAGCTCTTCATAACAACCAACCAACTGCACCTGTAAGCTCGTTGATATTGAATAGACCCGATGTGGTGTCTTACATGTCGTAAGAGGAGACTAATAGATGAAGGAGCCGCGGTAACTCAGTCGGCTACCGTGTTCTGTCCTTGGGCAAAGCACTTTACTCCAATTGCCTTGGCACTAAATAACCTACTTGTGTTGCTGTGCCGTAAAACACCAAACCAGACTAAACCATTCAAATATAGGAAATTAATCGCAAAGAAAGCAGCACTAAAACTCGTTTCTCCCTCCCATAGACAAAATAAGGCTGACAAGCAGGATTTATTTGAACTGTCGAATACGAGAAAAAGCATGGCTTGCAACGCCTTTACACACACACACACACACACACACACACACACACACACACACACACACACACACACACACACACACATTTCATTTTAAAATGAATGAATACATAAAAAATGACTTTTTATTTGAAAATAAATAAATACATTTAGGAAAATCGACATCACTTTACGTAAAGGACGCTACCTTTATATACATAAAGGTATTATTTAAGCTGCACATTGTATGTTGTTTGTTTTCACTCATCGATGATTGATTCCAAAAATGTACAAGCTGTATAACGCTAAATATTCAATACATTGACTCCCATATTCGTTACAGTGATGCTAACATGCTTATGAAAAATGCACATATAAAGAGTGCGGTTTGTCTCGAAGAAGAATTGGCAATGAAGAAGATGATTTAGAGTTCTTATAAATATTGTCAATAAAGATTAGTATATATTTAAACAACTTAATTGGAATGTAAATTAGAGTTATTTCCGTAGAATGACATCGTAATTTGAATATAATGACTTTAACTGAGGTGCAAAATGACTGACGTCCAAATTTTAACGGTAACATTTGTTCACATCACACAATACCTCAGTACAGAAACGTGTAATGCTAAGTTTACACTAGTTGTGCACTATTTGTTGTTAGTTTGTTTTACATATATTGTTACCTTATTACATACGTGATCTCCAGGGATTCGCCATGTGATTTGTAATTAACACACACACACACACACACACACACACACACACACACACACACACACACACATATATATATATATATATATATATATATATATATATATATATATATATATAAATTCTTCATCGTCATCGTCGTCTTTCTTCCATCGTTCCTCCTTTTATATTTGATTGGTCATTAAAACAGTTGCGAGAAAACTCGTTATCATTATGTGTCATAATTGCACATGGTTGGATAACTCTCCACGGAGTGAGAGCAATGTAAACTGAATATGTGGTTATGTTTTTTTGAAATTTTATTATTATTATTATTATTCTTTGTTACTGCATTCTCTATAATTGCCTGTCTAATGTAGGTTACTGCATCCTCTATAATTGCCTCTCTAATGTAAGTTACTGCATCCTCTATAACTGCCTGTCTAATGTAGATTCGTCAAGTCAGGACAATTGCCACCACAAATGGTACTATGTAAACTTATACTACACATCTTTTCTTCAAGTCTAGAATAATGCAGTATTATTTATTGTTGTGTGTACCGTTGCGGATAATTTTTCTTCCGGAATTTTGTTGTTGTTGTTGTTATTTTTGTCTCTCAAGGCACTGCTAATTTCCAATGACAAGGTAAATGAACTTTGCATGTAATGAAATATTGATAGCATTTAAAGTTATGAGCTAAATAAAATAATATTCATTCCAGTAAAGCTTACAGAACAAAATTGTGATTGAACTGTCAGAACCATTTTTCTTGAGCCTCGTTATGAAATATTATCAATTCGGGTTGACCGTGGCAGTTTTCTCTGCTGTGCCAGGGACAGAGCACAACTGCGATGTAGTCTGTTTCAGAAACTAGCTAAACAAAATGCAGCGGAACTTACCGATGATTTATGTCTGTCACTGGATGGCGCGAGTATGCTACAGGATTTCTCAACTGGTTCTCTGTTTCAGAAGACTTTTCGTATGAGCAAATTTGCTGAAACAGAAACCAAAAGCTGAACGGTGCACATACGCCATCTGGAGGAAGGACGTGTGGGTGAATTCCGTTGATTTAGAATCAACTACTTCAACGCATGCATATTTGTGTACTGTTTCTGCTAAATAAAGTCAAATCGAACTGAGGAGCAGACAGTTTGTCACCATGCAGTTTTAGTTCCACAACATCAGCCGATATGCATATAGACTCGTCATATATTTCAACATACACACATACTTGTAGTTGTGATCATTCTGAAACTTTGGGAAACCTGCCCTCAAACGCGTTATAGTCACCGGGAGAGTGGCAATGGCTTCCATGCGTTTTAAAATGTATGTTTGAGGAAGGGACCATCTGAAAAGTTATCAGTGGCATTCATCGAGAAGGCTTAAAATGTCTGAAATGAAGGTCGGATTGAACATGTATAGATTCAATCTCGGCCTAACAGAAAACGATCCAAAAATCTAATTTTACACAACGCCCTGCTATGTATGCTGTTTACATACTTAGCTTTTGTTTATGATTATACGTAGTATGGTTATTTGAAAATACATACTTAACTTTTGTCCATGCTTGTAAGTTGTCACATGTGTCAGGTAGGGTAGTATTTTCATAGGCATTTCGCAATTAGACTTTTCTGACATATGTCAGGTAGGCCAGTCATTTTCGTTTAGAATTACTCTTATTCTGATGTGACATAGGTCATGTAGTCATGTGTATTTATATATACATTTTGGTAAACAAATTCATTCCTGTTCTAGAATTCCGTTTCTAAGGATAAATCTGTAAGGAATCTACTTTAGTAATTAGAGTTGTGTTGTTGAAATCAGATATAATTTGAGAGGAATTATTCATTTAAAATATTCATTGGAATTACTAAAGTGCTCATTGATTTTTGGATTAATACATGATTTTGGGATTTAAGAAAACTCATTCAAATACATCCAAGATTACATCTTTGTGGTACATCAGGACATTCAAGGCTATTGGAATTCATTCGGAACATTCTATTATTTTGGATTTGTGATTAGGACATTTAGGATTATTTGGAATTTAACTCAAAAATTGTAAGTGTCTTTTGAATTTTCACTTTAATTGTCTGGAAATAAATTACTTTTTGATTTTAGTTGATTTTATTGGTTTCACTTTCTTTCTGTTACATATTTTAAGACATAGAGTCGTTACAGCCCTAATATATTTATACCATTACTTTTGCTCAATCTATTCTACAATTAAATATATAATTTATATTTTTCCAGATGAATGATATTTTGATCCTCTCCTTCGTCCTCGGGCTACTTCAGTTAATAAGACTGTCCTCCGGACTGCTTAGCTTAAGACAAACTGGTGGGTATATTCAGGTTCAAATTTCTTGGAACAAGTTGACACCATTAACATATTATTATTTAATTTTCTTCACGAGTCTTCTGTTTCCTTACGCTTTACTATATTTTAGCTGTAAATCCTTTTCTGAAAGTTGTAATTATTAAAATAAAATGTTTTATGTCTATAATGTAACTTATTCTTCTTTATCTCATAAATTGTAATTTTGGATGTCAGCTTGCTTTCTGATAGACATTTGTTTCGTTCAAACAGGATGTAGCTCTGAGGTCGATGTTGTATTCGCATTGGATGGCTCCGACACTGTGTTACCATCCGAATTCATTCAGCAAAAAGCCTTTCTTACATCTCAAACTGTGCTCTATGATATTTCTCCCAATAAAATACAGATTGGGGCGTTTGCTTATGGCCAAGGAACGAGTAACATCTCGGGCTTGAATCCGTTCCGGGACGGAAAGGAGTTGATTTCGTTTGTTTCCTCTCTGACACCACCCACTGGAGTAAGTTCATTGAGTTTGGCGTTAAATCTAGTTTGGGACATTTTAAGTTCAGAAGGACGGCAAAATGCGAACAAATTAGGATTTATCTTCACAAGTGGACCAATGAGCAACACGACTTCTACAGCTGCTTTCGCGCAAGTCATGAGGAACAGTAATATATCTATTGTTCTGGTAGGAGTGGGACCAGAACCAAATGAAACAGACATGGAGACAATAACCGGAAACAGAAGTCATGTAATAAAGGTGGACACATTTGATTCTCTTTTCTCCATTGCTCATTCAGTAAGGTCTCTTATATGCACAGGTAGGTATTTGTATTTTCCTAGTTCTTTTGTGGGGTTTTTTTTGTGGCTGTTATAAATGTATAGGGTAGAATAGTACCAATACATGAGTTTTCATACTCACAAGGCAAAACTATGACCTACTGCCCACGTTCAAAGCTCTTTTTTTTCGCTTTGCAAGAATGATCGATTTTAAGTGTATTACGATTCTCTTTGATATTTTCTTATATATATATATATATATATATATATATATATATATATATATATATATATATATATATATATATATATATATATATATATATATAAGTTCAGTTTTATTTCGCTGCGCAAGAATGAGTAGCTAGTGTTAAATATGATCTTGTCACTTATAGTTTTCTCCACAAAGATAATTGAGTGCATGCAAGGTATGATGGCAGGGAGTGGACTTATCCTATCGTTACACATAAAGTTGGGATATTCATGCACCATATTAATGCAAAGAGTGGACGTATCCTACCGTTACACATATGGGTTGCAGATTCATGCATGACATCATGCCAGAGAGTAAACTTGTTCTATCGTTACACACAAAGATGGGAGATTCATGCACTATATGATGGCAGAGAGTGGACTTATCCTATCGTTACACCTAAGGGTGGAAGATTCATGCACGATATAATGGCAGAGAATGGACTTATCCTATCGTTACAGATACCGGTGGGAGATTCATGCCCGATATAATGGCAGAGAGTGGACTTATCCTATCGTTACAAACAAGGGTGGGATATTCATGTACGATATGATGGCAGAGAGTGGACTGTACTATCGTTACAAATAAGGGTGGGAGATTCATGCACGATATCACGGCAGATAGTGGACTTATCCTATCGTTACACATAAGGGTGGGGAATTCATGCACAATATCACGGCAGAGAGTAGACTTATCCTATCGTTACACATGAGGGTTGGATATTCATGCACGATATCATGGCAGAGAGTAGAATTATCCTATCGTTACACATAAGGGTGGGAGTTTCATGCACGATATCATGGCAGAGAGTAGACTTATCCTATCGTTACACATAAGGGTGGGAGTTTCATGCACGATATCATGGCAGAGAGTAGATTTATCCTATCGTTACACATAAGGGTGGGATATTCATGCACGATATCATGGCAGAGAGTAGACTTATCCTATCGTTACACATAAGGGTGGGAGATTCATCGGTATCAGCTTGATCCAATGCCGCATTCGTTAGATTTACCATTTTATGCTTTCTTGCCTATTGAGGCATCGTGCATATTGCAGGGATATCAATACATGGATTGCATATGATAGCAATATTTTATGCCGAATAAAAGTTTTTTCGCATGTCTATCAGAGAGACTCTTCCTAATACACAACACTTTTCCATCATATTATGCTTACACTGTAAGGCAAGTGACTTTTACTTAAGTTTTAAATGCTTTGTTTGATCATGCGACCTTGTCTTAAGTTTGTTCAATTCCAGAAAGGTTCTGCTATGAAATAAAGTTGATGCCGTGTTAATATTATTTATTTTGTATAATTATCCTGTGCAATGAGGTGCCTATGCAGTGTGGTGCCTGGGCACTATCAAATGTCTGCAAAGATGAACATTCATAACTATTTTTGTGTAGACAAAAGTAGTCATATGTGGTTACATGTAAAAAAATAGTGACAACCCAGACATGTACAGCTTTAAATAAAAATGTACGTGCTTTTTGAAATGATGTGTAAGTTTACAACCGTGCACTCTACCTTAATAATGCAAAGTCTCTTGAATTAGTATGACCAACACCACGGAGTAAGTCATATATGGATGTGTGTAATGTGTATATATATATATATATATATATATATATATATATATATATATATATATATATATATATATATATATATAGATATATATATATATATATATATATATATATATATATATATATATATATATATATATATATATATATATATATATATATATATATATATATATATATATATCCATTATGTCTGTGTAATTGGTACGGTACCCAATTTGGAAACGTTTGCGATGCTCTGGTAAATAAACAACATGTAAATACTTTCATAAACTTTACATCCTTTGGGATATTGCTTTTACAAGCCAATTTGATGTGCTTTTCTATAACGTTTTATTGAAAATGAAAATCTGAAATACCGTACATACTCGCGTGTACAAATCGGATCCAATGTATGGACTCAGATCCAGACACTTTATGCGACAGCAGAGTTGAGTCAATGCAGTTTGCTGTTTGCAGTTGGACTAATTTATAAGCGAGTATATATGGTATAGGTATATTAATTTTTATAGCATCTCTGTATTGATTATTTTTAATTGTTTTCTTAATTTAACACAGAGTCGTCATACCCAGCGAAGGATACAGAACTAGAAAATGCTCAAAAGAGAAATTCAAGATTAAGTGTTTGGAACATTCACGACAGACCAGAGCTGGATCCAAGAGCCAAGAAAGGATTAGCCCATGTTGAACAACAAAACAGCATTGTCCTCCAGGATCGGGTTGTAAATGCGTCTATATTTGACAATGCAACATTTGAAAACTCCGATAACTCCTCAGAGGAGAATGACATGTTTTTTGCACCAGACAACAATACTTACGCCATTTCTTTCGAAGGTATAAGTAATGGTACTGATAATGACTCTGTTTTGTACTCTCCACTTCAAATTCAAAACGAAACTCTCGAAGTTCAAATATCCGCTGTGTTGGTTTCTAACTTGTCTGCAGGAATTTATCATTTATCCTCCAATAGTGTAACACCTGAATCTCAGCCCTCAAATATATCTTATTCAAGCAGTGATCCCTTCAATACAACAGATGATAGCCAGGAAGAAGCAATGCCTTCTTCAGATATTTCATCAAGAGAAACAGCTAAAGACAGTTCATCAACTACACCTACCATGGAGACAGGACATATACAAGATCCCTCGTCGAATAATGTGTCGAATGATTTTACAACTTTAGATTCTGTTATGTCTGCATTTCTTTTCGATACATCGTCCAATCTACTAAACTCGACTGAAAAAGTAGAACATCAAAGTGATGTGAAATACGAACCGTCTATAACAAATAGGAGTGCAACAGAGTTTATGACACCCAATTCAGTTATTAAAGAATATGATTCCAAGCTTAAAATGCAGTTTTTCGATGCTTCCTTCGACTTATTAAAAACTCTGCATCTTCCCGATAGGACAAATGAAAGAAATAAAACTCAGACACAGACGCCTGAGGAAACAATGTCAGCTTCAAAAGTTTCTGATACGGACAGCAAGGAAGTGATATCAGATGCATCATTTGACCCTCTAAAAAGTTTAATAAAATCTGCACAGCCAGCAGTTAGCAATAACTCTCATGACATAAGTATGAGAAACAACGAACCATCTGAAACTGACAACGTACCGAGCGATGGGAAGGGGGTCGACTCTGTTTTGAAAATGCAATCTTTCGATACGAAATCTAGTTTACTGAAAGCGGCGTCTATACAGCCTGAGGAATCCAAGTTGGGCGATGCGACTGAGATGGAAAATCCACTGCAACAGAAGAAAGACCATGCTGTATACGATTCGTCACTAAAGAAGAAACTTTTCGAGGCTCCATTTGAGCTTTTGCAAACGAACATAAGATTAGGCAAGCAAAACACCGATAGAAGAAATGTTTCGGACAAAGTGACAATTACCAATTTAGTTAATCCTAAAGTCGAAACTCATGATTCGCACGCGAAAAAAACTTTTTTTGATGCTCCTTTGGATCTATTAAAAACTGAAATAACAAAACCTTCACTGCCTTCACTAAGCGAACATCTTGATAATCCACTCAGTTTCAAATTGGACAGCAACGTCGACAAAAAGGCGCATGAATCAATCCTAAAAAAGCGGTTGTTCGATTCACCCTTTGACCTTCTTAAAACTATAACTTCAAACAAAACGGACATGAAAGCTCCGAAGTCTTCAAAGGAAAAGACGCTGACTGATAGCGCAGAGCAAGACCGACCTATATTACAAACAGCATATACTTTCGATTTTTCTAATAAAGGTCATGAGAAGGAGTCACAGAGTAAATTGCCAGCTGAACCCATTTTTTCACATATAGTACCTGATACAATTATGGGTAGTGATTCTCCTTTTAATTTAAAACCCTTCAGTTCTCCTGATACGATTAAAATGATTGATGCAAATAAAGACAAAGAAAATACCAAAACAGAAATAACACTGCTGGATAATGACGAGGCTATAACCACTAAAGAATCAAACGATAATATAAAGCATATATCATTAGAATCTAGCTTAGAGAAGTCATTCTTTGATTCAAGGTTTGATTTTCTGAAAACAGCCTTCGGTGTAAAGATGGATAACGTTAAGCCCAATGTAACGAACGGGTCAACTGAAACTCTTGGCGATAAAAAACAACAAATAAAATCATCTGTGCATGACTCGAAAACGAAAAAGAAATTTTTCGATTCGTCGTTTGATTTACTAAAAACGATTGTACCTAAGAAGGAAACCGATGGCATAATTAATTCTATATCTGCAGCAATTGACAATATATCTAATTCAACTAAATTAAAACCATCCATTGTAGATTTGTCACTAGTTCCACCCACAGAAGCATCAAAAACTTCATTAGGAACAAAGGACACTGAAAAGTACGATTTAAAGGAAACATTAGATCAAACGATAGCAAAGAATCATTTATTTGACTCAGATTTTTCTTTCCCGAATACAGTAGTGAAAAACGTGGAACCCTCACCAATTGAAAATTCAGAGGAGGCGACTACAACTGATACCAACAGAACTTCAGATGAACAATTGACCAAAGAGGCTGAGCAAATGAATAATTTGAGTTCCAAACCATCCGATGCAACTTTGTTACATCCAAAGTATACATCAACAGACATCTTTAAAGAAAAGACAAGGCCAAATCCCGTGAAGTCTGTAGACATAAAGGTTGAAGGAGATTCAAAAACTACAATCTATGAAGCGAATTTAGAAAAGAAGTTTTTTGATTCATCAATTCACTTGCTATCAACCATCGTGAAAGCAAAATTACCTAATTCATTATTATCCAGTAAATCTGGCAAAGCTGATGTTGCCATCGCTGTTTCAGAACCTATTATGGAACCTTCTATTGCATTTCCAGACGATGAGCAGAAACATAAAACGATCCCACTGGAAATAGTTATTGCTTTGCAAAATAAAACAGCACTCAAAGCAGAGGGAACTTTGGCCAAAGAAAAACTCGAAATAGGATCGCTATTAAAGAGGAAGTTTTTTGATACATCGTCGCTGTCCAAACTTGATGTCAGTGATAAACAACTACGTCCTAGCCTTTTGCAGATCAATGCAAAAGTTTTGAGTAAAGATTTGACTAAGGTAGAAAGTGCGCGAATCATTCCAGTAAACGGCAGTCACGATGACGACGAAACTGATGCTAGTCAGTCAAAAATTATCACAGATCCCAAAACTGATGCATTTTCAAGAGTAAAGGGCGTTACTGCGACCGAGCCAGGTCTGTTCGACCAGTTCTTTCATTTTTCAGAGCCCGTGCCAAAACAGAGCCAGTCAGTGGAAACTCCTCCAGACTTCGTTGAAAATACACCAGACATTGCTCCTCCTCCGATTATTCCAGGGAAGATGTTTCTACCACCACCACCTTCTCCTCCTCCAATGGATGTTACCGAAAGCTTTGGAATGCAGCACTTGAAGACATCGGAGGCCCACTCGTTCAGAACGTACACATTCCCAGTGGTAGGGGCAGGGAAGAAAGATACTAAGCAAGATGCTAGGATATCAGATTCAGCGGATACTGACACCTTTGCAGGAGACTTTCTGCACGCGATTGCACAGACATCAACGATGCTACCCGTGAAAGACACTGGTCAGATATCTACTACGCAGGCAATGACCACGGAGGATACATCATCCACCAGAGGACACAAATCATCCAAATTGCAAGTAAAAAAATCTGATTCAAATGTAAATGCTGAATTGCAGCAAATCAACGAAATTTCTTCGCAAGCACGTTCCTCTCGTGCATATCCAACAGGTCTGGAGGAGCAAGCATTGAAGGAACTTAGGAAACTTCAACTTAAGCGTGCTCTTATGTCAAGGGTGACGGCACTTACTGATAGAAAATTACTTCCTCCACAGCAAATGGCCCAGTTAAAGGATAAACTGATTGCGGTGATGAAAGCCAAGGCAATGAAGTCGAGAAATATTCCAGGTAGCTATATTGTTATATATGTATGCACCACTAAATGTTTCTCTCACTCTGTTTGTATCATATACGTCATTATAATGCCACTTTCTCCAGTAAAATTAGTCTGTCTCATATATTTCATTACAACGCCACATCCTTCAGTAAAATTAAAGAGTTTTTTTTAGATAGTTAAAGGTCGTCAGTGGCATTTGAAAATAAGCGGCGGTTTTATATAATTGCAAATATTTTAAAATTAACACAAGTTTTTACTGTATCGTTTCATATCTTTTTTTTTCTTTTCTTTTCTAAAAGGTGAAGCTCAGTGGTACAAGTAAATTTTAACCCCTAACGGTAGTACCGACAATAAATGTCTAAACGGTACGGTGTACCTGACCGTACCGGCTTACTTGTACCACTGGTGAAACGGGACGATATGATTTTGGCCATGTCGGTTTTACGCATTTAAAATATATAGCATAATCAATTTCCTGTTGTCTATTTTATCTTCGTTAAAGAGGATATTTGCCAAGAATCCCCTCTTGAGACAGACCCTTCTTTCTACAAACAAAGGATTGGAAATGAAACGGTTGTACGGCCTTGCCCTCTTGGCACCTTATTTAATGCAACTGCATGTGGATGCACCATCAGTCATGTAGCTGAGACATTTGCACGTAAGTGACTTTGCTTTAACCGAGTTAATTCAATGCTTAATATATCATGCATTGCTTGAAAGTTTTCTTATTTTGAGACTAACGTTGTTGATTTGCAGCAAAACGTGTTAATTTAAAATAGGACTACATACGTGATGAGACCTTTAAAAGAATCAGTGGCCCGAAAATCAGAATTTTTAAACCGAAAAGTCTGGACTTTTTTGTACGACACGTCTTGAAATGAAAATTCAAAACTTCGTTATTACAATGTGCATTTGCAGACGAGCCTTGAATCAAATTTTATTTAACAAGCAAAATATTTTAAATCATATTATAAAGAAAATATCGGTAATTGTGGGTAATTTATGCAGAAATGTCAACGAGGAAAAGGCTTTCAAGTTCAGAGGGAAACTTAAGTTTTGGAGAAGGATGTACAAAAGCGGAGGGGTGGGGGGTGGGGGTGGGGGACAGCTTGGGACAATTGTTTCCAGACCTGCATTTACCAGCATTCTATCTCAATGTTTCTTTATGAAATCAGAAAACCCATGTTCCTACCTACCAACATGCATGCATACATACATACATACATACATACATACATACATACATACATACATACATACATACATACATACATACATACATACATACATACATACATACATACATACATACATACATACATACTATGTAAGATGTCCCTATCATTTCATTTTATCGCTTAGGAGGCGCTCTACAGATAATACGTGCTTCTGAGAGAGTGACAGGTGTAAGATGATGTTGTTTCCATTTGCAACATGCACAGTTGAGAGAATGTTGGCATACCTCTATGCTACTGTGGCTGAAATGTCCTTACATATTGTACTTGTGGAAATTGGACATGATCTAAGCACACAGCAGACAGAAATGGCCACTCTAAAGTACTCGAAAAATCAGCCTGAATTAGTCAAAAGTACACTATTTTCAGCAGTTATGAAAATAGGGAAACGAATTTTGCCAGAGTAGGCAATACCAGCCTCTGAAAGTACAATGAATGAATTACAAAATATATAAAAATTAAACAAAGTATCGGCTCTTTTTTAAAATTTATTTACCTTTGAATTCCTGGAAGTGAAAATGACCAAGCAGAGCTAGCAGTTTTTTGAGAGGTGCACATCTTAAGTAAGATCAAGCTGTATACTCTATAACCCAAATTGCACCCATTAATCATACACCAAAAAAAAAGGGAATTTAAAGTTCTTTTAACAATACCTAAAATACACACGGTCTTTTTTAAATTGTCAGGACAACCAGTGAGGAAAACCTGGGTAATTCTTTTCTTTAAAAATCTAACCCTATGCAAAGTACGAAACTTAATACCATTTTATAATTTAATATTTTCTCTTATAAGCATGCAATGCTGAGCTTCTGATGGAATTTGAGCAAGATTATGAGGATCATTCCGGAATGGCGTCCGCTGTGGGAGCAAGGGACGTTTCCATAGACAGAGGGAGCGCTCATTTTACCGGAAGTAGTCAACTCACTATTTGGCGGTTCAGTGGCACTCATATAGGAAACCAACTGGACATAAAAGTCAGAGTTAAACCGATGCCAAGTCAGTTTAAGACGCAGCATCTCATAGGAAACTGTGATATGGATTTGCCCATGACTTTTGGAATGGAGTTAGATACAGAAAGAGAGGTGATGTTATTCTTTATTCAAACCGAAATCCGTGGAAAGGCAGTCTTGGAGCTCAAGTATAATGTAAGTATATCTACGCTGATACTAACTCTCTAAAGGTACTTTTTAATAATTAGCATTTTATGTTGCTATGATCTTTGATGTAGCACTTTGATAAATACTGAATACTACAGGGTTTAAAAAATGGATATTAGAACGGGGAAATCTGAAATCTACAAACCATCCGTCCCTACGAGGCTTAAACCATCCGCGTATTGTATATACTTGTGTGTGTTTGTATCACTGTTTCAATTCTATCGTCGATAGATTTAAGCTACAGTGCCAGACTTATTATAATTTAAGGTTCCACGATGGTTCTTTGGATATTTTTTTTATTACGAAGTAATTATCGATTAAGTGTATTAAAAAGGCATTAAAAGTCTATTCCCAAACAAAAATTGAAAATAAAACCAGCGTACATGAATAAGAAAAAAAAGACCTGTTTCTATTCCGACCTGGTCCAAACCCAGGTACGGGGAGAGTATTTTGTCTTCTTTGCTATTATGAAGGCTGTTACATTAAAAAAAACAACGATGGTTCTTTTAACACTGATAAAATGCAGGTACTTACATCAAACTAATACAGTTTTAATATTAGATATAAAGAAATGATAAAACTTCTAAAATTTCCAGCCCATCACATGGAATGATGCTCGTCTACGATATGATGGCCTTGAATTTTCTGCAATTGTGAACTCGGACAAGAAATCTATGCCTCTAGGAGGTAATCACATCTCTCTCTCTCTCTCTCTCTCTCTCTCTCTCTCTCTCTCTCTCTCTCTCTCTCTCTCTCTCTGTGACAAGATATGAATATTTGATGTAACATCGTTAGATTTTTTAACCTACAAATAAGCTTTAAATAAGTGTTATAAACTTTCAAACCAATTCCATGTTCAGACTTACTACTGTCATAGATAGTGCTCAATTTATGGATCAATCAGCTGAAAATTTATTTGAGGGCGCTTTAATATCACTTCAGTAAAATTTATGTCATATGAGTGTTATATGTGATGTTTCGTATTTTTTTCTCTACTTTCTTGCAAGAAGTGCCTGTTAATCCAGTTACTCATCAAATATAAAACAGTCACAAACGTTACAATAATTAGACAGGTCTTATTTGTACATATCTTCGGTCTGTCAATGTTTGTACGGATAGCAAGCTGTATATTTGATTTAAAAACGTCCCCTTGCTGGGTTTGTTTGACCAGACGATGTGGTGGTAACCCGAAAAGTATAAGGATTAGTACTATTTATACGAGAGTTCGATAAATGATGGAGTCAAAATGTCTGCAATGAAGAGCTAGTGGATGAATAAGATAACAAAATAAGGTTTATTTATTCCGTGATGTAAATATCAAGAAAAAAAATGTAAAATTGATATTGATATGTTTAAAACTAATCAATTTCAGGTAACGTGGTAAATAGGCATTGATATGTTTAAAACTGATTCCAGGTAACGTGGTAAACAGGCATTGATATGTTTAAAACTAATCAATTTCAGATAACGTGGTAAACAGGCACTGATATGTTTAAAACTAATCAATTTCAGGTAATGTGGTAAACAGGCGTTGATACGTTTGAAACTAATCAATTTCAGGTAATGTGGTCAACAGGCATGTTCCACTTGTTATAGGTGCTTGTGATGACAAAACCGGAGGATTCACCGGACATATCGATAAAGTGAGAAAAGTGCATACATACGCATATAATACATGTTGTTTTCTCTCAGTAATCATTGTATTCTTTCAGAACAGTATTTGCTAAATTATATATGTGTAATCTCTCTCTCTCTCTCTCTCTCTCTCTCTCTCTATATATATATATATATATATATATATATATATATATATGAAGTTATGTTAAAGAATATACATACAGCAGAGATATATTTTTCTCATGTGTATAAATGTACATGTATGTATATATATATATATATATATATATATATATATATATATATATATATATATATATATATGATGGATAGGTGAGTGCTTACATGGCTGGACGTGTATGAGTTAATTTCATCTGATACGGCACTGTATGGTATATTATATACAAAAACACGATTGAATATAATATTTTCAGATTAAAGTAAGTTTAAAAGTTTTATTTTGATATGGTGACTTTTATATAATTTCTCTTTCAGTTGTCTATCTATTTCTGTATTCGTGGCGAAAACGGCAGCTAGGTGCACATGGAATCATGGTGTCAACAGATATTCTGTGGTTCTGATGAAGGATTATTTGCATAATCCTCTAGACATCCTGTAACCCTGATACACATTGAAACGAATGGCAGTTATGCCCTTGGTACTTGGTACGAGTCAACCCAAAACGAGAAAAAGGAGAAGGAAGATTGGTGTATTGCTAGAATTCGGCAAAGGTCCGCTAGTTATGCCGTAAATTTAGTCTTTGTTCCTGTCTTTATTTGTTGTATTCAATATATCAATATCGTCATAGAAGCATTATCTACCGTATATACTCGCATATAATATATATATATATATATATATATATATATATATATATATATATATATATATATATATAATATAATATAATAACAACTGCAAACTGCATAGACCCAGATCTGCAGTCGCATAATGAGCCGGCAGATCTGGGTCTATGCAGTTTGTAAGGACTAATCAGTTGAACAAACAACACAGACCCTGATCTATCGGCGCATTATGCGACGGTTGATCGGGGTCTATGTTGTTTGCTTTTGGTTTATACGCGAGTACATACGGTAAATAAGATATAATGTGTGTATCATTGATGTATAATGACATATCTCGAATTCTTAATACTTTTCAACGATTTAAAAGAATGGATGTGTATTTCAGTCTCTAAATGGAGAACAGTGTTTCGTCACTTTTTCCTGCTTAGTGCTAACAGAAACCTTGATATTACCTTGTCCTTTCCCGCTTAGTTCTAAGATAAACCTCGATATTTACTCGCTCTTTTCCGCTTAGTGCTAAGAGAAACCTCGACATTTCCTTGCTCATTTCCGCTTAGTTATAAGATAAACCTCGATATTTACTCGTACTTTCTTGCCTAGTGTTTAGGGAAACCTCGATATTTCCTCGCTCTTTCCTGCTAAGTGCTTAGAGAAACCTCGATTCTGTTTTAAAACTTTAATGACCATCAAAGGAAAACATTTTCACTCAAATTTTATTTCACGTCTTTTATAATTCCTAAATGAAAACGGAATTATTAACAAAACGTCAAACTTGTATTGTCCATAGATAAACCTCTAATGTGTGTGCGGCCACAGTATGGAAATTGTTTTATAGACACATAGTTCCATTACGAAGAAGCAAACACACATCTGCGCTTGTATCATAGCATTTTGTCATTAATACCTGTTGACCATGCTTGACACAATACCTATTCGATCCCATATCTTGCATATTGAATGAAATCTAAATATCAATTCATAAAGGGCTGGTTTTGCAATTTGCATGGCTATTTTGCTCTGAAATATTTACGTTTTGAAACATTTTGTTTCCTTCAAACAATACAACACAGATCCTACTTCGATGGGTCATGTTCAGAAAAAAGTTTCTTAATCACCATGGAAACTAAACGACATAATTCTTAGCAGCTTGTTAGACACATTAAAGTATATAACATCTGATATATTCCGAGCACAGATACACTTATTATATACACGTATCAAAATGGAAATCTTTTATATACATTCATACATTAAAATTTTTAAACTGAATAGGGAAAAGAAAACCGATCAATTTCAAGCGTGTTTAATTGTGAAATAGGCATTCACTTTCACTAACAATACTGGTCACCAAGAGAGGAATTTTACTAGAAGATTATATCAGTGTCCAAGTCTTAGCAGATTTACCTAGGTTACATTTATATATTGACGTACATTTGTAAATTCGATGCAATTCAGTTGTAGTACTTCTTGTTATTTGCTGCTGTGTACTCGAAAAAAACAAAAGAACATGTTGTATTAATTTTTTGTGCTTGTTTTTACAACGTTCAAAACATCTCTTAGCTAGAAGCTTCAAATCAGATATTAGTGCAAATAATGGATTCTTCTTTCGCTGTATTCATTTTCGACCTGGTTTAATTTACACAGAAATATACAGTAATGCCTACGTGCATTCAAGTTTTCCTATGAGACTGATTTTGAATTATTAAATAGCAAAAACGACGACAGAACTACTAAAAGTTGCGTATATGACTGGTGAACACGCCATCTGTCATCCTCTGTGACATTTTGACTTAGCCAATATATCATCTTCACACAATAGACTATTCTTTGTCGTGATGGTTCCGAGTTAAGCTTCTATCACTGGAACGAATGGTTACGGCTATCCTATGCTGTTCAGGGAAAAAACTGTCTCAAAGCGAGGCGCTTTGCACTTAACGAAAAGAGTTTGTTTAAAAGTGAAGAAGCACACATACAGAGAGAGAGAGAGAGAGAGAGAGAGAGAAAGAGAGAGAGAAAAGAGAGAAGGGGTTATCCTCAAAATGAGCTCGTGAACAATTCTTTCTGTCATTTCTTCTTCTTCATCATCGTACAAGTTTGCATAAGGTTTTTCAATGTAAAATTCGAGTGCAAAGCAAGTTAACTACACTCCAAGTAGATAGTTGATTTATTTTACTCTTGCCTCCGCCTGTGCACATATTTTCCCATGTCAATTATGTGCGAATTTAATGTACAAAGTACTTAGAAAATTCAAAACAAAATTTGGCTGATAAATGCCTTCATCAATATAATGTAGTTGTTTGCTGTAATACAGAAGCGATCGTAAGCTGTAATACGGAACCGACCGTAAGCTGTAATACGGAACCGATCGTAAGCTGTAATACGGAACCGATCGTGAGCTGTAATGAGGAACCAGTCGTAAGCTGTAATACGGAACCGACCGTAAGCTGTAATACGGAACCGATCGTAAGCTGTAATACGGAACCCATCGTAAGCTACACATTGAAATTATTTGCTGTAATACGGAACCGATCGTAAGCTACACATTGAAATTATTTGCTGTAATACGGAACCGATCGTAAGCTACACATTGAAATTATTTGCTGTAATACGGAACAGATCGTAAGCTACACATTGAAATTATTTGCTGTAATATGGAACCGATCGTAAGCTGTAATACGGAACCGATCGCAAGCTGTGATACGGAACCGATCGTACAGCTACACATTGAAATTATTTTTTTTTAAACACACCCGCGGGGAAACTCCTCGTAACGTCTTGAACGTCTGACAAAGTCTCTTAGATCTCCGATTTTCGAAATTTCATAACGTCTCGCTTTTTTATATAAATATTTAATGTCTCCAATAGTCAATAGATGATGATGATGATGAAAACAAGTTTTACTGTTAGAATTATTTGGTATCTTAATAAATTTCTTTATATACTAACGAAGATTTGTAATAAAGCGAAATATGTTTCAATAAATAATGGACGAGTGTTGAACCATTTGTTAATTTTTATCTGATGTTATGTAACAATAGAAAAGATTTGATTTGTGGGAATATTTCTCTTACTAAATAAACTCGTAAATAAATTGAGAAACATCTTCCAGAAAAAAAGCCTTCTTGTAGAAAAAAAGGTCAAACTTTTCCAGTCTATACATATTCCTTATTTGGTTGAAATATACCTTTAAGTAGAGGACAAGAAATCTCTCATCATAAAGTAGTCGCAATAAACTTAGGAAGAACAAATTAATAGTTTCACTCTTGTCAATGAAGTGGACGAGAATGCATCATTTTCATAAGCGCCGACCGCTTAGGTAGGTTCCGCCATATTGTCCTCCGAGCCATCTTGCAATTCACTGATCGATTCGCTTGTAAAGGAGCGAAAATTTTCAACTATCTTCAAAACATTCAAGAGATGTGTGTTGGGAACATGATTTCAGATGAGAGATAATATTCATAAACACTGCTAGAGGATGCTTGTACAACTTTGATGTTCTGGCGCGGGTACTGTAGTCAAATTATGAAGTTTAAAGCACTGGAGTGATTTCAACAAACCGATCACATGGGAACAATGACCAACTAATCTGAATGAAAAATATGGAGAAAAAAAAGTCGCACAACCAAAAAGACATTCACAAGAACATACATTACGATAATATCAACTCTTATTCATCATCATCATCATAAATTAACATGCTAATATCATCATAAATCATACCGGTAAATATTAAAATGCTGATAATAGCAGCAACAACAATATTGGATAATAATAATAATAATAATAATAATAATAATAATAATAATAACAACAACAACAACAACAATATCATATTATCGTTGTTGTTGCTCTTGTTGTGATTATAAATGCTGATGACATCAACTCCAAATCATCAATTTAATAATAATAATAATAATAATAATAAGATCGATTTAAAATTGTCAGACAATTCATAACAAAGTATATGTGCACAATATATCAGTTAATTATTAAAACGATCCTTCCCCTGACTTTCAAGAGCATTGGACTTTGGTAACTTGCTTCGCGGAAAATGATATTTGAACATGCAGCTTGTGGGGAGGCTGTTATTTGGGCATTGATCTTCAGCATCGCAAGGTAACTTTCATCACAATGTTATCCCCCAAACCATTTATATTGTGTATATATCCCTGAATAAAATAGATCAACTCTTTCTTCTGTGCCTGTTTACAAAGTGTACTACAATTTGACAGATAAGAGACCAATAAGTCGTGCGTAATTTTACTGAGCTTGTCACTTTACAGTACAGCTTGTCCGTCATCTTTGACTCCTGTGGCTTCAAATGGAGCGTTTTGGCCTTTTCCGTGAAATAAATATCGAATGTGTCGCAGAGGCAACCATTTTTAATATCATTTATGAGAACGAACGTATCACGTGACGAAATACTATGTCATAGTGCATATGAAAATTAAATGACTGATTCCTTAAAATAGATTCAAAATCTATTTTCAGTCACCAATATATGTCTTAATTTGAATATTTATAGTTTTCAGTTTTGTAGAACATATATGTTCAGGAAACAGATCATAGGTTTCGTACTACTTTGTTCTGCAAGAATGTTATGCTGTTTAATTCTTCGACCCCCCCCCCCCCACTCAGAAAATAAATAAATAAATAAATTTTAAAAATGGGAAGATCATTCCACTTTATACATCTGCGATGTTTTCCTGGCTAGACACAAAAGGCAGAGGTTGCTCCTATTGTCGGTGGCTTGGGGGACGTAGCGACAATGACTAAATCCGCGTGGCTTTTCGCGGTGTGGTGTGGTGGAACTATTCTGAAGATGTGAGTGGTTGGCTTTTAATTGACCTAAATGTATAAACAAATAAGGTTACATTGGCAAAAGATTGATAGCTCGAGAAGTTCAATGGATACACACCCTATTTATCACTCATTCGTTTGGTATGATATTTTACGGCACAGCAACACAAGTAGGTTATTTAGTGTCGAGGCAATTGGAGTTAAGTGCCTTGTCAAAGACACACTGCGGTAGCTGACCCAGGTTGGTCTGATGGTTGGAATCCGTACCCTTTCGGTCGCGAGTCTGGCATTCTAATCACTGAGCCACCGCGGAGCCCTCACTCATTCGTAAACGTAGCAGTTCATATGATTTTATGATTTACGCCTATTACACACACACACACACACACACACACACACACACACACACACACACACACACACACACATATATATATATATATATATATATATATATATATATATATATATATATATATATATATATATATATATATATATATATTACACAATTAGACATTTGCACCTTAAAAGAATATAAAGAGAAAAACTCGAACAGAGTTTATACCGAATACAAAATAAAATATGTGCTTCCTACCTTTTGGTTGTCAAACCACAACACCAAAGAAGGAGAATCTTTATGGTATGTGTTATGTGTTTCTTTCTTTTTTTTTTGTTTTTAAACTACAACCTTTTATATATATATATATATATATATATATATATATATATATATATATATATATATGTGTGTGTGTGTGTGTGTGTGTGTGTGTGTGTGTGTGTGCGTGTGTGTGTGTGTGTTTAATACATTTAAACTACCACCGTACATATACACGTTTTTCAGATATTTTGCTCATTAAAATGTATGAGAAAGTGTAATTGATGTCATAAAAGTCCTAATGTTTTTCACATTTTTACCTGGTGATTTGTACATGTTTACCTGGTGATTTGTACATGTATCTGTGTCAGGAAATGAATAGGGCTGGTCCCTTGAAAGAGGATTATTTTTAATATATTGCTAATCAATGTTTATTACTCGGATGGTAACTTTTTGACTATTCTTTTGAATTATATAATACAACATGGAAAAGAAATGATTTTCATTCCTCTTCCCGAGTAGCAATTTTTAATTTCTCTCTCTCTCTCTCCTTTGATTGCCATTGGACAACCACTCAAAAGCAACACAGACAGTCTTACCTATTCAATATTACCACACATTTCAAATACACCGGCATTTACATATACATTTTCACGTTAAACAAGCAGTTCTTGGAGAGAGATTCCAATAATTATAATAAAAATCATCATCATCATCATCATCATTCAAAATAAAATAATGATAATAACAATAACAGCAAGAGAAACATATGAGCCTGATATCGTTCACATGGCATACATTGGTCTAAAAGACAGATGTAGTAATAAGGCAGGTACCTTGGGTTGAAAGACATCCATGTCAGAATAATTTCCAGCTATCTGGTAGAAATCAACGGTATTTGACATGTTGTTTAACTGTGTTTCTACGTTTAACTTATCTGAACTAGAGGATGGTGCATTGGCATTTTTTGTATGAATGTGAAAGGTGTTCATGCTTGCATTATATCGATGATGGTGCATTGGCATGTTTTGTATGAATGTAAAAGGTGTTCATGCTGGAACTATATCGATGATGGTGCATTGGCATGTTTTGTATGAATGTGAAAGGTGTTCATGCTGGCATTATATAGATGATAGTGCATTGGCATGTTTTGTAAGAATGTGAAAGGTGTTCATGCTGGCATTATATAGATGATAGTGCATTGGTATGTTTTGTAAGAATGTGAAAGGTGTTCATGCTGGCATTATATAGATGATAGTGCATTGGCATGTTTTGTATGAATGTGAAAGGTGTTCATGCTGACACAATATCGATGATGGTGCATTGGTATGTTTTGTATGAATGTGAAAGGTGTTCATGCTGGCATTATATAGATGATAGTGCATTGGCATGTTTTGTAAGAATGTGAAAGGTGTTCATGCTGACACAATATCGATGATGGTGCATTGGTATGTTTTGTATGAATGTGAAAGGTGTTCATGCTGGCATTATATAGATGATAGTGCATTGGCATGTTTTGTATGAATGTGAAAGGTGTTCATGCTGACACAATATCGATGATGGTGCATTGGTATGTTTTGTATGAATGTGAAAGGTGTTCATGCTGACACAATATCGATGATGGTGCATTGGTATGTTTTGTATGAATGTGAAAGGTGTTCATGCTGTATCTATTCAATTTCGTCCATTATTGCAAGGCAGTTCTGGGGAGAAATTCCGTGATAATTTATTTTGAAAATATTAGTAACAATAGCCATACCTGATGGGAGATAAATATCATTTGTAGGTTTTCCACCAGTTTGCTATAGCGTTGCTAAGGGAGCCATCTCGGACACAACTTTGATAGAGCATGTCTTAAGAAACATTCATGTTAAGTTTAATCAAAATTGGCTTAATCGTTCTGGAGAAGTTGAAAATAGGTTTGCTATATGTTTGATATGGAAGCCAGGGATACTATTTTGTATTGTATTGTGAATTGCTAGATAGTAGAGACTTTTATTTAGCGGCGATGGTGCAGAGTGGAGCCATTTTGGTTACTATGAGAGCCCCCCCCCCCCCCCCCAAAAAAAAAAAAAAAAAAAGTTTGAGTTTGAGTGAAAGTCGGCCAGCGGTTTTTGAGAAGACGTTGAAAATAGCAATGCAGACGGATGACACAACGGACGACGCACGCCAGACGCAGGTCCATACCATAAGCCCACTTGGCTTTACGGCCAGGTAAGACAACAATAATAATAATGATAATAATAATAATAATAATAATAATAATAATAATAATAATAATAATAATGCAAGGATAATACATGGTTTGCTGTACACAAACGTTTGCCGAAGCACGGGGAAAGTGTTTGAGACGGAGGTTTAAAGGTCTGTTCCGAGTTTTCAAGCAAACATCTGCACACAGTATTATCATTCTTCTTACATGACCAATTATTAGGTACCTACATTATTTATCAAGTACGCACATAAAGGTGATTTTAAAGACGAAACATCGCTGTATTCAAGCAGCACGTGAAATCAAGATGTTTGACAACAGATGATGTCATAAAAACGCATGCCGTTAAACGAGTCTGAATACCGATCATGTAATAATAATAATAATAATAATAATACAGAAAGCTGCACACCTCCAAACAGCAACGATATTACTGGCAGTCCTTAACCCGTAGGGCCTCGGAAAGTGGACCGCTCTCGGATAAATTGACGAGCCCAAGAAATTATCAAGAGGCTGTTAAAAGGAGGAATTATGTTTACGATGATGATGATCATGATCATGATCATGATGATAATAATAATAATAATAATAATACATTATTTACCTTGATAAAATAAAAAAATAATTGCGCCTTTTTGAAAATGACTTTTGACGTCACTTTTAGCCAATACCTGCTTAGTATAAGATTACATTATATGAATCTATGCTAAATATATTGTGCCTGTAAAAAAATAAAATTTTTAAAAAAGTGGCTAAGCGACCGAAGGGAGACAACTTGCATGAAAAAGAGATCGAAAGAACGAGAAATTAATGCACAACATATGACAAACTCTAAGAGTAGTCTCGTAAAACAGTTTTAATACAGAATTTTTAAAATATTTTTTTTAAAAACAAATCTTTAAGCGTTCTCTTTATTCTAGCCTTCCAATGACCTTCTGGCAGTTCTCCCACACTGTTTTCGTCAGTAACTCCCTCCCCCCACTTTTAATATTTAAATAAAAGTTTTAAGGAGACAGTTGCCATAAAAATGTATGTATTTAAATACATTTTTAAAGTACAATATGCCAATATTTTCTATACGTGCCTATCGACAAGTCCTTGAGAACGCTGATCTTTCCTATTCTCCAGTCACAACGTCACGTTAATATAATTCATTACGTATAAATGTGTACACATAATTGAGAACCCACTTCTATAAACAGGGTTGTTTCATATATATTTAATTTATTTCAATTTATTCCTTTCTTTTGTAAATATGCAAATCAAACATCATAAAGAGCTGTGTATTGTAATTTCTTTATTTCTGTATTCATTAATTTTGTTGTTGTTGTTGTTGTCTTTTGTGTATGCCGTTGAGAAAGAAGTCGTTGGGACCCGAAAGCGCTAAGGCTAGTTTAAGGGCTATTGGTAATGCGAATAGGCTTAACAGGGTGGGTGGGTGTGGTATAGCCATATATCACGTATAGTACGTAATAAGTGAAAAGTTACACTGGTCTACAGCCAAAATGCTTCCGCAATAAATGTTGTCAAACTTCACTAATTCTGGGTCACTGAGAACGAAAATGATGCTTAAAATTGTTGATTGGCTCTAGTTTTAAAGATATTATACTGGGTCAGTATATACGACCCTTGACTTGGGAATGGCGGACGATAAGTGAGTTATAAAGGGAAGGGATCTCAATTTAAACCAGAAATGACTAAAATACATCTTTGACTGGATCTATGAATAAATCTATGACTGGGTTTGGACAGTACTTGCTTTTTAGCCAATACAATGAATGATGCAATCTGAAGCTGGTATTGCGTCATACATGATATGAATTGCATCATGGTATTCCTAGAAGTCATGGATGATGCAATCATAACTAAGCTTACATCACTCTGCTGAAGAAATTGCCCTATATCAGCTCTACAAATCATACAGTGTCGTGCTCTCTTATTTGTCCGTGTTTGATTTTGCAAAGCGACACATTTCTGTTTAACCAAAGTGAGCAAAGATGCCTCGTACGTGTGTGAACAATGCAGATAACTTCTGCTATGTGCTTGGTGAAGTGACTTTTGCATCACAAAAGCGCCGTATAACCACTATGGTTAAGAAAGCCTATCACCTTTTTTTTGGCTTCAAAATTGGAGATCAGGACAAGATGTGGGCCCCACACATATGCTGCAACACTTGTGCAACAAATCTTCGCCAGTGGTTGAACAGGAAAAGGAAATCTATGCCTTTTGCAGTGCCAATGATTTGGAGAGAGCCAACAGCTCATACCAGCAATTGTTACTTCTGCATGGTGCCTCCAGTTGGAAAAGGTGTGTCAAAGAAGAAAAAGTGGACTGTGCATTATCCAAACATTCCGTCAGCTATACGCCCAGTACCCCATGGGAGAGGACTGCCGGTTCCTGATGCACCAGAATCATTCTCACTTGAGTCAGACGAGGAAGAGGAAGAGGATGAAACTTCTAGTCCTGAACCATCAATGTCACATGACCCATATTTTATCCCATCCTCCTCCTCTGAACCACACCTGATAACACAAGGTGAACTGAATGACCTTGTCAGGGATTTGGAACTACCCAAGAGTAAGGCAGAGCTGTTGGGCTCCAGACTACAGCAGTGGAATCTCCTGGCAGGCGATTTTAGGGTTTCCATGTTCCGTGACCGTCAAAAGGATCTTGTCCCATTCTTCTTCATGGAAGGTTATCTTGTAGCCTGAAACAACATCGATGGTGTGATGGCAGCCCTCAACATCGTTCTTTGTTCATGATCCAGATGAGTGGAGACTGTTCATTGATTCATCGAAGACGAGTCTTAAAGCTGTTTTGCTGCATAATGGCAGTGTTTTGCCATCAATTCCAGTTGGTCATGCAGTCCATACGAAGGAAACCTATGAAAAGATGAAACAACTTTTGAGGTGCATAAACTATGACCAACATCAGTGGCAGCTTTGTGGCGATTTCAAGGTTCTTGCTCTCTTGCTTGGTCTTCATACTGGATACACAAAGTACTGCTGTTTTCTCTGCGAATGGGATAGTTGTGCGAGAGATTCCCACTACATCAAGAGAGATTGGCCACTCCGACAGTCATTGGAGCCTGGGATGAAAAGTGTTCAGCATCCACCATTTGTTGAATCAAGGAATATTTTGTTACCACCCTTGCACATCAAGCTGGGTCTGATGAAGAACTTTGTCAAGGTCATGGACAAAACACAAGCAGCTTGCAAGTACCTCCGTGGAAAATGTCCAAGGTTAAATGAAACTAAGATAAAGGAAGGTGTCTTTGTTGGTCCTCAGATTCGTGAACTTCTTCGAGATGATGCATTTCACCGTGCACTGTGTGACAAGGAAAAGACGGCATGGAAAGCCTTCCAGTTAGTGGCAACAAATTTTCTCGGAAACAACACAATAAGGCAGACAACTACAGGGAGTTGGTGGAAAACTTCCTCAAGGCATACAAAAGCCTTGGTTGCAACATGTCACTAAAGATACATTTTTTGCACTCTCATCTAGATTTGTTTCCACCGAACTGCGGAGCAGTAAGCGACGAGCATGGCGAGCGATATCACCAGGACATTGCAACAATGGAGAAACACTATCAGGGCAAATGGAGCCCATCAATGCTTGCAGACTATTGCTGGACAGTGATAAGAGATGCTCCATTTAATGAATACAAGAGACAAGCCAAGAAGCGCCGAGTAGACACTGAATAAGGACTAAACTATGTACTTATATATACATAATAGTTTTTTGACTTTTGTTTCAATATATTTTTTATTTATATAACCCTTTTGCTGTTTTTTAAAGTGTTATATAAACAGGACAGGTGAAATATTATCATGTAAAGCAACCATAAACACATGAAAAGACCTAGGTTTACAATTTATGATTAAAACTCTACTATGTACACAATATACACAGACGTGAAATGTAAAAACTTAAATATCTTGGAAACAGTAGCCAATCAGTTTACTTTAATTGTCATATTTGAATTCAGCACATCAAAATCCATAATAAATAGCACATTTTATCTCTGAAGCAGACGACCTCGAAAAAATTGTAGACCATTGTTATAAATTACTAACTTAAAAAACTGTCATTTAAATGTCCAGGTACAATCTGTTTTGATGAAAATATATTTATAAGAGTTAAAACAGGCAATTTTATATTGCATTTTACGCGCAATAGATCACGGCATTGAGATAGTATTGAGCTATTGCATTGTAATTATCGTGTTGCATGAAGACTAAGCAAGATGCAACGAGCGTTACATTTTTCATATACACTGGGCCTTGGGTACAATGCATGTGGCCAACATCGCGATGCCATGTAATGAGTCCTGCAAAATAGTTTTCCTTCTAGTCAACCCGGTTCTGACTTACAGTCATATTACACGCATATCTGTAACCCGATAGCTATAAAACTTTCCATATTGAAAGTACAGTTTTGGTCGGTACTGTTAATAGCGAAGAAAATTCCTAAACATTCCTAAAATACATTTTTTGCTTGTTTACATTTTACTTCTTTTCGTCTCTTCTTTCACTGCATGTAGTTCTGTAAATATTAATCCGCCAAAGTTTATATCTTCGGGTATTATCAGTCCTTCGTTCTCAATACCCGTCTAAAGAGAATGAAAATTACTTGACATTAGCTAATTGTCCTAAATAAACCTTATATGTATGCATACATGTGATATATATTGAATTTTAAGTATGAGAACTATTGTAGTTGTGGTATGTGTTTCCGCTATTGTGTGAGAAGGCACTCCCCCCCCCCCCCAAAGCAAGAGTGGTTCAAATTAAGAAAAAGACAAATTTTAACAAAATTACAAAACTGATCAGGTAAGATATATGAGCAGTTGCATACTTTAGACAAAGGTACTTCGTTCAATTCTGTTGGATGTTACGATTGTCAATAATCGTGAATATTAAACTAAGTACACCGCAACATGCTTAGTGATGGTGAATATGACATGTGTACACGTGGTTTTCTACAGCGGATTCTACGGTGTGTCGAATAAGCCACGTGTATGTACAGAAAGACATGTGATCGGAGAATATGAAAATATTCCAGACTGTTCATTTTGGGGATCATTAATAATGTTTGGGCCTGATCATTATTATTATTACCAATATACATGTACAATTATGTCACTGTCTCCATCAAAAAATTATGCTTATGCCCCGTACAGGCCTCCCTATCTTTCTTAGTAACTACTGTCAAGGTTGTTCACGACTGACAAAAATCCATATTATTTGCAAACAATATGTGCAGAAAAACAGCTCATGTTCAATTTCTCCAAGTTTTGTACAAAATCCTCTTCTCTTTGCCACTAAATGGATTATTCATAAGTGTCAGTGACATTTCTTTTTCACTGCATACAGACTCCATATTGCTGTACACTGCATCAAAGTCTATGGACAAAAAGGTATGGAATTGTTATTGTTATAAGTTATTCTTTCACACACTCACTGCTGAACGTTACAGTATACTTAACTGAAAGAAATGGGACACCACTATTACCATAATTTTTAGCCATTTCTTCACAGAGTACCATCCCCCACCTGTACTGTATTGTACATTACTAATAGCCCTTACCACGAGAGAGAGAGAGAGAGAGAGAGAGAGAGAGAGAGAGAGAGAGAGAGAGAGAGAGAGAGATGTTTACCAAAGATGAAGTAAAAAAAAAAAAGTGGTAGGCTCTATACAAGAGCAAGTCGGCCATAAAATTGGATAGAGATTGTGAAGGCTTTGAGAAAGGCAACTAGTGAGAAAGACAGTAAAAGAAATTAAGCAGAAGGGCAACTCAAATGAAACAAACCAGAGGATAGACAAGCAGGGAAGAAAAACTAGTACAACGATCAACCTGGTCCCTGTTGCATTTATGTTTCTGATTTTGACTCAGATTCCACAAATTCAGACAGTATATATATATAAAATAAAGCTTTAGATTTCTTCACCCATGTAAAATACGGGTTTTCAGATTTTTTACCCCCTCCCCCAGCCCCCACTCCCCAAGAGGCTGGGGCCTCCAAAACTATTTGGGAACGACTAATTTGTCAACACTCCAGACCGCAGACCACCTAACAGGAGCAATAAAAGTGTTGTTGGGTGTGCTTTTTATTAAAATTGACATGGTGTTTTCAAGGAAAAATTAAGTGTGCTTGGCTGAAACTCGGGAGTAAAGAGCTATGTAGGAGAAACTGTGTTGGTGATTATTGTGGCATGCATATGATAGAAGTTAGAATAGGATGTAGAGTTTACTCATGTTGGAAGTGAGGTTCTGGAACGTTGACTGATTATAAGATATGTGCGAGATGTGGTGGCAACCATGCAGCAAGAAACATAAAGAGAACAGACAACAGAGCAAGGAGACATTTTAATAAAATTATTTGTGAGCTTCAGTCAAGGCAAAATCCATTAGGATATTAGGATTATAGGTATAAAACTGTATGTAGGCACAGCGGAATAAAATCCATTTAGATATTAGGGATTATAGGTATAACGATTAACGTCAGCGCAACAAAAAAAGATCTATTTAGAGATTTTGGTTGATATGTATAATGCTTGACATAGCGCAGCACTATGTCTGATATTACACGGTTGAGCGGGCTGCTGCGGAAAGGGTAGATAACCCAGAGTGAATATGACACCTTGGTTGCGCTATATGCAAACGCTGCTCTTAAACCGGTTCCAACACCCAGACGGCGTGCGCGACGAGCGCCAGTTCCAACACCCCGCCGAATTGGCATGCGAGAGCCGAAACCTGAGTCAAAGATTGACGTGCGGCCAATGCTTGACGCGCAGTAGATCGACCTAACTGATGACATCGGTATGTCGCAGTACCGCCCATTTCGAGGCTGAAGCTACATTTCAACGCCAAAATGTATACAACGGTGGTCTGTTATTAATGTGGAAACATTGATAATCTCTGTTTCAACAATGTTGACCATCCCAGAAAGTACCGTCAGCACCTGGGCGAACTTGACTTTACAGGCATTGACTTTCCTGTCAAGGTTAGTGATATTGCCAAGTTTGAGCGCCGCAACGAAATTATCGCGGTTATTGTCTTTGGTTGGAAAAATGGCTTCTAGCCACTACGTATTAGCAGCGAAAGTGCAGTCAGACAATACGCTATCGATCTATTGCTGATTGCTACCACATCAAGCGCCGAAGGTGAAGAGGTAGCTGGAACAGCAGAAAAGAAACACTACGTCTGAATAAAAGACCTAAGCCGTATTGTATACGAGCAAAACAAATGCAGGAATAAGAAACACGTCTGCCGCCGGTGCCTCCACGTTCTCAACCGGGCCGACCTTTTGGAATGCCACACTAAAGATTGCTTTGGCATAGGCGAAAAGCCACAACGCGAGTCCTTACTGGAGGATGGTAAGAACATCCTTGCCTTCCAGAACCACCATCGCCAGATGTGTGTTCCATACATCATCTATGCGGATTTCCAGGCACTGAACGTTCCGGTGGAAGGCCCTACAAGCACTCCGGATAAACGCAGCACCAGAAAATCACTGACCAGCTTCCATGTAGCTTCTGATATATGGTCGTCTGCTGTGATGGAGTATCCAAGCAGCCAGTGTTATACCGAGGCAATGAGGCTGTCACCACTTTCATCCAGAGCCTCGAGGAAGCGGTAGGTTGCCACGTCTGCGGCATGAAACTTGACCACGATCGCGTGCGAGACCAGTGCCATATTACCGGAAAATAGAGTGGAGTCGCCCATCAAGCATGCAATCTCAAACTGAGCATCTATCCAGAATTTTTTTGTGCCTGCCGTGATTCATAATCTGCGCGGTTACGATGGTCACATGAACATGGAGGCCATCGAAACAGCATCGTCGGGGAACATCAGCGCCATTCCAAACAGTATGCAAAAATACATGCGTTCTCACTTGGGAAACTGCAGCTTATTGGCATCCTCCAGTTTATGAACAACAGATTCCAAAGGCTGGCTGCAAAAATGCCTAAAGAGGCGTTTCGCGCCACAGCACAGTATACAGCATCCGGAAGGGAATAGTGGAGCACGACAGCGACCTTCTGCCTCTACCCATGCAAATATATGAGCAGCTGGGAACTATTCGAAGAAACACAGCTTCCACCGATAAAAGAACTTTTCAGGCAACTCAGCCGCGTATGTAAAATTGAAATAAACAACTATGAGCATGCCCAGAATGTGTGGAAGATCCTTTGGCTGCTAAACGTAGGCGAGTATCACAACCTCTATCTGAAGACCGTTGTGCTTCTGCTAGCGGACGTGTTTGAGGCATTCAGCAAAACCTTGCTCCAACACTACAGCCTTGACCCAAATCACTATTATAGGTCGCCGGGTATGAGCTCGGACGACCTTCTGAAAAAGATTGGTATTAAGCTTGCGCTACTGACAGACATATATCTGTTTATTGAGAAGTGAATCCGTGGTGGCATTTCGATGGTGAGCCGCCGTCATACGAAAGCCAACAACCCACCGTGTGCATCCTATGGATGCGGTTATGATATCGGAAAGCCAAACAGCTGGATACCCTACCTGGATTCCAACAGTTTGTATGAGCCATGATGCAGAGTTTGATGACTGATGGCTTTAGATGGGTCGATCCGTCAGATCTTGCAGATCACGGAGGATTCATCAACCGGCTAAAGTCTTTAAGTAGATCTCTAGTATCTGGAGGAGCTTCC
The DNA here is from genome assembly GCA_029931535.1 of Margaritifera margaritifera. Taxonomy (NCBI): domain Eukaryota; kingdom Metazoa; phylum Mollusca; class Bivalvia; order Unionida; family Margaritiferidae; genus Margaritifera; species Margaritifera margaritifera. The sequence goes on from JAQPZY010001533.1 coordinate 2,807,956, forward strand.
TGGCGGGTAAGTTCACCGAAAGCGCCCAGCTCGTTTCAAGCCTGCGAACAAAGGAACGATACGTGGTTCGCTACCTAATCCTCCAGCTGTACACAAAGCTCGGAATGCGTGCAACCAAGGTTTACCGGGCACTGGAGATTGACCACATAGCCCGTGGATGGCCCCATTCAAAGAGCTCAACACTAATCTCAGTTTGAAAAAGATTTCTTCAAGCTGACAAACAACTCAGTATTTGGGAAGACCACGGATAACCTGTGGACAGATAGATGGTATATATATATGGCTGGCCTTAGATGTCAAACCTATCAGACAGGCTGAACACCTTGAGCGACCACACTGGGTCGGTGGCGCGACGTTGCCCTCCTTCCAGCTCTCCAGGCGCGTATAGGTGCGTAAGCTGGGTGTTTGAGTCTAGGGGTTTATATTGCGCTACGGTTTCAGGCATAGCTCGCAGTTGGCACCACACTCGTGAACGCACCTGCTCTTGAGCTGCAATCTTCCGGCTGCAATTGGTCTGCAAATCCATTCAGCAACTCTTCGACATTCATGTTTGTCGTCTTGTCTACTTGTGTTGCTTTAACAGCAGCAACTGCCAGAGATCTTGTAAGGTTTTGAATGATATGATTGGTTGCGTGCTTAGCTCTAAGTAGCTGGCATATAAGATAGCCTTAAGTCCCAAGGGTTAAAATGTGGCTGGTAAGGTACGCTATTTGAAGCCACAGGGAACTAAAGCACGGTGGTAGCGTCAGCAACAAGAGTGACCATGAACAAATTTTATATAAGACCGGTGGCTCTGTTCGCATCAATATTGTTTCGAAAGTCTGGTTTCTTAGAAAGTCATATGCCTTAGCCCCGCTTTCGGGCTTAATGACATTATTTTATCAATGCACTTCTCTGAATGAATCTTCGTCTTTGCAGTAACAGAGCGTGATCCACGACGTATGCTCACAAAAGTCCTTGTCGACAAATTTTTTTTTTTTTTTCTTTTTTTTTGGGGGGTGGGGTGGGGTGGGGGTAAGACCCAAACGCTGATTCCGACATGGCGATTGACATAGGCGAGTTTTGAGATACCCGTTTCCTAATGTCGGGCGCCCGAAAGAAAGGCGCAGTCATCTCGCAGAAAGAAGGTGGTGGTACCATCAAACTAGTTTGCTAGAGCAGAACGCAGATCATCAAGATCGCCGCAAAAGCGCTCGGGGTTGATACAAAATACTACCGCGTCTTTTTTTTTCCGCGTGCCCATGGCTGCTTGAAACCCTTATTCAGGTCAATAATAAGGCAGATAATGACAGCAAAATTTCAGTAACCATTAAATATTCTGGTTCGAGAAACTCAGGCGAAAACGCTTTTGCCACAGCCTTGGCGGCTAATGATCATGGCGCAGTGCGAAGGCAATTTTTCAAAGATTTGTTTTCGTCCCCGCTGTTCCAGTTGCGGCCAGTAGATTGTTGAGAAAAACTGACGATTTTAGATGTTGAGCTGCGCGTCCATAATCATAAACACATACATGTTTAACACGCCTGCCGGCTGGGCCGTCTTTTCAACTTGCAGCGTGACCCCCTCGCTCGCATTTTATATGTGTTGCCCGACCCGTGGAGCGTGTGCTCTTCCATTGACCACATGTCGATGACAAGATCAAACTTGTTTTGGTAATATTCAACAATGTCTATCAACGGCAGCTCCTCGTTTTTGATATATCCCCTTGCCATTATTTTTAACGCCTTTCCCCACTGCTGATATCGTGCCTGGGACATAGACACTTTGTTGATAATGGGGTTGTAAAAATGCTCAGTATCGCGCTTGAAATCTGCGCTTTGTGTTCGATCGTTAAAGAGCAATACTATTCGTTGGAGAATTTAGGCTAATGTTCCACGTGGTGTCGCTCTTGTTTAGTACCACCCTGCGGTGGCGCAGCACTCTGGAGTACAATATAGCCACCTTTTCTATGTACTGCCGCCGGATCTGACATGTGAGATCTGCGTGAGTCACGACGTCGAACTCCAACGAGATACCGCTGATTGTGTACATCGTCTTGTTGTTAGCTTCATCATTAACTGTATTGCAGATCACCCTGTCATGGCTCCTAAACGTTAGCTCAAATGTACGTCGGTCTGAAAGGTCCGATTGGTAGTACGGCATGTGCTCATTTAGCAGTTCGAAGTCGAGAGGTACGAAGAAGCGGTTTTCAAACGCGGCAGCGATAGACTTTTTTGGGCTTTGTGCCCTCAATCCTATTGCTAGCGCCGACACGTATAGTGGCAGTGTTTGCGTTCCGGATGCCCTTCTATACAGTGTTTTTCCTCTTTTTTCCGTCAGCCAGAGATCCTTATAAATTCCCCAAAACGAGTTGTCAGCAAAGGCAACCCAAAACTTCAAGAGTTGTCGGTGGGAACAAGGGTGTACTCAGCTGATGAGCTACTCGCTGCGGCAGGGTCCCTGGATGTGGCGCTCAAAGAAGTGGTGGCACAGCAACCTATACCTTCCCAATGCGAGAAATCATTGGTCTCAAAGCGGCACTTCAAAGTATGCCTGGCGAGCTTTTAAAGAATCTCTCTAAGCTTTCAGAACTCGATAACCACATGGCCGTAGAAAATAAAAATCTAACCCGGGTAGAAAACGACACGAGCCTGTCCAGTAAGGAAAGAGATTGGATGAACCAGGAGATACGAGATCGCATTTAAACGTAGGAGACGAACGCGAGCTGCGACTAGAGTCTGCCAGCACCAACAGAGAAGCCCTTCGCGATAGCGCCACCTCCAGCACCTAAGCCTGAACCGGCAGTGCGAAAGAATGTGTAAAAAAGCATCTATAGCAGCTGGCTGGAATGTTGAAAACGCTGGCAGAAAAGCAGCGGCGACGCTGTCATGAATGTTTGGGGCTATTGTGTCGTTCTTACTAAAAACCACTGGCAATGTCTCTGGATGACGGGCTAGAAATCTTGTGTTGCTTGTAATCACCATTGCTGTCTCGTTATTTGCCGTTCTGTGTGATCACTTAGCCAAGTGCAAGGAAAGTTAGCAGTTGTTTCGAAGGCGTTTGCAGTCGTTCCGTGCTGTTCTAGCACGCTCAGCAGAGAAACCAGATGGCTGAAGGCCCCACCGCGATTCCACTCACGACTAGTGCCGTTTTATTGGCTTCATGGTCTTCGGCTTCTTTCGACGCCTGCATTTTGTGCATGATGCCAGCTTTTGCCGTTGCTGCCGGCATTCCACCTCTTCATGCTTTGTCTTCTGGGGATGTTGTACTGTGTCTTTGCAAATATATGCTTGCGGCCCTTGTCCTGGTATCCTGGACGTGTTGACGTTAACGTTGGTTTCAGCCTCCATGCCAACCGTCGCCTCCTGAATGTTGTTTTCATACCCAGCATAGGTGCCAACTTTAAGCTCCATGTCAGACGGGATCATGTAAAGGTCGCTACCGAGTACGTACTCTAGTTTAGTCCTTGTTTTTGTTATTGCATAATAGTAATTAGCTATCGACTTTGTGATGCCGTCTACGTCGGTGATTTCTGCGTTTACGAGCGTGAGAAACTGATTTTGCGCGTCGAATACCTTATCTCCTCCGTTTATTCATGTACGCGTCTGGGACGGCGTGACAATGATTGCCCAAACATCGCCCGGACTCCATCATTCTGACGCACCACACCGTGGTGGATGAAGCCTTCCGACATGTTCAGTATAAAGTACATACATACATTTTTTGTCCTGCGCAAAATATGCAACGTGCTGTTTTCCGCCTGTTGGGTCCCCAAACATATAATGCTCGGTTTCATAAATAGTGGGGTATGGCATGTTAGCGGGGAGGCCTTCCCATATTCCAGGGTCAGATTTATTGGCTGGCCTTTCCTGGAATGTAACTGATATACATCACTCCCAGATCATTGTTAATGCCATGCTTTATCTTCCAGTCGTCCCCTCTATTCACAAAATAGTTATTACAGATGGAATCGTATTCTTTCATATAAGTGGCGTTTTCGAATGAGTCCCACCCCGTTTCGCCTCGAAGTGGGCACTTCATTTGATTTAGAATCTTTCTCACATGTCAGTATATGTGCAGTAAAGGCTTCTCGCTAACGCTGGTAGCCCTCCGCGTGTAGTCGTTTCGACTGGCAACAGGTGAACGCAGACACTAACGCTGCAACCTGTGCTCGCGCACCATACGGCAATGTTTACTTGCTTTTGCCCATCCCTCATTTCATAGTCTGCATTTCTTCACCTCCAGTGGCTATAAACCTCTTCAGTCTCGACGTGGGGCAACGCGTACTGTTCGAACACGTCGAAAACTATATCGTTCCTGAATGAGGCCTTATCCCGCACGTACACGTCGAGATTCAGCAACAGCTGGCGGATCTGTGCTCTCTCCGCATCACTATAGTCAAAGACGCCGCCGACGTTATATTTTGCGTAGCTATTAAAGCGAACTACTGGTGGCAATATCATCATGGCAGTGCTATTTGCTCATGTATGTCGTATTGACTAATCCTCTAGCTGGGTCAGTGGCTCAGATTCACGTGTTGCGCAAATCAGGATGGTCCAACATTTCGGATGCGCCCTGCAAGATGAAACCATTACCATCCCGGATTCGCATACACACGCTTGAAAAAGTACTGCAGGCTGCCATTCCTGGAGTGGCTGCGGCGGGTCAGAATATCTACCTCTGACACTACCGACGTTACTATCCGAATCCCCATTTCGCTAGCTCGCCTCTTTGGGTTTGTTAAGCCGCCCTACGCTAGCGAGACTGTCGAGTTGATTCTCTCACCAGGGAAGTTACGAGCAAGAGTAGCGCCCAATCCACCTGCGTTCATCACAATCCCATCATGTCCACTTCAATCAAACAAACACAACCGAGAATATTTTTGAATGGAAAAACAGTACCCTGCTACAAGTTATTTCTGTGGATGGTGACACGCGTATTGTGAAGCACACCCGTGAGCTCTCGATACGTATTTCAGATGAAAAACAACAACCAGTTACTATGTTGGAGTGCACAATCACGCTTGAAATTAAGCTCTTGTAGCGTTCCGCCGACACACTATGAAAACTATGCAGCAAATACAATTCATACTGAGACACAATCACTCATCGGATTGACCTTACGGTCAAGGACACAGTCATAGAAGATTCGCGTTAGTTTTGGTTAGAGTTTTCAATGTGCTTCTGTTTCCTAAGCCCTCGATAGATTCTGCTCATACTCAGTATATCTCATTTTGTTTCCTAAACCCTTCCTTCTTGTATTGATACTTGTATAAATACATAGTCACATCTTCATGTGTAAGACTGTTTGATAGTTTGGAATCGCTGGCCTTTCTGACGGTTGGACGTGAATCTTGACTAAGAGAGTAAACTGTTTCTTTCTCGGGAAATAATGTACTAGTAGAATTGGAAACAACATAAATACAGTAAATTATGAGCACCACTTATTTATAAAATCTGAAAGAAAATAGCTAGTTTCCCGAAATTTCATGGAAAGTCCACATAACTAATCGACCCTATCAGTTTATTTCAATGCAGCGATCTCTTGTCTATTTTATAGGCAATTGCATTGTTAAAGGCAGGCGTGTATTTCGTCTGTATAGGTGTGTATCCCTGAGAGAGAGAGAGAGAGAGAGAGAGAGAGAGAGAGAGAGAGAGAGAGAGAGAGAGAGAGAGAGATGAATATAATAGAATCCGTCACATGTACTGATGGGGGATAGGGAAATCACACCCGAGGGTCAGAATTTGTAGGCAGGGTTTCTGTCAACAAATTCTGATCCTAAGTTTGGAATGTCCATATCCCACACCGACGCATATGATGGCCTATTTTTGTCTCATTTCTTACTAGTTTTTGTGTTTATTTTGTTGGTTTTAACGGCACTTTAACACATTATTATTTATATCATGCCGAGGAAATGGGAGCTAAGTGCCTTTCCCAAGGACACACAGAGGCAGCCGATCCGGGCTGGCCTGTGCCGGTATGAAACCCGCGACCCTTGGATTACGAGTCCGACGCTCTATCAACGGAGTGACCGTGGCTCCCTCATTTCTTACTTGGATATAGTGTTAGGAGAAAAAGATAGCGTATCATTGGTATTTTTATACAGCTGTATTTTATGAACGTTTTTACGTATTTAGATAGAGCATAAAATAAAAATAATGTTTATAAGCTGGTACAAATGGTTCTTTTCATACTAAATAATAATACTGACGTCACTTTCGGTGTCAACGAGTGCACTCATGTACTATACGCTTATCTCACATGACTTTCTCACAAAGGTAAACTGTGTGACACATATACGGGAATGCTAGAAATAAGTTTCCAGCTATTGATAATATATATATTTTGGAAATATCAAAATATACTGTTTTGTGCAGATTCTAAACTAGAGTTGGAATCCATAACTAATATTATAATAATAATCCCAACCTCCCTACCCACTCCATCGGTTTAGATAAATTTCATGCTGACCCCCACCCCCTGGGACTGTATCCAGGATACGAAACCTTCGTCATCATCAACTCATCTTCCTTAAAATATTATACAAAATATGATAATTCTCCTTCAGTTAGTGTTGAATGAGTTCAGAGTTCAGGTTACGAGGAAAACAGTGACGGACGGACAGGTGGACATGAACAATCACAAAACATCCACAAAAGTGCGGTTATAAAAAAAATCTGTGAAAAGTATGATGAGTACCATAACCATTGTGTTGTAGACTCAGTGACAGAGAGTTTTAATAGAGCAATTTCTCGAGGCTCCTTTCTTGCAATGTTATAATACTTATCTAAGTACCGCCTTTAATTTTTTCCACTGACACGAGTTAGTTAATATTGTTACATTCTTGAACTGGATTTGTTTATATTTCCCCTTCTGTTACTTTTATAGCATTAAAATATTTGCCCAGAAATTATGGGATTAGTTTCCTTATGTTTTTGGAACTTGACTGAAAAACAAATACGTGTCCATGGGGCTTGCGATATTTCGGATGACGTTCTGCTCTGCATAAGTGATTTTGACCAAAACGCAACATGATTGATAGAAAGCATGCACCTGCGTAAGAACATTA